>WNWU01000016.1:15360424-15382615 GCA_012654045.1 Ptyas mucosa | reverse complement strand
TCCTTCCTTCCTTCCTTCCTTCCTTCCTTCCTTCCTTCCTTCCTTCCTATCTATCTATCTATCTATCTATCTATCTATCTATCTATCTATCCATCCGACTGACCCAATTTTATTCTGGCCAAATTTTTAGCACCTGAAAGTCATTAACTCTGCACAGGAGGAAGTGGTGTAATGGGTGTGAGGCCATTCTGATTTCCTGTTCTAAGGAAGCCTGCTTCATTTACTGTGTAAACATATTTTTTTTATTAGCATCCTTTGATAGTGAATAGAACGATAATAAAAAAAAATTCTTAGCTGTGATAAAGTTTATGTTGACTAAATTTTAATGTAGTATCTTTGCTACTAAGTGGCCAATTTGCTTTTTACTTGTACAGATCCATATACATACCTAATCTATAGTTTTCATACTTTAAAAACTGTTTTGGGACTTTGACCTCGTTCCTTATAAAATATGGAATCAATGAAACATCTTTTAAAGAAACTATTGCTCCTTATTATTTGATGGATGAAATGTTTCTGTTAGTTCATATTTTGAAGTAGTGCAGTCTTAATCTAGAATGAAGTTTGTCCTTATGAAGAACTGTTTAAGGACAGATTTACAAGGGCTGCTTTCCATGGTGCAATTGCAGTTAGATATCCTTATAGAAGTATGCAGATAGTGATATGGTATGTAGAATTTCTCTTTCTTTTCCTTGAAAAATCTAAAAAAGTTGTATTTTCACAAAATAGAAATCTTGGCCTTTTAAAAATGGGGTAATGATACTTTCTCTCAGTTTATTATTAGCTAAATGTGACCTATTAATTATATACTGTACTACAGTACTTATACCGAAATACGTGCTCAGTCTTTAGACTGAAAAGTTCTTGAGCAGTTATTATAACTTCAGAAAATAATCAAGTGCACATATTTTAATGGGGGATTAAAATTCCAATGACAAATTCAATTGTAAAAATTTTTATGTTATTACATCTTGTTATTACAAAATGAGTGTGCTTTCAGGTCATCTTGTTCATAGAAACTATAAAATAATACAACTATATATTAGAAAATAATCTCAGAAACCCCAAATATGATCCTTGGACTGATTCCTTTCAGCTGAAATATTGTAATAGTTTATTTATTAAACATTTAAAGAAACAGACAAAGTAACTACGCAATAGCTGAAATGTAGCACTAGCTGAGAAGGAAACTTGGTACGGATGGTCTTCAACTTACGACCATAATTGGAACCAGAATTTCTATTACCAAGCAAGGGAGTTATTAAGTGATTTCATGACCTTTTATCATGGTTTTTAAATGAATCACTGCAATTGTTAAGTGAATCATATAGTTGTTAAACAACTCTAGCTTCCCCCATTGACTTTGCTTGTTGGAAGCTGGCTGAGAAGATCTCAAATGGTGATTGTATGACCCGGGCATAAACCCTTGTAAATAGGGTTTATGTTGGTTACCAAATACCCTAATTTTTTTTCTCATGGGGATACTGCATTGATTGTAAATATGAGGACCAGTTGTAAGTAGCTTTTTTCAGTGTTGTAACTTCAAATGATCGTTAAATAAATGGTTTGTATATTATTTGCACACAACATATGTTTTGCTAACCATATGGCAAAATACAAAATACTGACCATAGTTTTTTTCTTTTAATTGGCCTTGGTCTTTGCAAGAACCTTTAATGATGTAGATAGCTGTTCTATTTCTTCTGTTTAAGTATATTAATCTGTGGGATAAAGGAAGAGCTACTGCTTTCTTTCATGGAGTTTGCTGCTTGTCAGATGGAATACTTGTTACACACAAGCAACATGTGTAAGGTTTTGACTTATCTGTGTGATGTCAGACACCTATTTTCATTTCTATATATTTTTTTAAAAAATAGAATCTTTATTATGTATTTGTTTTGCTGAATTTGAAGGCCATCCAACCATGACGACTTTGAGAAGCTTATTAATAAGATAAAACAATATAAATATAATGGTATTTGGATACTACGGTATTTTCTTTATGAAAAATGTGAAATGACTTTACAAATAATATATAATGGAATCCCATTGGGTTATATTATATTATTATTATATTATAATACATATATTCCTGCAAGGAATATAAATCCTTCCATTCCTCACTATCCTGTCAGAGCTGAAGAAGCTTCTTGGATGAGAAGCGAAACGTCTTCAAAGAAAAAAAAAACCAAGAAAGTCCAGTTGCCTCCTGAAAAACCGACTATGGGATAGGTCTCTGTATCTGAACAGTTGAGTTCTAGGTAATGTTATAACTTAGGTATAAGTTTCCCACCACTGTCTTACTCATGTACAATAAATTTTGAGATGGGTGAAATTTATGTAAATTATTCTTTAATTGTAGGTCAGACTGTGTCAGAATCCCAAACTTCAATTGAAAAATAGCCCACCTTACATACTTGACATTTTACCGGATACGTACCAACACTTGCGACTTATTTTGGGCAAGTATGATGACAACCAGAAACTTGCACAGCTCAGTGAAAATGAATATTTTAAAATCTATATTGATAGTCTCATGAAAAAGTCAAAACGAGCTATAAGACTTTTTAAGGAGGGAAAAGAAAGAATGTACGAAGAACAGTCACAGGACAGGTAAGAGAATTTACATATGTATCTGAACTGTGTAATTCTTTTAGTGTATATTTACATTCTTTTCTCTTTGGGAACATTCTATATACTTTCTGAACAAAATTCATCCGACTTTTTGTTGCTATTCAGAGTGAAAATACCATACATAACATTTTAATGTATGTGCAAATACATTTTATATTGATAGCCTTTTTATATGTTTTCCTAAAGAGCCACAATTGAGGTTTGATTTTGGATCCTTAGACTGTTTAGCACAAATAAAGATTAATTTGTTGGAAATATCAGTTTGTAATAGAATTAGTTTCATTTGTTTGTAAAATAGTTTTGCATATTCTGTTAGACCAGTTGCAGTTTAGTTGTATGTTTGGGAAGGCTTCTAAATGTCAGTGCTGACGCTTGTTTCCCTGTGAGTTAATAGTATTAGATGAAGTTTTTGAAGTCTGTTATGGAACTACTTGTATTTCTATATATATGAAATAATGATTATACTCTAAAATATATACTCTTCAGTTAATATTCCATTAACTGTCCATGTTAATCATTAGTGACTAAGAATGCCAGCTATATTTCAATAACTGTAAAGTCTTAATATCTTTAAGAACAATTTTAAATGCCATATTTTTTGTCTGCTAGAGATATTTCATAATTTAAAATGAGTACCAAACATGTTTTTATTTAAAATTAAGAATTTTTGTTATACAAGAACAAAGGTACCCACCTATTTTGATGTATTAACATCGTTTATAGAAAGCATTTTTTTTTCATACTAAACATTCCTATTTTGGATAAAGTTAATAGCTAAATAGATAATTAGAAGTGTTGCTTTGGGAAAGAAATGCTGAAAAATGAGGAAAACCTTTTGACTTTGAGACAGGAAAGTGGGTGGCAAGCATGAAGAAGTGGAAGAACTCAGTGGAAGAACTTAGTACTTCTATCCTTTCATTGCATGAAAGGTTTTCTTGATTTCTGACTTTAAAGTGGTCTAATCCATCATTTCATATTTGAAAGAGCTTAGGTTTTCCCCCCTATAATAAGTAGACTAAAACATCAAATGGATATACACAGAAGCAGTTTTATATTTAAAGGTTAAGTCACTTGTTACTAATTGGCTACACTTCATGTAGCAAGCTAAGTAAATGGAAGTTATTCTGCTTTGCATTTGTTTTAGTGTTTTGCATCATTTATAAAGCTACTGTAGTTAAATTTTGCCTATGTATAAGTGTTGTGCCATGGGAAGTGAAAATGGCAATTTAAAGCACAGGTGAAAATGTATTAATGCCTGAGATGCTACACTGAGCTCCATACAGAGCACTTGAATGTTATTGAATAACTAGACAAACTGATTCATTTCAGTTTATCATTTCAGAGACATTTCCTTACCGGTTTCCTCACTGCCTTCAACAATGGCAAAACTTCAAATGTACATGAAAAATTCTTACAAATTCAGGGAGAATCTGCCTTGAAAATAGCTCATGTTGAACTATATAAAATACTCAAAAATCAGGTATTGACCACAGAGGACTTTTTATGACATTTTATATTGTCATAAAATTCTTTATGAAAGTTTTTATATCATAAAGTGTTTTATAAAATTTGCCAAATTTCAGTTTCATGGGAATCATGTGTCCCAGATTTTGGATGCACTCTGTCAGCCCTTTTGAGGTAACTGATATAGATTTAGAAACATGGCATCTGAATACCTTTTTCAGGGTCTTTGTGGCCTACTCTACCAACTGCTGGTTTGTGGTATATTTTATGACCTCTTGTTCCTTTACTGTTGATGATAGATCCTAAAACATAGAAGCCATCAACTATTTGTATATCTTCATTAGCAATTTTAAATTAGCATAAGTTAGACTGATACTTAAAATTGCTTTCCAAATGGGTACAGGAGTAGTCTGGTGTAGTTACAAGGGCACTGCAAATCAATAAGAAAGTATTTATATATTGGAGAGAAGTTTAGATTTTCTTTTTTTAAGTGCCCAAGGCAAGATCAGGTGGGGATACATTAACAGAAGCGTGCTGATAATGCTATTGCCATCAATAGAGGGAGGATTATTTTTGTTGAATAAAGAATTCCTTTCTTTCAAATATCATTTAAAGGAATTTTATCCCAATAAAACTGATATAGTAATTTATTGGATAACACAATCTGATGTTGGAAATCCTTGGATTAATAACACATCAGCCCAACTACATTCTGAATATGTTTTTAGTAACTTAAATATTTTAAGTTACTAACCAAATTGAAAGTCCATAAAATAGAGTATTTCAGATTCTGTTTATTTCTCTTTAATATAGAAATATTAATAAAATCAAGAAATCATCTCAGTATTGTAATCATCTATGCTAACAGTTTCCCTGAAACTGATGAATATATGGTTTGTTGAAATGGTAATGGGACATTATCATTAGAAACATGAACAAGGAAAAATCTTTGTTAAGACTAAAGCCATTCTACTTTATATGTCAATAAACTATGGCTGGCTTGTTATCACTTAGCTCAGTCTCTGAGCTTTTGACTTCCTTTTCTATCACAGATCATTTCTCTGTTAAGGCTAATAGAGCTGTAAATATTTTGCAGTAGAACTTATTGTTTGCCAGTAGGTATATATACCCAATCACTTAAGACCAAAAGCATTGTCAGACTTGGAGCAAATGAAACTACCTCATTGAATAATTTACTAACAACATGTTGCTTTAATTTTAAATATGAAAGGGTAGCTATTTATGTAAGATGAAAGTAGATGAAATAAACAAATATGTATGGCAATCACTTTGAAGTGGCACATTTTTTGTCTAGTTCTGAAAGATTTTATATGGTAGTGTTTTTTTCAGTGTCTCTGTATGTGCACAAGAGAATTAATGATAATTGCTTAAGAATATGTTGATTCTGTCATTAAAACATCTTAATTTTCAAGTTTTTTACAATAGGATTTGTACAATAATGCTTTTACAGTTTTTCTTTCTTCTGGAAACATCAAAATATGTGTTAGTTCAACTATATAATAAAATTGAAAGAATTAGATGATCATTCTTTAATTAAAAATCATGAAAACCTTGGTTGGTAACAAAAGTATATTGGATGATTATTTAGCTTATACCTGTAGTTAAGTTGAAAAATATGGGATGTGATTTTAAAAAAATGTTATACAGCTGTGCCATTAAAAAAATGAATAAGTATACTCATTGACATTTTACTTTTAACATATTTCAACATACAGATATTTGATCTTTATTTTAATATTAATAGATAAAGGGGATGTAATATTATAAATATGTACTTTTATATTTGATATTCCATTGCATAATTTAAATACACATAAAACACAGATTTTGCATGTGGAAAAAGTAAATACACCCTTACATTTATCACTACTCAAAATACATAAAATCAGAATCAGGTGCAAAAGACTGGATACTAATGATAAAACATCTTTTTAAAAAAAAAAAAATATTTATATGCCGCCCTTCTCCGGAGACTCAGGGCGGCTTACAATGCGTTAAGCAATAGCCTTCATACTTTTGTATATTTTTATACAAAGTTAGCTTATTGCCCCCACAACCGGGTCCTCATCATTAGAGAAGATCTAGAAAGGACCAGTCTTACTTAAACATGAGATGTTTAGTTTGATTTGTTCTTTGTTGTTGTGTGTGGTATCACCATTCCTAGATTAAAAGACCTCTCTGAACCCTTCTGAAAGAAAGTTAAAGATGCCTATGAGCCTCAGAAGGGATTTTAAAAGATTGCCAAACAACTGGATATCAGTCATTCCACTATCTGAAAGATCAAGTACAAGTGGAAAAGATTTAAAACAAGTTTAGCTTGTCTCAGCAAGTTCACCCTAAGAATAGAATTCTGGATGTTGAAAAAAGTCTCTAAAAATCCCAGACTTTTCTTATTTGACATAGAAATAACTGTCATTATTAATATAAAAAATTATGAGTCTACTATTGGAAAGAACTCAACAAATTAGATGTAGGCAAATACCACAATACTACCTTTAATATTATTCCAAATAATTACTGGAATAATATTGCTACCACAATATTATTCCAGAATACTATCTTCTGGAATAATGTGCTTTGGTTATACAATGCAAAATTGTATTATTTGGCCACCTTACTAGAAGACATATTTAATGAAAACCAAGGATATCATTTTGCCAAAAGAACCTCTTACCAACTAGAAAGCATGATGGTGGAAATGTTATGCTTTGAAGCTACTTTGCTGCATCGGTGCCTGGATGGCACACCATATTTGAATCCACCATAGAATTTGTCATTGTACCCAAGAGTGGTTGCGGATAACACGATTACATCTATCAGAATCAATCAAAAGTTGAGTCATTCTTGCCATATGACCATATCACTAAGCAGTCCAAGAAATGAAGGTTTTTGAAATGGTCAAATTAAAGCCCAGGTTTAAATCAAATTGAGATGCTGTGGGTGTTTTGAAATGGGCTGTGCATGTAAGGAACTTCTGAAACATCGCACAGCTGAAAAAAACCCACAGTGAAATGGGGAAAAGTTCCTCTCAGAGATTGGGAAACAGTTATAAGAAAACCTATTTGAAGTTTTCTGCAAAAGGAGACAGTGCCTGGAATTATTTCATACAAGTATTTGTATCATTTTAATCATTTTATACAAGTATTTGTATTATTTTAATCATTAATAATCATGCAGAGGTCAAATGAATTGAAAACCACGAACTTAAATCATCTAGGTGAAGGTGGGGTGGAGGGGGGAAGAGTGTATCCTGCAGGCAAAACTTGCAAAATTTCAGAAGGACGGATAGGCTGAATGGGATCGTGTAATCCATATTGTGATTGGTGTTATTTGGGATTTAAAAATGTTGACTACCATTTCAAATTGCATTCAGTTCTTTTAAAATTGGTACAATGAGCCTAAATTCTTGGACTATTAGTTTACTTTTAGGACAGTCACACGCAGAAAACATTGTAACAATTCATAAGAATAACTAATATTTTATCTAGTCTTTTATATTTGCATAATTTCGTTCTCTGTACCAAATTGCTTATTCAGTATGTATTCTTCCAAGTGATGGATAATGTGTGCCGGACAAAAACCCAAGTGGTTTCCCTAGCACATTTTTTCCCACTAGGTAGGCTGTCAAAATAGCAGAGAGACAGAGATATATTTTAAGAGATGGGATCTTCCTTAAGACTTCATAGTTTAATTTGAAAGATCCTTATCCTTGGAAACAGATTAAGAAGAAATGTTTCCTATGAATTTTATTTCTGATAATTAAATAGTCATATCCATATAACAACAATACGGAAGTGGTTTTCATTCCTTTGCAAGATGTTTATATGCTTTCCAGCTGTGTCCACAGAACACCAACAGTTTTGCCAGGGAAACGAAGCAGAATTGTGACCCATGCTTTGCCCACTTGGTGAATGTGTAACTGATGTTGTGGTGCACATACAAAAGGGGAAAACCTGTGTTGTTGTAACATTTGTTGCATAATTTACCTCTTATGTGGACAGTTACAATTCTTTCAAGCACAATAACTACAGGTAGTCCTTGACTGATGATAATTTATTCAACGAAGGTTATACACTCTGAGTTTTGCCCTATTTTACAACCTTTCTTGCCATCATTAAGAGAATCACTGCAGTTGTTAAGTTAGTTACACAGTTGTTAAGTGAATCTGGCTTCTCCATTGACTTTGCTTGTTAAAAGGTCACAAAACGGGATCACATGATCTGGGACACTGCAACTGTCATAAATATGAGCCATGTGAATTGTGATCACATGGCCATGGGGATAATGCAATAGTTGTAAATGTGAAAAACACATATAAGTCACTTTTTTCAGTGCCGTTGTAATTTCAGATAGTCATTAAATGAATTGTTACAAGTCGACGATTATCTGTATTTCCTAATTTGGTCAGTCTGTAAATAAGAGATTGATTGGGAGATCTTTAGTTGTAATAATCAGTTTTCTCATAGAAAAAAGTGAAATATAAATATAACAATAAATATAATATTATGAAAGGAAGATCACTAACATAAAAATTTCTTTTAGATTGTCTGTTAACATTAGGGTATAGCAAGAATAATTTTATTGGAAAATTAATAAAAAAAACCTTCCTAATTAGCTGCTTTTTTACTTTTAATATAATATTCTGCATGGAATTAATTAGCTTCAAAAGTTTAATAGTGAGAAAAAAAGCTGATGTCGAAGGCAATTAGCAGTATGGTTAATCATTGCCAGTTTATAGCCAGATATCTAGTAAATATGCAACATTCCTTTATTTCATATGTCTAACAAACTTATTTTAAAAAATAAGTTTGTAATTTCTAATGCCATATGGTGCATTATCAGATTATGATTCGGATTTATGCACCCTGTTATAGTAGTAAGATCCATAAAATAGAGCTAATAACAATGGATTAAATATCTATTATGCACCTCTATTATTATAATCCTTGTTATAGTTATGAAAAGGAAGGTAATAAGTAGAATACAGATTTTACTGCAGTTTTAAAAATCAAAAATGGATGCCACTGTAAAAATTATTAACTGTTGTGAAAAGGGAACACCAGCCATACAGGGAATAAGTGTGAGTATTTTCAAACTTGGTCTCAGAAGAGCTGCGGGTAAAGAGCTTTTAAAGAGTGAAGAAAAGAAAAAACGAAGGAGACAGTGATACATATACAGATACACACCCTGTTATTGGATTCTCTTATTATTGTTATTGGCCTGTAAAACTTCTTCAACCTTTCAAAGAGACTTGGATTTGAAACAGCTTATTTTTTTACCAGCAAACCAGCTGGTTTCTCAAAGAAGGCTACCAGGAAGGAGGAACCAGAGCTAATTATTGTCAAGAAAAAGGCTGCCTAAATTTTCTCAGCTGAGGCTGGTGTCCCAGACTTGTTTCTTGAGGAGAGGAGTAAGCTGGTTTGTTGTTGGACGCAGAAATAAAAGTTTCTGCTTTATTTGTTTTTCTTTTATTAACTAATGCAAAAAATATAAAAGAAAAACATCACTTCATTAACAACCAAGCTGCCAGTCACAATTGTCACTAAGCAAGTACTTATAACATTTAACATTTGTTAAATAAAATGTGCAAGAAACAAAAAGTATACACACACACAAATATTTTGAAAAATAAATTAAAAAGCAACTCCCCCCCCCAAAAAAATTAAAAAACATTATAAAAATTGCACCTTGGTAGCCCCTCTTTTTTTCTTTCCCCCTCTTCTCCAATTACTAACTGCTACACAAATATTTTTATAGTTTACTTTGGACATTTTTATTTGGCTCATTTTGAAGCATCTCTCGTTAGTTAGAAGTTCTATTTGTTAAGACCATAGCTTCAAAAAATACTGTATCTATAGTACATACTTCAAAAGCTTTTTTGGGTAGCCTTTAACTGGAAGAAGTGTTATATAATAGGGAGAAACTTTTTGAACCAAGGAACCTCAAATGGGTAACTTACAGAATGGGTCCAAAATCCGGGACCCCTAATTTCTGTGGAATTGAAATTTGGAAAATTTTATAAAATATTTTGTGACATCAAAATTATGATAAGGAATTTATGACATAATACAAAATGCTATAAAACATTTCCTGTGGTCAGTTCCTGATATTTGATTGCTATGCAGTTTAGTATGGGCTATATATCCCTGACTTCTAAAGAAGTTCTCAAGTACTCTAGAAACCTACCATTGGGGAATCTGATAAAGAAATATCTCTGAAATGATGACCCAAGGCATCACAAGTTCTTTAGTTTGTTTTAAAGCTGTGTTCTTGAGAGCTTAAAGAGACAGGTGTGAATAAATATAATCACCTTCCCCAAAGGAAACAAACAAAATGTTAAAAAGTTATGATATATGTAGTTACACACCAAGCACATCTAAATTATATTAAAGAAACCAAACTATCTTTACAATCCCCAAAACAGCACCCCTAGTGTTTGGAAATCGATAGTTGAAAAATTTGAGTCCCCCATGCAGTCCCCCATGCCTTTCATGTATCCAGTATTTGCTTTTCTGTTACTCCTGTCCCTATGTAAAGAGGTCACAGCCACATTAGCCATTATACTTTGTTTTGGCGTTGGTAGAAACATAAATACTTCAGGTTTCTGCATATAAAGAACTTAATAATTTAAAATGTTAATGCTTTTAATGGTTCAATAGAGATGATTGTATCTTGCCCTTTGGATATATACACATCCCCCTTTCATCAGGGACAAAATCCAGGCAGCTCTCTATGAAAATCCAGAAAGTTTTCTATTTTCTTGCTTCATTTGAACTGAGCAAAGTGGTTAATAGGTTCAGAACAAGGCAGCCTAAAAAGAGAGAAATTGAACTTGATTTCTTGTCCTAGTTGATCCAAAACCTTTAACCTTCGTTTTAGATGAAGCAAGAAATTACATAGGTAATGGAAGATACTGTGCTGTATTATGTTCATCACACAAAGGTGAAGGGACTGTTTCAACCAGTCTAGAGCCATGATGGCGAACCTATAGCACACGTGCCAGAAGTGACACGCCAGCCATCTCTCCGGGCACGCCGGCCGTCACCTGTTGCTCTTCCGGGTTCCAGCGTGCATGTGTGTGCTGGCCAGCTGGTCTTCACACACGTGGGAGTGCCAGAAATCGGAAGAGCAGCTCCCTGGCGCACATGTGCTCGCCGAGAAGCTGAGCTTCTGGTTTCCGATGTGCGCAAACCTTGAATAATTAAAATTTGTTGCCATTGTGAAAATAGCAAACATACGTATAAAAATTTCTATAGCGTAACATGCTGACAACATATTTCCTGTTTATATATTTTGTGGTTAGTTAAAAGGCAGGTAAGAACAGCAGACCCATGTTTCAGTTTCTTCTGGCAAATTAACTCTTGAATGTGTTAACAGACTAGATAACTAGCAATATCCCTAAGTGCTGTTTTTGACATTCCTTTTCTATAAAAACATAATGGTATCCATTGCGTTTTAAATATTTTTAATCTGTAAGTCATTATTTGAGGTTCATTAACAGTCTTGCTATAACAGTCTCCCATTTTCTGAACATGAAAATGTCTTTCTGTACTTAAAGAATTTTTGATTTAACCTTGCATTTGATTTAGTCCTTCATGGGATAGTTAGATTCCTATAAAATGTGGGTTGTTTTGATGGCTAAGCAGCTTTAAGCAACCAAAATGGGATTAAAATATAAGAGAAAGAATTAAAGTTTTTCCTTCCAATTTTATGAAATGGCAACAATCACTCCTTTTTCCGCTGCTAGAAATATACTGCTAAGGAACAGTGCATTCTCCAAGATACTTATGAAGTAAGAAAAAATAATTGTAAATTTATGTTACATTTTGAAGTCCTTAGAATATGTGAAAATGGGAAAATAGAGATTAAAAATGTTATATAAAATGAGTTTTAATCTTAGGATATAGCTTTGTTAGATACATATGCCTTTTGTAATGTAACATTAAAAACCTGTATTAACTATAGTGTCAATGAAATTTACAAGAAGTTATGCATAATCTATAATTTTAATTGGTTTTTATTGCTTATTGATTAATAGAAAGAAGGAACAAAACACAGATAATAATGAGGCAGATCTTGCAGAAGGTTAGGAGCCAATCTCACCTTGGGGTAAGATATTCCAAATGGCAGGAGCGGTGGCAGAGAAGGCTCTTCTCAACTCGGCCAACCAAAATTTCTTGACTGATGGGAGCAGCAATATGCCCCTCTGCTGGTGTGGCTGGGGCAGGCCAGTCCCATCATGGTGAGGCAGTTCCTCAAGTAACATGGACCCATGCAGGACTTTAAAGGCAATAATTAACACTTTGAATTGCACCCTGAAACAAATCTAATCAGTGCAGTTCACAGAGCATGATGTAACATAGGCCACTCTAGAGGCCCTAAGAACTGCCAGTGTTGCTGCACTCTGCACCATCTGTAGCTTCCAAATGGATAAACCCATGCAAAGTGCATTGCAGTAATCTAAATATGCAATAACTAGGGCTTGACTGACTGAGCACAGGGACTCCTTATCCAGGAAAGGCTGGAACTGGTGCACAAGATGAAGTTGTGTAAAGGCTCGCCTGGCTGCGACTGCCAACTGTTTTTTCGGCAGGAGTTACAAGTCAAGGAGAACCTCCAAGTTGAAGATTCGGTATGTTTGGAGTTGTGCACCGTATCCAGAACTAAGGATATTAAAGTCTCAGATCTTAAAAGTTCCCTGCATCTAAAACCACTTGATCTTGCCAGGGTTCAGCTGAAGCCTGTAGTCCCCCATCCAGTCCCCCTTGGCTTCTAGGCACCGCAAGAGGGCAGCCACAATGTCACTTGGCTCACCGGGGGGAGGGGGAGTTATAAAGTTCAACCCATAGTGATGAATGATCTCACCTAATGGCTTCATGTAGATGTTAAAAAGGAATGGAGAGAATACCAAGCTCTGTGACATGCCACAAACGAGTGGCTGTGGGCTGAACCTCTCACTCCCAATCAACACCAGCCTTGGAGAAAGCAGTCAAACCAGTACAAAATGCACGAATTCAAATGTGGGCAAATAAAATTTACAATTCATAAGAGCACAATAGAAGGTTGCACCAATACACCAAGGTTTAGCAGTCTAATCAACATTGAACGTTTTACAATTTTAACTGCATTCTGAAGTTTCCAAAAATGAAAGAATAAAAAAGAACGGAACACAAAAGTGCAAGGACGAATGAAAGATGCCAAATTTCAAAACTCCAAGAGTCAACCATCCAAAATAAACCATCAGAATTCAACTTTTGGAAAAGATAAATAAACAAGTGAAAGCTAAACCATTATATCGATGGCTTGCTGACTTTAATTAAGTATGTATACTCTATACTTGCTCTTGACTCCTCTTATTGTAAACTTTTAGAGTGCCTTTGAAAGTAAAGACACTGTAGAAAATATCAGAAAATATCATTGTCTCCTTTTTTTTTGTATTGACAAGCTTTATGCTTGCCCAAAACTCAAAAGCTACGGCCACTGTCTGGCTTAATAAACGGGACTGCCAAAACTCAGCTGTCATTAAGGCCAAGCTCTCCTGAGTGCATTCAAAGTCTTTTCTCAAAAAAGAATCTGTCAGGTCTTAACCGCAGGCACGACTGGAAATGCTTAGATAAGTTCATAAGAAAATCCAAGGACAATAATATTTACTGGAGAAAGTTGAGGACACTACCAAAATAAATCTAGCAATTGCAGTTAATCATACCATTCCTTAAAAAGCAATATTTTCTTTACAGTATGTTCTTTCTTGTCTTGTCCCCTTATTTCAGCACACTAACTAGTTTCCTTCTGTGTTTTGTTTTTATAAGGCTTGTTTTTATTGGTTTCTCACTGAGTGTGAGAGTTTACTTTTATAGTACCAAGGATTTACCAGAGTTGCATAAGAAGTTTGCCATGAAAAAGTTGTCATGAGTCTCCAAAATTAAAAGTCGTATAATTTGGAACTGGTCTAGAATCTGCCTCCCTTTCACATCATGGTGGAAATAACCAACTATCTTATGTTCTTTATTTTTAAGGGCTCTACTAGTTGAGAGGATACCAATGCTGACTAATATAATCCTGCACAAACAGACCCAGTCAGTCGACAGTGCTGCTTATGCCAGTAAATAGGCCCAGCAGATTCAATTATGCAGTTCATGACCATGCTACTATGCAGTTCATGACTTCAGCTACTGTGTGAACTACATTTAGCAACTTGCTATGGAGGAAAAGCCATTTGTGCTCAGGTCCAGCACCATGGGAAGTGCTGGTGGGTTAGAGTAGCAGGCCAATGTATGATGAAGGGGAAGTAAGAAGTTCATTTTAACTGGGGCAAGATAAAGTAGATGATAAGGATACATCTTTCTTGTATTGTTAATATGGAAGGAATACTGCCTGCCTGCTGAAATGAGAGGAACTAGTAGTCAAATGGAGGAAGTGCAAGAATCAGATATTGTCCATCAGGCTGAATGACTGGTTATCCAAGTTTAGTAGAATAGGTAACGCCTAATGCCTTTGGACTGCTATGCTGCTTGCCGTGATAGTTGCTTCATGTACTGTGGAGGCATTTTGTTCTGCTTGAGAAAATACGCCTTGCCACTAGTTGCCTAGTTGCCGACCTTAGCTGGAGAAGTGGGGGAGATATTTGGATCATTTATTCAACTGATGTTTAAGGTTATCTAGAACTAAAAGCTGTCTGTGACATGGTGGCCTCAGGCCTACAGCACATCCCTTCCACTATGTGCCCTGGACTTCGATTCAGAAGGAGGCAGCTGCTCTTCCTGTCCCTTCCTACAGCTCCTAGATTGCTAATGGAGGTAAGCATCAATATTTTCCACTTGTCTGAAGAGTGGAGCATCAGAATGGAGAGGAAACAGTACTAAAGTCAAGTTTCTTCCTCCCTTGGCTAGCAGATCTTGCTCTGATCCTCCTGACTAATCACTTAGGTAAGGTTTGTTCAGTGAGAGTTTACAGAGGAGATATACTCATAGTTAGAAGTAGTATATGTCTGGTTGAAACAGAAAAAATGGTTCCTAGTTACATGTGTCCATGCATCTAACAAACAGCAGTGCTATTGTTTGGGGTAGGGAGGTCTTTAGAGAGAAGATTATTTTTTTAGGTCAAAAGAGAGCTATTTTGAAAAGCAAGAGAATGGAAGTGAATAGGATAATCATTCTTTTTTTAATCTAAGTAAAAACATTGTTCCTTCCACTACACTGAATTAGAACTGAAACAGTTTAATACTGAATGCTTGGTGCTTCCTTTGCAGCACTGGCCCAGATAGAAGAATTTGAAAGGGAACAAGGTTATATTCTCCCAAATTGTAAGATATAAGAGACCATACAATCACAAGTTTAGGAATTATAATTTATAAGATATATCCTTTCAAACATGAAAGCTTCCTCATTTCCCCCTCCCACCTTGACTTCAAAAAAGAAATTTGAAAATTGCCACATGATAAAAATTCTAAAAGATGTACTAAGGTACAGGTGAAGCACTTTTAAGGGAAACTATTTCATTTTTCCAGTAAATGAGATTTCATAAGCTGCAGAAAGAAATTGAAACGTACCAATAGATAAAAGCAGAAAGATCAGGAGAAACAGAATAGGGAATAAATAAATCAGGGATTTATAAATGCTAAATAATACATCACAGAGAAGCAGTAGATGAGTCCATTCTGGAAGGGCTTCTAAATTACTCATTAACGTACTTTCTCAAGAGAGAAAAATCTTATCTGAAGTGTTGCTTCAAATGTAAATATAGATATGATAATTGTATTACATTATTTCTTAAATGTTTATCTTATTTTTCCACAAATTGCTACAAAATAGTTAAAAGCACTAATGCAAATAATAAAACACAGTAAATAGTTTCACAGTAATAGTATGCTACAACAGAAAGCAAATTAAAAATATAAGCATAAAACTATCTGTTAAAAGCTATTTATATCATATTGAAGATGTACAACTTTAAAACTGGGTGAACATGTTAATCATATAAGGTGTATTGCTAATTAAAACAGAGTAAGTGGGAACTATAGCTGCACTCATTTTATGTGATATTAATGCCTCCTTTTCCTTAAGGCCTCTTAAGGAAGGCAGAAGAGATTTGGAGAGAAGGGGAAATAAACAAAATCCACTTTAGCATTATATATCAATTCATAACAATTAGGGTTTTAAAGCATCACATTTCTAAAACAAAACAGAAGAAAATAAATTTGCTCAAATGATAAGAATTGGTTATATTTTATGGATTTCCTGATATGGCAGTGTTGGATAGTTTATTTAAACTCCTTTTTTAATATCCTGTCCATGTGCTGCTAAAACACTGTTCCATTTAGCTTTTAATACTTAAAATTTCACAAATACAATATTTTAAAAAAAATAAGTCAGAATCAGAAATGAAAATCGAAGCACAAAAGTATAACTTGTCAACAAAAGTCTTCTGGAAAAAATATTTGACAAAAAAAAATCCCAAACCCAACAGATGTTCCAGTATCTAGGGTCAGACAATGAAAATATTCTTCATCTAACTGAAAAATGATTCCGTTCTCTAGGAAGAAGATGAAGGAGATTTTATTTTTTGTCATGTGTTTTTGGCTGTTCAGTCAGCAGAGATTAAGCTAACAGGAAACGGTTATGTCTACCTCATCTAGATGAAGATAGACTTAAGACGTCTCTCTGTCTCTAAAAAAAACCTCTCTTCAATCTTCGAGGAAGAAGAAAGACTAAATAGGGGGGGAATGGGGGGGGTACCATTTGGAACAAGCCTTGGAGAGAGAATAGAAAAAATGAAAGGCAGGAATAGCACTGTGAGCCACATGTGATTGAGTAGTTTTGTATGCCAAAAACAGGTCAAACTAAATGGCATGGAAATTACCCTCAAAGTTACTGTAGCAAAATGAAGCAATCAAGCTGCAGCATCAACATCAAACATTTCTATCACAGTAGTTCTCAACCTATGGTCTGCGAACCCCTAGAGGGCTGCAGTGTCATCACAGTGGAGCCATGAAAAATATTATGATTTACCGGTAAATCTTTAAGCCTTGGGGGTCCATGGCTATAGTCCATAGCCACAAAAGTTATTTAATGGTGAAGAAAAGGTTGAGAACCATGCTCCATCATACTATTGGCCTAGATACCAGCTACAGCCTATTGTGATCATCTTTTCTCTGAGAGGAGACCAAGTAATGTCACCTGAAGTTGTGTTCCTATGCTGAGGTTTTCTCAGAGGGTTCAAGTACACTCCTGATTTCTATAATAAAAGAAATCCAAAAGAGGGAGAAAAATATTCATACATCCAACAAAATAAGACATATGGAATGATGAAGCAAGCTTATGAACCAGCAGTACTGGGAATAAGACTACAGCTGTCTCTTCCATCATCACCTACATATCAATGATATGCACACCTAATTTCCAATCAGAAGTCTCAGTCCATTGCTTAAAATAAGGCATTAATAAATTAAGTAGAACAGTAGAATTCACATAATAGATCATGAATTTTTTATAGTTCATAGTCACCTCCAAGGCCTTTCAAGTGCAATACATTGGAGTCAGTGATTGATGGCTCCACTAAACAAGCCAACCTTGCAACAAAGTTCTTCTTGAAGAAGTAACTATTTGGGAGTAAATGTCAATTCGACTGTAGTAGACACTGAGAATAAAAATAAATTCTGACCTGAGCCCCATCAGGTTTAGGAAGATTAAATGAGGCTAATACTTGTGATGATAATTGAGGCTCCGGATTTAGTATCAAAGCCTATTTCTATTCCAGTTTACTTGAATGACGGCTGCTTCCTGCTCCAGTGGTTGTTCCTTCTCCCATCCCAGGATCATTGGATCCTTCCTAAGCATAGTGTTGCCAAGCTAAATAATTTCATTGGTTGTTAATCTTAGCCAATCTGGGATAGATCTGATGGAAAAGAAGTCTGCCTCACAGATGAGTGCGGGATTGTGGTTCCATCAAGAATTAATAATGCCTTTCAGCCAACTGGAGCTGAGGGTCATTTAGCTGGCTAAGAAGCTGTTGAAAGATCAGGTGAACAGGCAGCACTAATTTGCACAATTGTAGAGTATTACAGCTAAAGCCTGTAAAAATTGTCAGTGAGGATCAAGATCAGAAAGGCCTTCAAAAAGAAGTTACTCACCAAGTGACTTATCATCTGTACATCAGTTGCATTTGCCATTTCCAATGGAATAAAAAAAAGTTTAAATGCTAGTCCCAGTTCTATTCAATCAGTTTTTCACTTGCATATTGTCATATGCTATCCATAGTCTGAAGGAGGTACCAATTGGGCAGCATTCTTTGATGTTTGATGATTAAACACATGGACAAAGTGCCTCCCTACAGTCATTTAAGAAACCCTCTTTGCTGATAATTTTGCTGATAACTCTTGTTTAGGCATACAAAAGCAGTGATCTACAATTGATACTGAACAAATTATCAGTTGCTGCTGTGCTCTTCAGCCTGAATATCAACCTAAACAAGACTGAAGTAAACAGCTATATGAAACGGTTTGGTGAGATTATCTACCACCATGGGCTGAAATAACATCAATATGCTGGTGACAGCTATTTGTTTCAGCCCATGGTGAGTTAATTGATGTTGTGACCTCCCTCTCCTCTACTTGGAGGTTGTTATGGGATAGATGGGGAACAATGGGCTGAAACTGAACCTGGCTCTGGATTTGAGCTTTGTTGGCCCATGGAGAATTGCCATCTCTTGTTTTAGATGAAGTGGTCCTGCCCAGACAGATCCAATACATAATCTGGGAGTTCTCCTGGACTCAGGATTCTTCTTCACAGTCACTCACCAGGAGGGACTACATACACTGTGGTTAGTGTGCCAGTCATGCCCTTTCCTGGACCAACAATTCCTCTCACAGTCACTCATACCCTAGTTCAGTGATGGTTAACCTTTTTGCCTTCGCGTGCCAAAAGCGAGGGGAGTGCAGCAAGGTCGCCCATGTGTGTGCCCACACCGATAATTCAACGTGCCCCACCCCTGTGCATGCCCCACCCCTTTTAGCTCATGATGGCACAGTGGGCCCGGTAGGCCCGTTTTTCACCCTCCCCAGGCTCCAGAGGTTTTCTAGGAGCCTGGGAAGGGCGAAAACAGCCTTCCCCACCCCCCTGGAGGCCCTATCTTGACTCCCTTGAATCACTCATACCCTAGTCACTTCCATTCTTGCAGTGTGCTTTCCTTGGGGATGCCCTTGAAAACTATCTAGAACCTTAAAATTAGTTCAAAATGCAGCATCCCGCATAGTTTTGTGCAAGCCTTGATGCTCACCTGTGTCACTTCTTTAGGGAGAACGGCATTGGCTGCCAATTTGCTTCCAGGTCACCTTTAAAGCCCTACATGGTTTCTGATTGGGTTACTTGAAGGATCGTCTTTTTCTAGTCACATCTACCTAACCCCTTAGAATTCCCTCTCCTAAGGAGGTTCATATAACAGGACCAAGGAGAAGGGCTTTCTCTGTGGTGGCTACCTCCCTATGGAACATACTTGGCAGATAAGATTGACCCCCTTTTTGACAGGCTTTTGCAAGTCCCTGAAGACCAGGTTTTGATTAGGAGTCTGGGGAACCCAGAGTGAGGTAGAGTCCATCAAGTGGCTTATTTGACTAATTGTTGCTGGGAGGGAGGGATTGTTGCTTTTTATTGTTTTTTATATTGTAAGCTGCCCAGAGTCACTGACAGTAAGTTGGCAGCTGTGTACATTTTCTTAAGCAAGCAAGCAAGCAAGCAAGCCAAGCAAGCAAGCAAGCAAACAAACAAACTGTGGAGCCCCTAGTGCTCTCTGAACTTAGTTGTTTTCTTGCAGATGTTTCATTACCCAACTAGATAGCATTATCAGTTCTAGAAGGGAGTGGGGTTTGCTCATTGTTTGTGTGGCTTGTCCTGTCTGCTAGTGGAAGTGTTCTTGGTAGTTCTTGGTAGTGATTAGGTTGATTGTTTAGGTTGCTTGTTAGTATTTTCTTAATTGGGATATTGTTTACTTCTTAATTGTTTGTCTAGTTTTAATTTTGGTATTAATCTCTGCTTATCTGGGTTATTGATTACTGGTGGCAAGGCAGGTCTTTTTTGTTTTTAGCTTCTCGGTTGTCTCTCTCTCTCTCTCTTGAATGGTAAATTTATCTCTATGTGCCTGTCGATGACTGATATGTCTGAGTTCCAGGATTTTGGGGGGACTTTTTTGGACTTAGCTTGGTCTAGGATGTTCACAGTTTCCCAGTTCAAACTATGGTTATGTCTGTCCCTGAAATGTGAAATTGAAGAGTTTTCATAATGTCTTGTGACTGTTATTAGTGTTCATGGATATGCTCTGCTAGTCCTCTGCCTGTTTGTTCTACATAGTGACTGTTGCAGTTACTAATGTATGTTGTAGAGAACTCTTGTTTTTTTCTTCTAGGGCTGCTGGTTCTTTTGATTTATTTAAGATGTTTTGGAGGATTTTAGCTAGTTGTATGGTACTTTAGTAAGGGATGTGGTGGCTTAGTGGTTAAGATGCTGAGCTTGTCGATCGAAAGGTCGGCAGTTCAGCGTTTCAAATCCCTACTGCCGTGTAACAGAGTGAGCTCCCTTACTTGTCCCAGCTTCTGCAACCGAGCAGTTCGAAAGCACGTAAAAAATGCAAGTAGAAAAATAGGGACCACCTTTAGGGGGAAGGTAACAGCGTTCCGTGCACCTTTGGTGTTTAGTCATGCCGGCCACATGACCACGGAGACATCTTCAGACAGTGCTGGCTCTTCGAAAGCTGAAGAGCCACCCCCTAGAGTCAGGAACGACTACCACATATATGCGAGGGGAACCTTTACCTTTTTATGGTGCTATATGGTTGGGGTAGGTTTGACAGTTTTTTTCTGAGATGTTTTGATATTCAAAACTTGAAATAGTGTTGAATAAATGGTTACTACTGGTCCTCAAAATTCTGCCAGATAAACCTCGCCACAGTCATGTGATTGTGAACCAGCCCAGATTCCCAACTATTGTGGTAACCTGCAGTCATGTGATTGCAATTTGTGACTCCCTGCCAGTTTCCTACAGCCAGGTCGGTTATTTGATGTAAAGCAGTGTTATTGGATGGATGGATGGATTCAAAATAACCTTTGAAAACAAGTGTGTTTTCTCATTCTGTTGTCATTCTCCCTAGAATAGTAACCCCTTTCAGGGTGGCTCTTTGCTTGTCAGCAATGATTTAAGCTGTTTTGTTCTCAGGTTACTCTTCTACCTTTACATTTCTTATTTGTATTTAGGTGTATCTTCTCCAATTATGAGTCACTGCTAGTTCCTAATCTTAGGAAGGGGAATTCCTATTGTATGAAGTAGCCCTTCTTTTTATATGTTCTATGAAATTTCTTTGTTAAGACTTTATTTTTTTCTTGTTTTTCTTTTTTGTTTTGGCAGGCGAAATCTTACAAAATTATCCCTCATCTTCAGTCATATGCTTGCAGAAATAAAGGCAATCTTCCCTAACGCTCAATTCCAGGGTGACAACTTTCGTATCACAAAAGCAGATGCTGCAGAATTCTGGAAGAAGTTTTTTGGAGAAAAGTAAGTATCAGCTAAATCAGCATAGAAGGTAGAGTTGCTAGTGGATATTTCATTTGAGTGTCTTCTTATTATTTTTTAATTCATTTACATTCACTTGTGTAAATTGTATAATATCACAAATGACAAATTATTTGCAGTGAGCTAAAAATTGAATAAATAAATGCAAGAAGTAAACAAATAAAATACAACAAACAATTCAGTGGTACACTTTTACATTTAATAGAGATTCCTGAAAAACTGACATTTTCTCTCCCCCCAATTAAAATGGACCTTTTTGGTAATAGTTTGCAAAGAATGGTAGATGCAAGCATACATCTCAAAAATTGCTAATATGAAGCAGAAAAAAGTAAAAGCCTATGGAATTGTTTTAGAACCACAGGGTTATTGCTTGTCTAAAAAAGTACCTGAAACCTACTGCTCATGAAAGCTCCTTTATTCAATACAAATTATATTTTTTTATATATATATATATATATATATATATTATAACGCTCGCTAAGAGATCGGAAGAGAGATATATATTTATCTATTTTTT
>WNWU01000016.1:15271586-15360324 GCA_012654045.1 Ptyas mucosa | reverse complement strand
ATATATATATATATATATATATATATATATATATATATATATTTGAAGCTATATTTGTTATAAAAAGTTAGTTTGAAAATGCTTCTTTTTTTTTCTTTTTTAATTTGGGCACAGATATACTCCAAATCAAACTCTTAAGACATGGTAATTAGACTAAAACATATAGAGTATTAAATGCTTCTAATCCAATCAACAGTCTATATTTCATTATACTTGGAATCGGCCTCTGGTATTCAATCTTTTTTTTTTCAAAAAGTTTTTTTATTTTTATTTTTTCCAACACACAAATTACATCTTTTCGGAACAGAGCCCTGATCCGGTCATCAATTTATACAGGGTTTTTTTTCCTACCGATTGGTAGAAATCAAAACATGATTAGCAAAAAGTAACAGGTAGAAACAAAGACTTCGGCTCAAAGCAACATAAAATAAAAGCCAATCAATACTAACAAAAATAGAATCATAAAATAAAAAATTAAAAGCAGCAGTTAATACCAAATTACAACCATGCTTAATGAGATAATGAAGCAAACATGTTTCTTTAGGGCATTCTGAATGAAAGTCAATGAGTTAGTACCCTGCTAGAGAGGTGGTTAGTACCTCTCTGGGCACGTGCACTGTCACCCCAGCCCACCTCCATCGTGTTTCTTGCCATCGTTTGCAGGGAAACAAAAGTTTGAGGGACTAAAAAAATAGCACAAGACAGCATTCCGCCTTCGTTGCAGTACATTTGCTGCTGCTGCCCCCATGGTCTGCCCCCTACTTTCACAGAGCCTTTGCGCAGCACAGTCAAATTTCGTGCAGAGCCACATTGCGACCCTGCATCTGCTTGGTATAAAAAAGCAACTGATAGGCAGTCAGTTGCTTTTCCTGCAGAGCTGCCTATGTTGGGATGCCCCACCTGCCCGCTGGCCAGCTGGTCTTTGGCGCACTGCTCCTGGGCTTGTCAACTTCCAGACGTCAGATTCCCACCACCTACTACCAGTTCAGGGGTTCTTTCCCCCCTCCGGGGGGGAGGGAGAGAGAGGGGGGGAGAGAGAGACTGACTTACAATGAGAAGGTGTTATGTGTACATAGAGAGAAATCCTAATAAATGTTGCAAGCAGGCTAAAATGAGGAAATGCTGCAGAACTGGATGGTGAAATCACAGAAATATTAAAATAGGGATTTGCTCTGCTGATCAAGGGGAGAAATTAAAGAAATGCAGAAAGTAACAACTTGAATCAGAATTTCAAGTGATCTACTAGTTAGCTGGTGGATTAAAAAAATATTTTACAAACACAAATCTGAGGGGTTTTGCCCAAATATGAGGGAGGAGAAATTATGAATTTCCTTTGGGCTGAGGAAAAGTGAGATTTCATGTCTGAGGAATTACTCTCAATCCGGAGAAGTTTAGGAGAGTGGGACCCAGAGGGTGAACTTGGCACATTTAATTTCGCTGCATAGAGTTTTAAAATGTTTGTTGCTCCATACTTGAACTTGGGTGATTTTATTTCTGCTTCAACCCCTGACACATTTAATTGTAACCCTTAATGTTTAATTTTTATTAAGTCCAGGGGTTCCTTTCCCCCCCCGGGGGGGGGGAGACAGAGAGGAGGAAGGGAGGGAGAGAAAGAGAGGGGGAGAGACAGAGAAACATTTGGTCTTCTTAGTGGATGTATTTGGCGGCTGAGCTAATTGCACTGCGAGATGCCCCCCTCTTGCAGACGTGGCCCTCCACATTATCGAGGGCCTACCTCAATGACGGGTTTTGGGACCCGGACAGGTGGCATGTGAAAAAGAGGGGGTTGAGGGATTTTTTAAAAAGGGTAGCAGGGACTTTTTAAGGGGACTCGGGAGGGAGGGAGGGGCTGTAGAGATGGACCGAGAAGGGGGGTCCGTATAGCTACTGTGCGGGGTGGTGGGTTGGTTGGGCGCATCGGAGAAGGTGAGAAGGGTAATCTAACTGGGGTGCCGGGTGGCGAAAAGAAGGGCAGTCCAATCAATGTGATAAGTGGGAGGGGCAGGTATGGCGGATGCAGGGGGCCATATCAGGTTTTGGGGGTGGTCACGCGCTGTCTTCGAACGATTGTGCACTCTGGCCCCCATAGTGTGGCTCGTGTCCTGGATTGCACAGAATCTCAGACCCTGGGTCCTCGGCTGATGTTATGTAATGCCAGATCGGTAATTAATAAAGCCCCCCTCATTTGTGATCTTATTATGGAGGGGTTGCAGACCTGGCTGGGATTACGGAGACCTGGATGTGCCAAGAGGCGGGGTTCCCCTCATTGAAATGTGCCCTCCAGGCTTCCGTGCATTTCATCAGCTGAGGGCTCAGGAAGGGTGGGGGGAGGTAGCGGCAATTATTAGAGAAAGCCTTTGTCCGAGGGAAGCCACTGTTCCTCAGATAGCCGGATGTGAGTTCCTTTTTGTGAAGTGGGGTCGTGGGGTGCAGATGGGTTTGCTGACTACGTACCTGGCTCCCTGCCACGTGGCAGTGGTCCTGCCTGAGTTACTCGACGTGATAGCCGGGGTGGCAGTTGAAACCCCCGGACTTATTGTTATGGGGGACTTCAACCTGCCATCCATCGGTGAGATGTCAGAGTTGGCTCGGGAGTTCATGGCTTCCATGACAGCCATGGACCTGATCCAATTAGTGCAAGGCCCCACTCACACAGGGGGACACACTCTGGACTTCATTTTCATCTCTGGTCAGTGGTTGAATGACCTTGGTAGAGGGGACCTAGACATTAAACCCTTGTCATGGACAGATCATTCGCTCCTTCACTTAGACTTTCAAGCCGCTTCCCCCAGCCGTAGGGAGACGGAACCGACTAGATGGTTACGTCCCAGGTGGCTGATGGATCCCGAAAGGTTCCAGATGGAGCTTGTGCCGTTTCCAGAGACTGGCACATGACTCAACTGAAGACCTGGTGGCCGCCTGGGATAGTGCGGCCACAGGGGCTTTGGACCGCGTCATGCCTTTGCGGCCTCTGACCCGATGCTGACCTCAACCGGCTCCTTGGTTCTCCAAGGAGCTGAGAGAGATGAAGCGTCGGAAAAGACGCCTAGAGAGTGTCTGCAGGACTAGTCAATCCGAATCTGACTGGACACAGGTGAGATCTTATATCAAGACCTACCTAGTGGCAATAAAAGCAGCAAAATCTAACTATTTTTCTGCTCTTATCGCATCTGCAGAGAACCGCCCAGCCGCTCTGTTTAGGGTGACCCACTCCCTCCTTCGGGTGGGAGTGCGGGAAGATCCCTTGCAGGGTCGAGCTGAGGATTTTGTACAGTTCCTGCATGATAAAGTCGCTCAGATTTGAGAAGGCTTGGACTCAGACTGGATGAGTCCGGGGAGGGAGATGGGAGCGTCTTAAGAATATTATCTGGGAAGAGTTTGACCCTGTGGCTCCCGAGGACGTGGACAGGATTCTGGGTAGGCTTAGTGCTGCCACATGTTTATTGGACCCGTGTCCCTCCTGGCCTCCCGGAAGGTTACACGAGGCTGGCTCCAGGGGATTATAAATGCTTCTTTGAGTGAGGGTGCCTTTCCCGCCGCTTTAAAACAGGTGGTGGTGAGGCCCCTCCTCAAGAAGCCATCCCTGGACCCGGCTGTATTAGTAAATTATCGTCCGGTCTCCAACCTTCGTTTTGTAGCGAAGATTGTTGAGAGTGTGGTGGCACGATAACTACCCTGGTACCTGGAGGAAGCTGTCTATCTAGACCCGTACCAGTCGGGCTTCAGGCAGGATTACAGCACAGAAACGGCATTGGTTGCATTGGTTGATGATCTCTGGAGGGCTCGGGACAGGGATTGCTCCTCTGTCCTGGTCCTATTAGATCTCTCAGCGGCTTTTGATACCATCGACCATGGTATCATGCTGCGGCGGTTGAGGGGATTAGGAATTGGAGGCACAGTGCTACGGTGGTTCTCCTCCTACCTCTCCGACTGCTCGTAGTTTGTGTTGGCAGGGGGGCAGAGATCGACCTCGAGGTGCCTCGCTTGGGGGGTGCTGCAGGGATCGGTCCTTTCGCCCCTTCTGTTCAACATTTATGTGAAGCCGCTGGATGAGATCATCCGTGGTTTTGGGGTGAGAGTCCACCAGTACTCTAATGACACCCAGCTGTACATCTCCACCCCAAACCACCCCAATGATGCCCTGGATGTTTTGTCCCGCTGCCTGGAGGCCGTGCGGGTCTGGATGGGGAGAAATAGGCTCAAGCTCAACCCTTCGAAGACTGAGTGGCTGTGGCTTCCGGCATCCCGGTATAGTCAGCTGGTGCCATCGCTGACTATTGGGAGTGAATCTTTGCCCCACACAGATAGGGCTCGCAATCTGGGCGTCCTCCTGGACTCACGGCTGTCTTTAGAAGAGCACATGACAGCCGTAGTCAGGGAGGCTTTCTATCAGGTTCGCCTGATCAGCCAGTTGCGTCCCTTTCTGGACTGGGATGCCTTGCGCACAGTCACTCACACCCTCATCACCTCCCGTCTGGACTACTGTAATGCTACATGGGGCTTACCTTGAAGAGCACTCGGAGGCTCCAACTGGTCCAGAATGCGGTCGCACGGGTAGTTATGGGTGCACCTTGTTATGCCCATGTAACACCTCTCCTGCGCGTGCTGCACTGGCTCCCAGTGGTCTTCCGAGTGCAATTCAAGGTGTTGGTTACCACCTTGAAAGAGCTTCATGGCATAGGACCAGGATATCTATGAGACCGCCTTCTGCCACCAACAGCCTTCCACCGACCAGTTCACTCCCACAGAGAGGGACTCCTCGGGGTGCCATTGGCCAAGTTATGCCGGCTGGCGACACCCAGGAGGAGAGCCTTCTCTGTCGGAGCCCCTGCCTTTTGGAATGAATTGCCCCCGGATATTTGTAACATCTCTGATCTCCGGGTCTTTCGCTGTGCCCTTAAGACCCTACTGTTCCGACTGGCAGGGCTATCTAATTGAATGATTTTAAAACGGGTTTTAACTTTGAGTTTTAAAATTCAACCAAAACTATTTAATGAATTTTAATTAATTTTAACTTTGCTACTGTATATTTATGTTTTAATTGGCTGTACACCGCCCCGAGTCCTTCTGGAGGAGGACAGTATATAAATAAAATTATTATTATTATTGTTGTTGTTGTTGTTGTTATTCAGGTTAAATTGCTGTGTTAGCACTTTGCAATAAATAAGTGAGTTTTTGGTTGAAGTTTGGGCACTCAGTCTCTGAAAGATTCGCCATCACTGAGTTAATACAATGTTAAGCTTCAAACATGATTTACCAATTTACAGTAATCCTCAACTTACAATCACATTTGGGACTGGGATTTGGGTTGTAAATTGTGAAAATTGTAAGACAACTACATGATCAGACCTGATTTTACATCTCTTGTTATGGTGATCATTAAGCAAGTTGCACAGTGGTAAGTCTAAATCACACAATCGTTAAGCAAATCACACAAAGCAAATCAGCGTGAATCCATGCTCCTAAATGGGTGCGGTTTTTTGCCAGAAACTGGCAAAAAACACAGGGAACCAGCAAAAAACATTGCAGATCACAGTCTCATGACCACAGGATTCTGCAACCAATTATAAGTGACCCAATTAGCAAGCACTCAAAATGTGATCATGTGACCACAGAGAAAAGGCAGCATAACATTGTACGATGGCTGAAAGAGCTTTATAGGCCGCAAAGCACCCTTTCTAAGGCTGTGGTAACTGAACAGCTGTTAAATGACCATTTGTAAATCGAAGACTACCTGTAATTAAAATAAATAATTTATAGTTAAATGCCATGCTACCACAAATATTAAATGTTGTAGTACATACAGCAAGCTCCTATCTTATCATTTTGAATATTCTTTTAGTTATGGATATTGAAGATGTAGGCAGGGTGCATTTGTTTACTTGATGTTTGCTTAACTTGGCTGATATATGATCATGTTGGATTTGTCCCCATTCAGGGATATATTTAATATCTTTTTTGAGGGAGACCTCTTGTCTTCCAGTTTAAATAAGTAGGTTAAAATGCCATTTAGAGAAAAAGAGTAACTTTCTTTGGTAAGGAAGATCTGGCCTTAAATTTAATACTTTTGCCTAAGAAAAGGCAATGGCTTTGTAAATCTAGGCACATTTGGAAGAAAAATATGTAACTACTTTAACAGACATTCCAATCAGGAAATTGGAATAAAATTGCTTTGGTCTGTTGATAACTTCTGCCAGGAATTGGATATGAAGTATATGTTTTTGCTAGCTTGCTTGAACTTCCTAATAGCTTTTAATAACATTGGCTGTGCTAGTCTTCTAAATAAATCTAGGGTTGGGCCCTGGGAGCACAGTTTTGCAATAATTCCATTCCATTCCCTTCCCTTCTACAGTTGTTTCCAGAAAGTAATGCTATACACTACTCTTTGACACCTTGGCTATTTACCCATGATGTCCTACAAGTTTCCATCTTCTGTACTATGCTGTAGAGCAGGACTGTCAAACTCATGGCCCGTGGGCTGGATACGTCACATGTGCCAATTAGCGAAGGGGAAAAAATTCACAGTACATCATGTGTCGTCATCGTGACGATGCTAATTTGACAGTAGAGATATAGAGGTATTCCTGCTTTTTTAGAACAAGGAACTACCCACTTCCTAGTAGTTTCCAAATCTACTGCTCCTTGCTATCTCACTTTCAAGTTGATTTCTTGAGTCTTGAATACTTTCATTAATGTGCTTGAGAAGAGTGAACAAGGTAAAATTCAGGTAAAATAGAAATGTTATCGGTAGATAGGCAAACAGATACTATAAGCAAAATCTTATTGCATTCTTTGACAATGTGACAAAACTAGTGGACCAGCAAAATGCTGTGAATATAATTTACTTGGGCTTCAGTAAGGCATTTGATAGACCATAGCTTACTACTTGATAAGATAGAAAAATGTAGGTTAAACAACATTATCACCAGATGAATTCGTAACTGGATGACGAACTACACTCAACGTGTAATCCTTAATGGAACTGCATTTCCGTGAAAGGAAGTATGCAGCGGGGTTCCTCAAAGCTCTGTATTAGGCCCAGTAATCTTCAATAGCTACATAAATGATTTAAATGAGGGGATAAAAGAGGAACTCATAAAATTTGCAGATGACACTAAGCTGGCAGAAATAGCCAACACTTTAGAAAATAGGCTCAACACAGAGAAGGATCTTGACAGACTTGAACACTGGGCCCTATCTAACAAAATGATATTCAGTGGTGAGAAAAGTAAAATTCTATATTTAAGGAAGAAAAACCAAATGCAGAGTGATATCTGGCTCAATATTAGTAACTGTGAGAAGGATTTTGGAGTCCTTCTGGACAATCACTTAAATATGAGCCAGCAGTATGCTGCAGCTGCCAAAAAATCCAACACAGTCGTAGGCTTCATTAACAGAGGGATAGAATAAAAACCACATGAAATGTTAGTACTTTTTCTAAAGTTAGTATCACTTTGTAATGCCTTGGTAAGGCCACACTTGGAATATTGCATCTAGATTTGGTGTCCACGATAAAAAAGATGTTGAGACTCCAGAAAGAGTGCAGAGAAGAGCAATAAAGATGATTAACTAAAAGTTGTGAAGAATGGATACAGGAATTGGATATGTATAGTTTAATGAAATGAAGGGCTAGGGGTGACAGGATAGCAGTGTTCCAATATCTAAAGGGCTGTCACAAAGAAGAATCTATTTTCCAAAGCACCTGAAGGCAAGACAAGAACCAATGAATGAAAAATAATCAAAGAGTGAACCAACCTAGAACTAATGAGAAATTTCCTGTCAGAAGGTAGCAGTGAAAGTTGAAAATGGTAATTACACAATTGCAGGATCCCTCCATGTCATAATTGTGAGCCAGTTGCAAATCATAATTAACATGATCATGAGGATACTGTGATGGCCATGATTTTAGGAACCTACCATAAGCCCTCCTCATTCAGTGCTATTTTAACTTTGAACAGTCACTGAACAAATGGTTATTAAAGACAGCTAGAATAGAATAGGGTAGGGTAGGGTAGGGTAGAACAGAACAGAACAGAACAGAATTCTTTATTGGCCAAGTGTGATTGGAGACACAAGGAATTTGCCTTAAGTGCATAAGTTCTCAGTGTACATAAAAGATATAATTAAAAATGGTATCTTATCTAACACATACATATATATTGTTTCCTTACTGTAGGACCATAGTGCCTTGGAAAGTATTCCGACAATGTCTTCATGAGGTGCATCAGATTAGTTCTGGTCTGGAAGCGATGGCTTTGAAATCTACTATTGATCTAACATGCAATGACTATATTTCAGTTTTTGAATTTGATATCTTCACAAGATTATTTCAGGTAATCTAGCTAAGCTGAAATAATACTCAACATGTTTTTCTCTATTATTTGAACATAGCTGGATTTTGCAATTTTAGACAAATGGAAGGATTTTATAATTTTTTCTGTCCATTTTTCCTGCTAGGAGGTGTTTTAATTCAGATACCATTTCTTTTTAGTAAATTTGATATATTTTACATTTTTCATAGCAGAGGCAATACAATTAACACTATATTACTAGTTCTGTGGATAACATAAAACTTTAAAAGGTACACATACAGATTTTAAAAAATTACTGTTTGCAATAATGAATTCACATGAAAACATGAACTGATCTAGTTACCAATTAAATCCCATTTCCTTTCTCTTCATGTGCTGCTTTCATTTCTTATTTTTAATTACTTTAAATTTTTATTCAGAACATGAAATTGGTTTCATCTAGGCATGATATAAGTGTTAAGGGGTGAACGGCAGACTTATGAAAGCAGCAGATGACAGAAGTCCTGCTCCTTTTTACAAAATAGTCCAAAAGGCTTGCAGTGTGATAGTGCTTTCATCATTTTAATAAAAGCTTATATATTTCATTAGTTTTGGATCTGAAATGGGATTGTTTCAGCCTTGAACTATTTCCATTAACTTGTGATACTGTTCAGATTCTTAATTCGTTGCTCACTTTTAAGCTATTTTTTAAATCTGAACATTACTTTAAAATGCCTTATTTTTCACTGTAACTAACTTTAAATGGCTGTTATCTTTGATGGTAGTAAGTATTACAGAAAATGTTTTCTTTATTCTTAGAGGAAATTGATGTAAATATACAACATATTAAGAATATACATATAAATATATATTTATATATTTCACTTATGCTTAGCCTTGGGGTTCAATATTAAGAAACTGGAACTTCTTAGCTGTGACTCATCCTGGATATATGGCATTTCTGACTTACGATGAAGTTAAAGCACGGTTACAGAAATATAGCACCAAACCAGGAAGGTAATGAACTCAATACTTTTTGCCAATTTACTTCAGTAGATTATGGAAGGTTGCCACTAGTTAGTCATGTTTCTGGATGGCTGGGAAATTTCATAATTTAATGACATTGGACTACAACCAGAAACTTTGCAGTTAGAGATGATTTGGTTCAGGGAGATTGGGAGGAAGTAATTCAAAATCATAATAATTATCCTCATGAACAATATGTAGAAACAGGAAAACTTGAATATATTTAGCTAGGGGTCTGTTGAGAACAACTAGATTTTTTATAAAAAGAAAATGATTTGTGTTGTTGTCATTTCCAAACAGTGGTGATAGGAAAACTAGTGAGCCATATTAAAAAAAAAGCACTTACAATAATGGCCATTATAGATAGGAATTGAGGGAGCAACCATGTAGTACGTAGAACTATTTGACAGTAAAGAAACTGTTTTTAATGTTTATAATACACTGTTAGTCAAACAGTTAAGTTTCAGCTGAGTGCTGGGTCTGATAACAACTAAATTAAGAAATAGTTAGATTTCCATAAAGCTCAACATAAGATTTTATTTATCTACTTTTTTAGCCAAAGTGGAAAATATTGGTAAATTTAGATTACACAAATATTCTAATTTCTCTTTTTTAATTTTTATCCTGCCTTTATCAACTCTTTTATTCACTATAGCATTGTCCTTCGTTTTACAGCTACATTTTCAGATTAAGTTGCACTCGACTTGGGCAGTGGGCTATTGGTTATGTCACTGGTGATGGAAATATTTTACAGACCATACCCCACAATAAGCCTTTATTTCAAGCTCTAATTGATGGCAGCCGGGAAGGATTGTGAGTATAAATTATTTCTATATAGAAGGTATGGGTTACTAATACAACAGGCACAAGTTAAAGCAGGGGTATCAAACTTGTGGGCCGTGCAGGCCATGCCCATCCTGGCTCCACAAGCACAAAAACAATCCCTATACGTCACAATATGCAATATGTGCAATATGATTGGGTTTATGTTATCATAATGCTTGAGTTAAAGTATTTTTGATCTGATTGGATTATCATAATTGTGAAATCTAGTTTCCCTTAAAACGTTCAACTGAGAATTTTTCTTGTGTCACCAATTAGGGCAAAGAGGACTAGAATGATGGCAACTGAAGTGAAATCGGCAGAGGAAAGTGGGGTGCAGTTAGCAGAGTCTTCTATGTGGAAGACATTAAGAATATAGATCTTTCAATGAAAAACAGGCATTTCTGGAAGGGAATTTTTAGCAGGAGATACTTGTATAGATCGTCTTTCAATATCACTCATTCAGCAATGGTTCCAATTTGTGATAGTGTTGAATAAATGGTAGTTACAAATGAAACTTCCCAGTTACTGTACATGATCATGATCCAGGCACTTAGCAACCAACTCAGATTTCCAACAATTGCAATAATCCACAGTCATAATTGCAATTTGTGACTTTCTACTGGCTTTCCACAAGCAAAGTCAATGGGCAGGCTGCCAGTAAGTCATGGCCGTGTGAGATCCTTGCTTAAAAACCCATGTAGTCCTTACTTAATGATGGCAACTGGACTGCTGCAACTGTCATCACTGTTGTGCTATATGACATCAAGTTTTACAGTCACATTACTTAGTAATGGAAATTCTTGTCTCAATTACTATAGTTAACTGAAGACTATTTGTAATGGAAAAAAGCAAAACTGTTCACTCATCATCTAAGTATTCAATAGGTATATAAATGAAGAGCCAAACTTTTATTTCCATTTCAGCTATCTTTATCCAGATGGACGAAGTTATAATCCTGATCTGACAGGACTATGTGAACCTATTCCACATGATCATATAAAAGTTACACAGGTATATTGTATGTTATTCACTTGGAGTGTATGTTATTCATTCATATCCATTAAGAATTTTAAATATATAGATATATAGATATAGACATTTTTAAAACAGTTTATGTATTGTGTCTCCTAATGATGATAACTGATCATTAAGCTGAAAGCAGTCAGAATGGCTGTAGTGATGAAGGGTTTTGGGGGCAGCACATCTCAAGGACCATGAAAATTCTGAGTATGAGTTTAAAATCCAGTTTTGACTAGGCTAACCATATTAAGAAAAGATTTGCCAAGATATCAGTACTTCAGATACCTTTTAAGTATGCATCACTATAAGCATATTAGTTTAATGAATTTGTCATTCCTATGGAAAAAAATTAACCCAAACTAGTTTTCATTTAATTTTCAGAAAATTAATCATGGCAAAGGGGCAGGTAGATTTTTAAAATTGTTTTTATCATTTTGTTTAAGTTTTACTCCATTCTCTTTTTCCTGTTGTTCATCACTTTGAAGTTAAGATTGTTCTATTTAAGTTTTTTACAGTATTTTGGGATTTTTACCCATATTTTGTATTTTCCCCTAACTTTAAATGTATTTATTTCAATAATGGCTAGGAGACAGCAACAAATCTTTGTTTAAAATTCTAAAAGAAATATATACTTTAAGAATATATACTTTAAGTGCAGTTTCTGCTGCTGGTCGAGACTTTGTATTACCGCAATTATAATAATTGTATTACCAAAAAAGTTACTTATTAAATAATACCAAATCCAATAAATATCAGAAAAATATTTCTTTCTAAAAGGCTTGATGCGTTTAGATAAACCACAAAAAGTATTTGTGATTTCTGAAACCTGAATTAATCTATTAGGGCAAATTTTAATGAACTACTGTCCTTTTATCATTAACTGATGCAGTTGATGGTAGGCTTTGGGATGGGATTCAAAAGACTATTTTTGTCTCTGGCTCTCTACTTAAAAATTCTGTCTCTACTGGTAATGTTTGAATAAAACCAAATTATGCTTTATTTCTCTGATGAAGTAGATTCTTGTGCAACAAATTTGAATCAGAATAACTTATTTTAGTTAAGGCATTACAATGCTGGGTGGGTGGTTTTTTATGGTTGTTTATGAGCAATAGAATTTTTGTATAAATAGATTTTCATATATTTGAAAAAACAATAACATATATATATTATATGAATATCTTCAGTAACAATTTCTCTTACTAGTATATGTTATGATGTAAAAGTTATAACCTGAATGGTAAGCCAAGTAGTTCTTATATTATCATTTTCAGAGGCTCTTCATTGCAGTCATTCCTTTTCAGGAACAATATGAATTATATTGTGAAATGGGTTCCACATTCCAGCTTTGTAAAATTTGTGCTGAAAATGACAAAGATGTGAAGATTGAACCTTGTGGACATTTGATGTGTACATCTTGCCTGACTGCATGGCAGGTAACTGTCATTGTGATCAAATTCATACATGCCCTTTTTCTACTTCTCATTCTTTTTTGTATTGATACATTAACTAATGTTTTAATTGTAGGAATAAATCTTGAAATGAATCTTGAAATGAATTATTCATATGTAGGGAAATAGCATAACTTATTTCAAATTCTGTAAGTGTAGAACACTTTTATATTCTTTATCAGGAAAATGTAGTGTATCAGTAGGTAGGTAGTTAGCAAGAAGATTAAAAAAACTGGGTACTAACAAACCTGGGTATTGAATTTAACATTTCCAAGTTTGATGTAACTTAATTCTATTGTCCTTTGTAGTAAATCTGTTTAAAGAATACTCTGAATTACTTTTTGTTTGTAAGTAGCTGTTAAGGGTTTGACACTTGTAATAGGAAAGGGACATAACTGAGCATGGAAAGAAAAATATTCTCAAATAAATGAGACAAAAATCAATCAACAGTATAATTCTCCCATCTAAGATGAATATTCAGTCACTAAGAATATTTTATCTGCAACATTGACTTGTAACTTCTGAAATCACTTAATCAGAAAAATTAACTATAATATTAAGAGGCTGCATAAATGATAGGAATCTTCTTTTTTAAAAAATATCTTCCCATTTATTCATTGATAGGGATGTTCTCTTGGAAGCAGTTGTGAAAACAATATAGAATTAGAAGCACAGTATCATAGAATTCTTCTGGGTTATAGCATCAGTGGGAATGTAGGTTTTTAATAAAACAAAAACATTTAATATATAGTCAAGCTGTAACTTTAGCTAGTGACATCTAAGTAAATGGAATATTAGGTTTTCCTTCATTAGCAGTCATTTCGTTTAAAATAAATTTCACTGCACATTTAACTTCTGTATAATTAACAAGCTGATGAAGGGAATATACTGCAGCAGTTCAGTTTCTACTTGCCAATGGTTAGTATTTAATTGCTGTCATAATGGCTCGTTAGAGATGCCTAAGGAGAGAGTTCTGGTAGTTTTTTATCATAATAAAGCATCTGTTTTACTTAATAAAATAAGTTACTCCCAGCTCCTTAGTGAATACAAAATCACATTTGCATGATATTTTATGCCGAAGGTCGATCAGTCCCTGTGCATGTTGGGTATCCTTTGTTTTAAAGGCACTGAAATAAAAATACAACTAAAATAAGGTAAGATGAGATGAATTTTTTCTCTAAACAAAGGTTGCTAATTGATTTCTATGTATATATTACTATAGCCATATTTTGCTTTTTTATTGTTATATAATTTTGCATAGATCCAAATCTTAACTTAAAGCATAAAGCAGAAGGCATTGAATAAATTGGCACTTTTTCTGTAGCAAACATTTTAAAATCTGATAAGTACCTGCACAAACTGAATTATATAGGTGGGCGCGTGCATGTATTTTTTTAAATCTTGGTTTGCATTCTAATGTTTAAAAAGGCTTCAGTAAATTAAATGCCTATTTTATGTATTAAAGATTTAAAAGTATATATTTTACATATTTATAAGTAATGGTATGAATGCCTAAGAAGGATTGACAATGGTAGTTGGCTCTTCCGATATGAGACTTTAGGATTTGACATCAGTTTAGTCCTTAGTAATCTAAAAGATTATACTCCTCAGCCCTAAACTTTTCACTATGTAAGTTGCAGCTCCACTGTTCTAAAAATCAAATATGAGTTCAATGATATATAAGCAGTATTGGTTATAACGCCACTGCAATGTGATGATTGGACTAAGGAGATTCATATTTGCATACCCACACAGCCATAAAATTCTGTTGGTAACTTTTGATGAGTTACTACAATCTGTTTCACAGGATTGTTGTAAAAATTAAAAGAGAAACGCCTTAAACTTCTTAATGAAATATTTGATATAAGCGCATTGAATTCTTTCTTAAAAGAATCCTGCATTAAATAGGTTTCTGATCATTAGCTTATTATACTACTTTCTCACAACTAAAATGTGTGGTTGCTAAGAGTCAGCACCAAATGATGGTAACTAATCAATCAGATAAAAAGTCTCACAAATAGCAGTATGCATTTTTTCATCTGGTGTCAACAATAAACTATTATAAAATATTATGCAATGTTCCCAAAACAGTACTTATTACCTCATTCTTTGATAAGTAAAGAATATTGTGTTTTCCAGTACAATACAATACAGTACAATTCTTTATTGGCCAAGTGTGATTGGACACACAAGGAATTTGTCTTTGGTGCATATGCTCTCAGTGTACATAAAAAGAAAAGATACATTAATTAAGAATCATAAGGTACAACACTTAATGATAGTCACAGGGTACAAATAAGCAATCAAATCATTCTAGGAAACAATATAAATTGTAAGACTACAGCAACAAGTTACAGTCATGGTCATAAGTGGGAGGAGATGGGTGATAGGAACCATGAGAATAGTAATAGTAATACAGACTTAGTGAGTAATTTGACAGTGTTGATGGAATTGTTTGTTTAGCAGAGTGATGGCGTTCGGGGAAAAACTGCTCTTGTTTCTAGTTGTTCTGGTGTGCAGTGCTCTATAGCGTCGTTTTGAGGGTAGGAGTTGAAACAATTTATGTCCAGGATGCGAGGGGTCTGTAAATATTTTCACAGCCCTCTTTTTGACTTGTGCAGCACACAGGTCCTCAATGGAAGATTGATAGTAATTATTTTTTCTGCAGTTCTAATTATCCTCTGATGTCTGTGTCTGTCTTGTTGGGTTGCAGAACCAAACCAGACAATTATAGAGGTGCAGATGACAGACTCAATAATTCCTCTGTAGAACTATATCAGCAGCTCCTTGAGCAGTTTAAACTTCCTGAGTTGGCACAGAAAGAACATTCTTTGTTGTGCTTTTTTGATGACGTTTTTGACATTAGGTGTCCATTTTAGGTCTTGAGATATGATAGAACCTAAAAATTTGAAGTTTCTCCTAAAGTCTACCACCATTTCTACGGTCTTGAGTGTGTTCTGGTTGCACCTTGAGGCTAGTTGTTCAACCTCCTGTCTGTATGCGGATTCATCATTGTCTTGAATGAGACCAATCACTGTTGTATCATTTGCAAACTTCAGTAGCTTAACAGATGGATTGTTTGAGATGCAGTCATTGGTATATAGAGAGAAGAGAAGTAGAGAGAGCATACATCCTTGGGGGCCCCCTGTGCCAATTGTACAGGTATCTGATGTGATTCTGCTTAGCTTCACCTGCTGCTTACTGTCTGTTAGGAAGCTTATGATCCACTTACAAGTGTGTTCAGGTACCGCTAGCTGGTTTAGTTTATTTAGAAGAATATCTGGAATGATGGTATTAAATGCTGAACTAAAGTCTACAAAGAGGACCCTGCGTAGGTCTTTGGAGATTCAAGAGATTGTAGGAGGTAGTGCAGAGCCGTATTAACAGATCATCTGTAAATCTATTTGCTTGGTATGCAAATTGTAGGGAGTCTTAACAGCAGATCCATGATGGTTTTCAGGTGGGACATCACTAGCCTTTCAAAGGTTTTCATAACTACATATGTTAGAGAAACTGGTCTATAATCATTCAGTTTCTTGATGGAGGACTTCTTCAGTAGAGCGTTTGAAGCAAGAAGGAACATAACACATCTCTAGTGATTTATTGAAGATTCAGGTAAAGATGGGGGCCAATTGGCCAGCACAGATTTTTAAGCAAGAAAGAGTTATCTTGTCTGGGCCTGGTGCTTTTCCTGGCTTTTGTCTATGAAATAGATTTTGCACTTCCTTTTTTGTGATCACCAGGGATTGTGAACCCCTGATGGGTAAATTAAATTTCCTAACATGAGGAATAATATCATTTTTTCCAATTTCTAAATATGTTTGAGATATATTAAGATGGACAAAAAGGCATGAATGTATCTTATTTATGTAAAAACAAAGAGTGTGATAGTCTGTCCAATTGCAATTGGTCTTTTCCAACATCGTATGTAATAGAAAATTGCTGGTACTGCTGTTCATTTGACGTTTTTTTCTCTCTGTCTCCATATTTGCATCTGTGTTTTTAAAAATACTATTAATATGCTTTTCATTACCTTAATAATCTTCTATGTAGTAAAATAGTGCTAAATAGTTCTCAGCATTTAAACATTTTTGTTTTCCATAATTCAGGAATCTGATGGTCAAGGATGTCCTTTTTGCCGTTGTGAAATCAAAGGAACTGAACCTATAATCGTAGATCCCTTTGATCCCAGAGATGAAAACATAAGATGCTGCAGTATTTTGGATAGCTTTGGTATTCCTATGCTTGATTTTGATGATGATGATGACAGAGAAGAGTGTTTGATGATGAATCGATTAGCTTCTGTGAGAAAGGTACTTCTCTTTTTCCTGAAATATGCAATGACTTTGTAGTTTGCAATTATAATTTACACATCAAAGCAGGGGTGTCAAACTCAATTTCACTGAGGGCCGCATCAGGGCTGTGTTTGATCTCGGGGGCTAGGGTGGGTGTGGCAAGGGTGGGCATGGTCAGCTCGATGTCACTTGCATCAGGGTGCCTGTGGAGGCCCAAGCGCTCTGCCAGTGAAAATAGGCTTCCAATCTCCGTTTTCAGCTGTGGTGGCCTCCTGCAACCCTCTGCCAGTGAAAATGGAGCTTGGGAGGGTTGCCCATGGCCCTCCCGAGCTCTGTTTTCTCTGGCAGAGGAACTGCAGGCTGGTCCTTGGCTGTTTCCATGGTGGCCCCTAGGGCCAGATCTAACCACCCCGCGGGCCAGATTTGGCTCCCAGGCCTTGAGTTTGACATCCCTAGATTAAAGAATTTGCAATGGTTATAACCGGTGTGAAAACTGGTCATAAGTCTTTCTTTCAGTGCTGTTGTCACTTCGAACACTGATTAAACGAACTGTTGTAAACCAAGGACTACCTGTAAAAATATGAACTAGTAGACTAATTACATCATTGCATATTCACTGGCTATAAACTGATGCATTCTTTCTATTTCGTGGAGAAAATGTTGGAAAATAAGAAGAATCCTTATTATAGAAAACCATTTAGCGTAGCAACTTATTTTTAACTCTAGCAGTTTAAGTGCTTCCATGAGAAAGGTATGGATACATGAGTATTTCCTATGTTTTCTATCAAAAACCAGGTATCAGAGACAGATTCACTCTGATATTCCATTAATTAAAATAGCTAATCACAGTTGAATTAATTTCTAGTTCTATTCACAGAAATTCACAGTTCTATTAATTTCTACAATAGAACCAGTGAGCTGTATCAATCCAAATGTTGCTGAACTACAATTGCTAGTATCAATGATATTGTAGTTTGTTGGCATCTGCTGAGTCAGGGGTTCCTGCCAACCTATTTTGTCACCACTTCATATATGTATGCTATTTATAGCTGAAGATCTTTCTATGTACTGCTAATATCTTTCATATTTTAGTATATTTCAATTCATTTGAATGTTCTGAGGATTAAACAAAAAATTCTAAGAGATCTCATAAAACTTGGTTGATAGTAGGCTTATCATACTTAGAACAAATTTTTTAGTGGGTATATTATAGTGCCGTGATGGTGAACCTATGGCACGGGTGCCACAGGTGGCACGCGGAGCCATCTTGGTGGGCACGTGAGTGTTGCCCTAGCTCAGCTCCAGTGTACATATGCACACCAGCCAACTGATTTTCAGGCCTTCCAGTCCCACCGGAAGGGGGATGGGGAAGGCTGTTTTTGCCCTCCCCAGCCTCCTAGAAAGCCTCTGGAGCCTGGGAAGGGGGGGGGAAACGGGCCTACCGGGCCCACCATGCCATCACGTGCCAAAAGCAGGGGGAAGTGGGGGGTCACGTGTGGGAGGGCAGGGTGCATTGAATTATGGATATGGGCACCCGCTCCCGCGACCCCCCACGCTCCCCCCACTTTTGGCACACGACGGCAAAAAGGTTAGCCATCACTGTTATAGTGTATTTATGCCTGTAGTACTGTTGCCTACCCTATATAAGATAATTTGGGGATAGAGTTCTAGAACTTCTCCCACTTAATTTGCAAATGGAAACCAATAAATCGTTGTGGGCCGCTATGGCGCTGGCAGCAGATTCTGACAGTGAGGAGGCTGGGGAGGAACATGAGCGAGTCCTGGAGTCTCAGGAAGGCTCGGATGACGGCTCTGCGTCAGAAGCAGAGATGGGGCCAGAGCCATCGTGGAGTTATGTGCTGACTCTGGAGCCTCCAGAGCCTGATGTCAGCGAGGCAGAGGAACAAGGGGAGCCTGTTTCCAGTGCGTGCATGCACAGAGCTGCCAGAAGGCAAGAACAGTTAAGACAAAAGGGGTGACTCGGGAGTAAGGCTTGGAGATGATTGGCCCCTCCCATAAGAAATAAAGGAGGAGCAAAGGCACGTGAGCCTTTTCAGGAAGCAACTTTGTTTGTGCTGTCAGTTTAGATTCTGAACCTCTGTTTTGACTCTGTGCTCCGTGTGGCCTTGCAAAGGTAATTGCCAATTAGGTCTTTGGCAGCGTGTCAAGGGAGATAAAGGTGGGTGCTTATCAACCTTATCCCGAAGGACTGTGGCAGATTTCTGTTGGACTCTTTACAAACTATTTGTGACTCATCACAGGCTGGGAATGAACAGAATTCACAGCCTTTGAAATAAAAAGAGGATTTTAGGGACTAATTGTGTGCTTTTTACTGTCTCAGAACGCCTAGGCCAAAACATAAATGGTAAAAGGTAAAAGAAGGAAGCAAATATAAACAAAATCATTAACAACAATGTCACAATTGGGGTTGGCTTGAATTTCTTGGCTAGGTGGCAATCATGCTGATATCCAGCCTGCATAAAGTTGGCCACTGGTATAATTTTATGTCTGTCTGTGTATGTAACATACTCATGTGCAGACATGCATATATGCACCAAAATATTTTCAGGAAACAAATTAGTAAACTTGAGAACAGAAATTGAAATTATTTTCCAATGATAGTCTTTTTACATTTACTTATCCAAAGAACTCTTTAGAATTGATTTTACACAGTATGGTTCAATACCAAAGTATCAGATTAAAGAACTGAAATGGCATTACTGTTATAAAAATGAAATACCTAGTAATTTAAGATCCTTTTTTTAAAAAAAATTACCCCCTGAAAAACATAATAGCAAATAACTGCAGAAAGCAAAAACAGTCTTGTTTCAGAAAACATCCAATTGTAAGGATCCTTCTGCTAAGGCTTAATTTACTATTTTAAAGAACTCTAATAAAAACTAAAGATAGAGCACTAAATTACTGACAGAGAGAAATAACTAGCTTTAAATGGTCCAACAAAAGATTGAGGATTAAATTTAAGTCATTAAAATCAATCAAATCTTTATTATAATAATAGACCGGCATAAATGATATTACAAGATTCCAAAGAGTGAGGTAGTCAAGCAGTATGAAATGTCAAACTGTATAACGCTAGTTGTCTAATTTAGATAATAGACTGGATTATATTGACTTGCTGGGTTGCCTCTGTTGAGGGAGCAGGATTTCCACTTGTTTTACAAGTTACAATCAAACCTTTGGCTTGATATAAAGAAACATTTTAGTGGCATATTAAAAGTATGGGGTAAAAATAGAAAAAGAATACGCAGATTTATCATCTCTTGCTTTGTTATTAAACATTTCAGAAGATGAAAATTCAAATAATTATTTATTAAAAGCCAACAAAATACTGAATGTTAACTGGCAAAAGTGGGATAAAAGGCTGTCAAAAGCGAGGAATTTCTCCTCTGTTCTGTTCCAAGAAGGAACATATTTCATAACATCTTCTGTTGCAGTGTAATGAAAGACAGAATTCCCCAGTGACATCTCCAGGATCATCTCCTCTTGCTCAAAGAAGGAAACCATTTCCTGATCCCATACAAGGATCCCATCTTACTCTTCCACCAGTACCTCCTCGATTGGACCTAATACAGAAAGGAGTTTCCCGATCCCCTTGTGCCAGCCCGACAAACTCACCAAAGGTAAAAGTACAATTTACTAATAGAACTTAGGAATGTAACATTATTTTTCTTAGAAGCATACTAAGGACCTCTTTAGTATGTTCTCTTTGCTGTTCTCAGGGTTTTTCTGCTTTTATTCAAATCCAGTGAAATCAATTAACTTGCAAAAATTCCTGCACCTAAGCTTTTGCTTCTCTTTTCACTAAGTCAATATTTTGTGTATGGAAAAGCAAACAATAATTAGAACAAGTAAAGCATATAAACTGGTGTGTGTATCTTCACTATTGAACTCTGTGCTCTCCTTCCTGTTGAAATGTGCAAACGTTTCATCACCATTCAAAGAGACATCATCAGTGTGTTTTGAACTGGTCTCCTCGAATGGTGATGAAACATTTGCAACCAAATTGGCAAGCTCAAACCAACAGCCTAATCTCCTTCCTGTGTTAATACTTCAATACTTTCTGTATAGTCTAGGTTCTTTTCAAAAATTACAAATTACCTTATAAAGTTAATTATTTTACTTGTTTGTTCATTGATATTTTAATTAATGTTATCATTTTAACTGACACTGAAGGATTAGGCTTCTGGACTTAATTTATTTATAACATGGGTTTGTTTTTATATTTGGGTGTGTTTGTATTGATTCATTTGAATAATTTTGCAATATTAATTTTTAATTTCATGCTGATCATTTTAGCCAGTGATGTATGAATTAAAGTGACTATACAAAATACTGTATTTGTCACTAAGTATAGATTATATACTTAATGAAGCATTTTATTTTGTGTTATGTCTCAGTCTTCTCCAGGTATGATGAGGAAACAAGACAAGCCTCTTCCAGCACCACCACCACCAATACGAGATCCACCTCCACCTCCACCAGAAAGGCCTCCACCCATTCCTCCAGATAATAGGTTAAGTAGACATTTGCATCATCCTGAAAGTGTATCTGCCAGAGAACAACCAATGCCACTTGAAGCCTGGTGCCCCAGAGAAGTGTGTGGGAATAATCAAATTGTGGGATGTCGTATAGTAGGAAATGATAATTGTCCCAAACCTGGACTTACTGCAAGCTCAAATATGAATGGAAGACATTGTCGTATGGGTTCTGATCCATTATTTCTACGAAAGCACAGATTCCCTGAATTACCTTTAGAAGGTACCAAGGTAAGAGCCAGATGGTATGATGCATGAAGTTTAGTTTTAGTTAGGAATATTGAACTTGAAGTCTGATGCTGTTGAGAAGCGTGTGGAATAATTAAATAATAGGAAGTCATTTATAGGAAATGATAATTGGACTTATTGCAAATTCAGATATCAGTAGAAAACATTATTGCATGTGTTATGATACAAGATTTCTGCAACAATTCTAATGTGAATTACCATTGGAAGATACATGATACAATATATGAAGTTTAATGAACATGAATGCTTAAATAATAGTACAGTATAAGGGTAAATGAAATATATATTTTAGTGGCCTATTGTAATTTATTTGAAAATTGTATAGTAAAATAACTAAAAACAAAAAATTCTATATCAGACATTTTAAGGAATAAGCTTATTAAAGTGTGTGAGGGAACCCTAGCTAAATTAATTACATAACAAAATACAAAATGGAATAACAGTTGGAAGGGACCTTGGAAGTCTTATAGTCCAAGCCCCTGCACAAGCAGGAGACCTTATACTATTCTTGACAAATGGCTTTCCAATTTCTTTTTAAAAACCTCCAATAATAGAACATCCACAACTTCTAAAAGCTGTTCTACTGGTTAATTGTTCTCACTGTCAGGAAATTTCTTAGTTTGAGCTGATTCTCTCCTAGATATCTGTTAGATTTGTTACATATTCTGTTCTGTTAAAAAGTGTGTGAGGAAACTTTAGCTGAATTATTTATAGTGCTGAACACATGAAATTAATATTGATGACAGGCAGAATGAAACATGAAATTAAAGATGAGAATGGGTTCAAAATGTTGTAAATGGGTATTTTACTTGCATATAGTTTGCAAATTACCATCCTGTGAAATCAATCTATTGCAGATATTTTCAAATGGCCATCTAGGTAATGAAGAATATGATGTTCCACCTCGCATTTCACCTCCCCCTCCAGTTGTTTCAGCCATGCCAAATATGAAGTAAGTTCAATTTTAAGAACATTAATTATATAAATTATGAGGATGCAGTTTTTTTATTTTTATGAATTAGAATTATGTATTGAGTAGAATATGTTCACAAATTTGGACTTTTCAGATCTTCATTTATCTAGAAGTGTTGTTCAAAGATGAATTTAAAAAATATATGTAAAGTATTTTAGAAGAGCATTAAAGAAGGCTGTGAATAAATATTGAAAGTTACCATATCATGGATCCTTCAGATTCCGTTAATAGGCATTTCATAATTATAATCACAAAACATAGAACCTTACTGAAGTCTTAAAAATGCAGAATTTGTGATGCATATAAAACTCTGAAAAATCAGAGTTAATAAGGCAATAATAATTTTGTGTCAATATGAGATTCACTAAAGTGAAAAAATAGTTTCTAGAATTAACCAGCCATCTTCTCTTTCATCTGTTTGTTGAAACAATAGGCTCTTTGCCAGGAGAAATAAAGTCTGTTTTAGGAGTCATTAGGTTGATCTAGTGTTTCATTTTTAAACAATGATAAAAAATGTTTTAAAATGGGGGAAGAGTAGATTTACCTCCCGAAAGACTCTCTCCAGAACTTTTCATAAATCCTGGCAACTGCTAGGAGACTATTTCTGCCTTGTCATGAAGTCTCTAGGTGACCGTGATCCATGCCCATTCTCGCAGCCATAGGGAAGAGACAGTGGCAAAACAGTTCCAAAATCTTGCCAAGGGAACTGTAAAGAGTTTTCTAGGCACCCGCCAGGCATCAACACTGATTTGAAGGCATATATTCACACAAATAATGCTTAATTATAGAAGTCATTGAAAGAATTTTGATGAAAATGTTTCAAAAGCAGTTTTTAAAAAAGATTCAGCAGTTGTAGTATCCGGGTTTGAGGAAAGCGGGTTATGATGAACCCCAAATTACCATCATAAAAATGGAAGAGAATAAAAAACTATTTACTTTTCAAACTAAAAATTCAGAATTTGAAATTAACCTCTCTAAGAGAGATAGAATGGTTAATTTTCAGTCACCATCATTCTTTCCTTCTAGGCTCCCACATGTTAGACAAATATCTGGGAGAATAAATATAGAATTATGTATAGTGCTGATAAAAGGACTTGTAATAAGATATTTTCTTCTGTCTTTTTTTCCTCTATGGGACTCTGTTTCATAAATGCTGTTTTTCACTACTAGTTATAATCCCTTCCCCCACATCTGTAAATTCTTATGACTCTGATGATATGATAAGTATCTCTCATACCACCTCTTTTATAGATTCCCATCAACTGTTTATTCTAGGCTGAAAGTATAAAGGCAAGAGTGTTCTTTCTAGTCAAAAAAAAATCTGAAAACATTAAGTCCCAGATGCAAGACCATCTGAGTGGATCTTGAGGAAATAGTTTATTTTTATTAAAGCTGGAATTTTACAGAATCCTCATGATATGTACTGCAGTTGATAAAACATGAAACCATTAAGGTTTTTCTTAAAAAAATATGTGGCAAAACATCAGACACGTATTTTATTTATTTATGAAAATGTATATGTCTGCCTAACTCACTGTCAGTAATTCTGGGCAGCTTAAAAACCCAATATAAAAACAGTAACAAGCAGTAACCCTCCACCCCATTCCCCTGATGACAATTATCAATCAAATAAACCACTTGATAGGCTCTATCCCGATCTGGAGACACCAAGCTCATTGACATGTCTTCAAGGCCTTTTGAAAGTTGTACTGGAACCAATCTTATCTCCACAGGGTAATTTTCCCCTGGGAGGGAGCCATCATGGAGAAGGCCTTTCTTCTGTTAGATGAACCTCCTTAGGAGAAGGGGCCAGTAACATTCCCTGCCCCCTCACTCTGGTGGGTCAGGTAAATATAACTGGGAAAAGATGATCATTCAAATAACCTGGTCCCAAGTCATATAGGGCTTTAAAGGTGACAACCAGCATCTTCAATTGGATCTGGAAGTGGATCAGCAGTCAATGCAGTCACCGCAGGAGAGATGAAATGTGTATATCTAGGCCTGCATAAAGCCATGTGGACTGCCACATTTTGAACCAATTGAAACTTATGGATACTGTTCAAGGGCAGCCCCATATCATTATTTATAAATAATATAAAATTATTTATTTATTTAGCATTTATTCATTTATTATATACTGCACATCTCATACAACTTCAGGTGATTTAAAATAACAAGTTTTAAAATATAGAAATGAAGAAAGCCGAACTAAAATTGCAAAACAAGAAAAAAAAACTAATAACATACTTTGTAAACTAAGAACGTATACTGTACATTAGGGCGAGTCAAATTTTTCAGCTTTCAATTTCCAAATATTAGGGGTGCTCACAATATTAGGGGTGACATGCCTTGGGGATTGTAAAGACAGTTCGGTTACTTTAATATAATTTAGATGTGCTTGATAACTACATACATATAACTTTTTAACATTTTGTTTGTTTCATTATACTGTAACTATTAAAACATATTTTAAAAAATAAATGTCTGTACATATTCAATAGGTCAATTAAATTACATAATCAAAAATAGTATCTCATATGTCTATAGTATCACAAAGTTATGCTTAAGCAGGCATTCCAAAATCCAGTTTTGATCTTGCCAACATAAAGCTTATTAGAGTAAATCTAACTTGCCAGGGCTTATCATCTATTCATTAGATAGATCATAAGATCATATGTCAGATGCATAAAGCATGTCATAGAAGCACTATGCTTGACAACTGAATGTGAGATCAATGGTGTCATTTGGTATGATTCTTATAGTTGAAAAGGAGCCTATAAATGTTATATCTGAAATGATCAATGCTAGATGTCAAATTAATAGTTTCAGTTCAACTATTGAATCTTGAATCACGTATATCTTCGTTAATACAATTAATTCAGTTTCTGTAGTTTTATATAATGTTCCTGCTGGCAAATGAAATACTCATTTGGTATACTGATTAAAAAACACGTCTGTTTTGTCTTGTTTCAGAGACTTTACAAAAAGTAGTAAACTCTTGCATTTTATCTTTATAAGCCTTATATTTCATTGAATGTTACATACTTTTTATTAAATAAATTTAAAAAGCCATCTTCCTTTTGGTTATATTTTATATAGCTTGAAGTGCTTTGAAACACTTATAATTTGTGTAGTACAAAATGCCTAATAGTGAAAACCCTGTTTTGGAAGAAAAATGTTCCCTTTCTCATGAATCTCCCCCTAAATTAAAGCTTGAAGCTAGTTATCTCTTTTACTTCCTCGCATCACATTGGGTATTTTTTCCTCATTGTTTTGATTTTTAATTGTCCTAAAGCTAACCAAAATGCACACTAACAAGCCATAACTTTGCCCTTATACTTTAGGGTGTTTGCAAGTATAATCAGAATCTTTTGAGTTCTATAATACTATTTAAATGTCTTAAATGCCTACTTTTAAAACATCCGTACATAATTAATTACAGTTCCTAAAATTATCTTTGGAGATTGAACTCTGAGTTAGGAAGACACCATTGTCTTTGGAGCTTGTGGAAATAGATTCATGGTATCTTGTACTTTGATATATTTTAGTGATAATTTGCCTTATAAATGATCAATGAATTGTTAATTTGTTGAAATATTTCCGTAGAACAATTGTTTTTTTGACATGTACAACGTTTCAAATTTTATTTAAAGAAAATACAACTATGATTCCTTAATTTTATATTCAGTTCTTCTAGTTTTTTAAAAATAACATAGTATGGCTTAAACTTCTTTGCTTTGTGTCTCTGTTTTGAGACATCTGAATTTGTTTTGCAAAGAAAGCTGCAGTTAATCAAAGCTGGAAATTTCTGAGTGTCTCCTTTGCTTGTGGAAAAAGAGAAAAGAGAGCAAAGTGCACAACCTCCATAAGGAAGTGGAACACATTTGTATCTCATTAAATGCACATACCTACTCTATTTTTGGCTTTGTTGTGGCAGTAAAATAGAAAAAAATGTAATTAAATCCATTTGTAAATGCAGTGATTGATATATTTATTTTCTGTACCAACAAAAAGTCATCTGGATTTGGTGTACTTTTCTCTTGAGGTCTTCTGTTGCTGTTATAAATTCCTTTTCGGAAAAATCAAGAGAACATGTAGAAGATGAGTACAAGATTCCTTCATCCCATCCTGTTTCTTTGCCTTCACAATCACTTCATTGCCATAATATGAAGTCTCATACTCGGTAAGGTTATTTGAAGATGATGGTAAAGAACCATTTGACATGACATTCAGTTTAGTTTTATGTTTCATTGATGTTAATCATAATGTTACTTTTAAGATTATATCTTTACCCAGAATTTAAAATATTTTGGTATCAGGTTTCAGTACCTCTCTGCTAAATTTTTAGGCATTGTTCTTAGTTTTTTTTCCACACAAAGAATAGACTTTTTGCTGACATACATTCTCAGAATATAATTCACAGCTTTTAAGACTTATACTTAAATGTCTTCATAGAATATCACCTTTTTAACATATTTCAGCAAGTATACACACACACACACACAAAATAAACATGATTGAGTCTGGGCAGTAATTAATAACTCCTTGAGGGTGGAGGTGATTCCGTCAGCTCTTAAGGAGGCATTGGTGCACTCTGTCCTGAAGGAGTCATGTCCTGACTCAACCAGTCTGGCATTTGTCCAGTCTACAACCTTCCCTTTTTTTAGGAAAGCTTGTAAATAAGGTGGTTGTGTAGCAGCTGCAGAGAACCCTGGATGAAACAGATTATCTAGACCTTTTTCAGTCAGGGATTCTGACTGTGTACAGGACTGAGACAGCAATGACTGTGTTCTTAGATTACCTCTGGCAGTGGTGGAAATAGTGCTACTGTCCTCGTTCTTCTTAATCTCTTAGAGGCCTTCAATTCCACTGATCACGGTTCTTTCTGGATTATCTTTGGGAATTGGAGGTGAGCAACGTTGCTCTGATTCTCCTTTTTTCTCCAGGCTCCATTCCAGTTGGAGTTGATGAGGGTAGTGTTCCCACCCATGGCCCCTACTTTGTGGGGTACCCCAGGGCTCAGTTCTCTGTCCTGTCCTATGTAACATTTACATGAGGCCACTGGGTGAGGAGATCCAACAGTCATGGATAAGGTATCATCCATATGCTGATGCTACCCAGCTTTGTATCTCCACCCTGGACTACCTGTCCTATGTCAGTGCCTGGAGGCTGTAAGAATATTGATGGGATACTTTGGTTTTCAACTCAACCCAAGGAAGACAGAGTGTCTTTGCATATTTGGGGCTTGTGATGATAAGGTTTTGTCATCACTAGTTCTGGATGGAGTGCCACTACCCCAGATGAACACAGTGCACAATCTGGGCATCGTCTTGGAGTCGTGATTCCTGCTAAAAGATCCGGTGCCAGGGGTGGCTAGAAGGGTCTTTGCACAATTTAGGATAGTATGCCAGTTTATTGATATATAAATTAAATTTTATGCCACCCTTCTCCCCTATAAAATGACTCTGGTTGTACCAATTTCTGGATAGGCTTTGCTGACAGTTACTCATGCCTTGTGACCTTTTTTCTGAACTACTGCAATGCGTTCTACATGGGACTGCCCTTAAAAAGCACTCAGAAGCTTCAACTGATACAGAATGTAGCTATATGTGTAGTAAAATGTGTTTGATGCATGTAATATCACTGTTTTGTGAGTTACCAATATTCCAGTGTGGTTTTGGGTGCAATTCAAGGAGCTGGTTATTGCTTGAAAAGCCTTTTATGATCTGCAATCGGGTTATTAAGGGACAGTTTTTTCTATCTGTCCAATTCGGTCAGGCAGATTGGGCAAGCTATTGATCACGTCAGTCAAGGATGGTCCCAACCCTGTTGCCCTTTTGCAAGGCCATGAAAACTTGGTGTTGTGCCCAGACTTGGAGTCTTGAGTGTGTTAAGGGCCCTGTGTCCAAGCTGTATTAATATACATAGTAAATTTTACTTGGTCTCATATATATTTATTTTGTACTGTTTTAATTGTTTTCAGAATCACTTGTTGAGATGGACAGTTATAGAAATTAAATACATCCATATCCCTCCCTCCCTATTTTATTTTATTTTATTTTATTAACTAAGAATTCATGTATATATTTCCCTTTATAGAAACATTATGAAATGAATTATAATTGTCACTCACTTCATCAAACATTATTTGGCTTGAGTTCTGATCTGCCTCTATTGAGTTCAAGAGCAGTTGGTGCTATAGTCTTTAAAATGGGGGCAGAGGGGAAGAGTTGATGTTATCTGAAGTTAAATTTTCTTAGTACTAGTTTAAGTATCTTCATTTTGCATTTCATTTTTGCATCTGATTCCATGTAACTTCTATGTGATTAAAACTACAGGTTTTATGTTTGTTTTCAGTGTATTTGAGAATGGTCAGTGCTCTGGAATAAGTAGTGAAATGCACAATACTTCATCTGAGATGAAAAAATTGAAACAACCTGATATAGGTATGAGTAGTGCATGTTTAGAGGGGAAAAATTAACATGCTGTTTTTGAAAGTTTAAAAATTAAGGTATTTTAAATGTTTGATATTTAGGAGAAGCCTTTGAGTCTACTATTCCAATACCTTTGCCACCTCTGCGACCGCCATTGAGGGAAAATTTGAAACATGCATCTGTACTCAATAGAACGTCCTCTGATTATGACTTGCTTGTGCATCCTCCAGGTTATATATTCTCTTTTTCTTTCCAATATAGCAAGCTCCTTATAATAAATCTTTCAAACACAGCTATTTGTAGACTAAATCTAAGATCCTGCACTAAGTATCGAGTAAATGATGCCTCATTGATTTTTATGAATGTACAGGTAGTCCTCAACTTACAACAGTTCATTTAGTGACCGTTCAAAGTTACAACGGCACTGAAAAAAGTGACTTATGATCAGTTTTCACACTTCTGACCATACTATACACTTGGCAATTGACTCATATTTATGACGGTTGCAGTGTCCCAGGATCATGTGATCCCCTTTTGTGACATTCTAACAGGCAAAGTCAATTCACTTAACAACAGTTTGACTAATTTAACAACTACAGTGATTCACTTTACAACTGTGGCAAGAAAGTTCGTAAAATGGGGCAAACTCACTTAACAAATATTTCACTTAGCAGCAGAATGTTTGGGCTCAATTGTGGTATTAATTTGAGGACTACCAGTATTCTACAGTCAGTTCAAAATAATAATACATTTTTCAGCAAGTGATAATATATTTGATGTATTAATATTTAGTAGTATTAGATTAAGATTTGTCCAGTTTTATGTATTTGTCTTCCACATGTAAATTTAGCTAGATGTGAACATTTTATGCAAAATCAAAATTATCATAAATATAGTAGCATAATTTATAATACTATAAAATAATACTGTGTTCTGTTTTAATTTATATTCTTAAATTGGGAGTGGGGAAGATTTAACTGTTTCAAAAAAAACTAGATTAACAGTTTCATCAAAACATGTTTTCTCAAATTACCTCGATTTGCCTAGCTGATATTTGTCAAGCAGCTCACAATTTTTTTAATTTTAGTATTTTCATTTTAGAGAAAAAGACTAGCATACTATGTAATGTGTTTCAATGATTTATTTGTAGCAACCTAAAACCGGGGTGAGCAATTTCTCTAGCAGAAACTTTACTTTTATTTTGTATAATGGCTTCAAAGGCCTGTACTGATATTAGGATGTCACCAGAATGTGGGCTGTATCTTGGGGTCAGTTATGGAAGAGCCTGAATAGTTTTATAACCCTGACTCAAGGAAAACAAGCATTAATATAGTATTGGCTATAGGCCCCCACAGTGATGTATTGATTGATTTGGACCAAGGAAGGTGATACCTTACAAATGAAGAAATATGGCTTTCTACTAGCAGAAATGTTGAGTCTGGACACAGATTCAAAGGGCCCACTTATCATAAAAGTTTACATTTCAAAAGGAAAATTCTGAGCTAAAAGTATTTAAAATTTCCCCTCCCCCCCCAAAAAAGCAAAAGTCCTTTATTCTGACTTTTTAGCTAAAGATATTTTAGTTACACAGCATTAATCAGAATAGCTTTGAAGTTTAACTGAAGACTGATTCAGTAGAAATTTGTTCCCTCCAAATTCATTTATCTACTAACGAGTTTGGCTCCTGCAAATGGACAAGTCTAGACTGGAATCCTAAAGTGTTGGTCACAAATAACTGAATTGAGGTAGCGCCAATTATCTTTCCTCCCAAAAAGTATTGTTGTGGTGACCCATTTAACAACACAATTTACGACCAAAATTCCAGGTTCAATTGTAATACTAAGTCAAGAATGACCTGAATTAAAACCACTGTATTACTAGATCAACTTTTGGATGGGTTTATATAATTTCTCTGTCAATGCAGGTGAAGATTTGTCTGACAATCCACCACCTTCCCTTCCTCCACCTCCACCGCCTCCTGCACGACATAGCTTCATTGAGCAAACAAGACCACTTGTTGCAGGAAACAGACCCCTGTCTGGACATGAATTATACCACCCTCCCACTGGTAAGAGATGGTGATGGTGATAATTATTTTATTTTACTGTAGAGATTTAGTTATAAAAAATGTTCTCAAATATTTAACTGCCTGTCAGCATAGATCTAACCATTTGGAGGAGTACACTATAAAACTGAAGTTATGAGGTTATGTGGAAAATCAGCAAGTTAATTTCCTACATTTCCGAAATGTACACTATTAATGGTATAGTGATCTGCAAATTAAGAAGTGGTTTATGTTTGGAGTTTTGTCATATGGGAAGAAATGGCAGATTAAGGACAACTCTGCAAAAACCAGAGCTGACAACCACAGAGGAATGAAGAGCTGGCCAGACAAGGAGAAGAATTGAGATCACTCACAAGTGCCCCAGACAGCTGCTCCTTGTGAGAAGACCAAAAATGTCTCCAGTGGGTTTAGCACTCTGGGAGATGTGGGAATAGCTATCTTGCTCAAACTGTGCTTGACGCCTTTGAAAGGATGCTAAGTTTGCATTCTTCATTTTCTAATAACAGTAAGAAATTCCTTGTTAACTGCCTTTCAGCTATTAGGAACTTTTGGATCTGGAGGATTTATAGCACCAGGTGAGTTTCCTTCAGTCCTTAGCAAAGGAAAAATTAAATATAAGTCTAAGGACTTTTTAAAAAAGTGGGGAATAAACAGCAAAACGGTGATAAAATTTGGAACTATCTAAAATACATTCATGGAGGTGAGAGGCAGGGAACAAAAGGGGAGGAGCCATAGCTACTGCTCTGCTTTCTCTCTGCTGTAGATTTTTACTGTAGCTGGCTAAAGGGTCTATAACTGTTGGAGCTGTTGACTCTGCATTGCTGATGGAGATACCATTTATAAAATGGTAATATTAGCACAGTCTAATTTTGCGTAATTTATACATTTTATAAATTTCACTGCAGTCCTGATTTTTTAATGCTTCTTTCATTGACTATTGCTAATACTTGCTTTTCTATCTTTTTATATGAGGCTTTAAAAAGTCTTTAGGGGTAGTCCTCAGAGGCTTTTGAAGGTTCTCAAATTACAAAGGGACATGAGAGAAAAATTTAAAAATGTAATTAGAGAATAATCATAGTAACTGTATTTAATATTAACTAAATGCAAAACTAAATGAAGCGAAATCAAATTTAGCCACTGCCTTGATTCTAGTAATTATTTTAGGGAATGAAACTCCCAGCCTGCCATTGAAAACGAAGTGCAGCACTTGGTCTGCAAATGTTCTAAAGCCCTACCTTGCACAATAATTTATTCTCATATTATTTCCATTTGAAACAGTTATTAATTGAGTGATTGAAAAGTTCCAATCATTATTGTGAAAAGTTAATTACATTTATTTTTTTTAATCTGTTAAATATAACTCTTCTCCTTTGATGAACATGTGTGTTTACTAATGCTTTGCCAATAATGTATGGTTTGAAGCACCTTTCATGAAAGGTAACTTCACCTAGGGAATCTTTTTTCTTCCCACTGAGGGAAAGTTTTGCCACACATTTTCTAATTCTTTTCAGAGGTCACAAAAAAACTTTGCTGCATGGGTGGATCTATGCAGAGATGGGTGAGAAGCTTTGTTGCATGGGTGGATCTATGGTGGATCTATGTTAAAAGTTTATAAAATACAGTTGGAGCAAAGCAGTAGCAGACAGTGGGGAACAAAGCTGCAAATGAGTGGATAGAGAAGATTTCAGGATAACTATATGTTTAAGGCTTCTAATATTATAGTTCAGGTTTTCTGTGAATTCTTTATGGCATATCTCAATAGTTGATTAAAATTAACCACAATTTTTCTGATTAGCACAGAAAACCATTAAAAAGAAGGTGAAGCCACATTAGAAGGGAGTCCTTTTCATGAAGAGGGCCTTACAATTCAATTGAATTAAAATTTAACTTATTACATCATTCATTTCTTGTGTATTCTTTTAACTTTGAATTACCTTTTTGTCAATTTATGTCCTATGAACAGAAATACACAAAATTATCTTTATTTTTCCTTTCACAGATCTTTTTTTTGATCCTATAAATGGCTCAGTTCCTTTACCACCTGTTAGAAGATTAACTGGTGAAAATATAAAGGCCCACAGAATATCCCAGGATTATGACCAACTGCCATCTTCTTCAGGTAATTAAAATCCAATATACAGGAATAAAATTACAGAACTGTTTATATTCTGCATAATTTTTCAAAAAGATAAATTTGTTATTTTAAACTTTCATGATAAAATCTTCCAGAAAATATATTGAAATTGAAAATGGAGAATATGTGATTTAGGATATCAACCCCTCCCCCTTTCTATAGAGCTTCAATTTGTAAGGTAAAGGTAAAGGTTTCCCTCGCACATATGTGCTAGTCGTTTCCAACTCTAGGGGGCTGTGCTCATCTCCGTTTCGAAGCCAAAGAGCCAGCGCTATCCGAAGACATATCCGTGGTCCTGTGGCCTGCATGACTAAACGCCAAAGGCACACAGAATGCTGTTACCTTCCCACCAAAGGTGGTCCCTATTTTTCTACTTGCATTTTTTACGTGCTTTCGAATTGCTAGGTTGGCAGAAGCTGGGACAAGTAACGGGAGCTCACCTTGTTACACGGCATTAGGAATTCAAACCACTGAACTGCCAATCTTTCAATCGACAAGCTCAGCATCTTAAGCCACTGAGCCAACGCATCCTTCTTACCTGTACCTTGGCATCAGGGTTATGTGCTGCTGTTTTCATTCCTAGTTTTTATTCTGTGTTTCTGTTTTTGTGTTGTAAACTGCTGGGAGCCAGTCTTCGTTATGATGGTTTATAATAAACAAAATTGCTGTGTGGTGTTAGAATCTACATATTCACTATTAGTATAAAAAGAGAAGAAAACAACACAGTCACTAGTAGAAAAAAATCCATAATTAAATGTGCTGAAATATTATGCAAAGTCAAGATGCATTATTAATGTTTCTAGTGCTTTTCGTAAAGTCAGATACTGGACTTGTTTACAATCAGAAAGATTAAATACAATAATAAAAACAAAGTAAAGATGTGTTAAGCAAAAGCAAAACTAGCCATCAAACATTGATAGAAGGAAAGCCTGGCAGAAGGTACCTAAAAGATGTAACAGTAGGTACCTCATGAATTTCAGGTGGCCGAGCATTCCAGGGTACAGGCATCATTACAGAAAAGGCTTGTCTGCGAGTAACCGCAAGATGACAATCAGTCAGTCTCGGCACACGCAGCAGAACCTCCTATGATGATCTTACCAATCAATCAGGTCTGTAACAGCATAATTGATCTGTTAGGTATCCTAGTGCCACATTATTTAGGACCTTATAATATAAAGAGCAGAATCTTCAACCTGGCATAATACTGAATTTGAAACGAGCAGAAGCATAACTTGTGTATGATCATGAGTCATACTTAACAACCTGCTATATCACATTTTGTGTGTGCTTCTCTTTCCAGATCAAACACAAGGCTACCCTTGTAGCAAATATTACAGTAATCTAAATAAAAAGTTTCCCTTTCCTGAACAAATACAGCTAAACTTTTCCCATCCATGTAAAGATATAATTAGTACACTTACCAAAACTAGAAATATGTCACTTAGGTTCCAGTGGTGGTAATGCCTTTAGAAGCAACATTTTTAGAGCAAGCAAATTTCTGAAATTCTCATGTGGAAGCCACTCATTCTAAAATGTTATTAAGATAAAGATCTTTGTTTTTACTGGCTGTTATCTACCCTGTTGCTGTGTCCTGGTTTGGAATATGCCTCTCCTAATTCAGAGGTTACAGAGAATTTTGTCATCAACATACTGATAGTTATTAGCCCTCAAACTCCAGATAACTTCCCCCAGCAATTTTTTATGGTTATTATGTATCACTGAGGACAAAATAATGTCTTGAGGAATAGTGGGTTCCTCTTATCTTCGCTACTGGTTCGGAACCAGGAGCGTGTGTGCTCACGTGCTGTGCATCTGTGCATGCGCAGAACCTTCTGTGCATGCGCAGAGCATCCATGATGACGGGTGGGTGGGCGGAGTATCCCGCTGCCGCCACTACCAGTTCACCCGAACTGGGGCAAACCAGTAGAAACCCACCACTGGTCTTGAGGTACCCCACAGTATTGTTGCCAGGGTAGAGAGATGGTCACTCAACTCTGTGTAAGTAGGAATGAAATCATTGTAATACAGAACCATCAACTCACAGAGACAAGCCAATGAAATACTGGGGTTGACAGTATTAAGCTACATGAACATCAAACATCAATAGAATTGCATTGTATTTAATTCTGTCCTTCAGAAGAGTATCTGATATGCTAATTTGCAAACCCAGGCCTAAACCCAGGAAAGAGTTAAAATCATGCCATTGAAAATATCTGCAGTTAGCCAGTTGCTACATTATTAAGCATGTTGCCCGCACAAAGGCTGTACAACTCATTTTTATTAGATGTTTTAAATTGTATTCTTGATGACTCAAAATACACCTTATACAACTTTGATTCAGTGATCTATGTTTCTAGTAATTGGGTGGTAGTTGGTGTAATTTTAGGGACCCCTGGAGAACTTTTCAATAATAGATTATTATCTCCTTTAAGATTTGTGGTGGAAAGGTACAGTTATAATTGGCTTGGTACAAGTACAAGGCACTGTAAGTAAAGTGTCTTGTCTGCCATCTGAGCATTCCTATATTTTAACCATTAAACTGGACACTTGAGTAAAGTATGTCAAAAGTAGAATTCCAACAATTTTATTCTTGAAATTATCTGATAAGAGGGAAGATAAACAAAGCTGAATTTATACTTCTAAAAATTAGATTTCTAAAAATTCCAGGAAAAATGTGAACAGAAAATTCCTATGTTCAGATTATGTAGATATTCTGTACATGAATGTTTGTTAAACCAAACGTATCTCAAGTTCAGGAGAAGCAATCTTAATTTTAGCTTTTCTGCTCCAACTGGAGTCTAAAAGTGGTATTACTTGGACCAAGTCATATCTTCCAAGATTGGGCGTGTGTGTGTGTGTTGTTGTTGTTATGTTTGTTGCCAATAAACAAAATTGAATTACACTGTTAGATTGAATGACTCTATTAGATAACTGTAAGCAGAAAGTCTTTTAAGATGTGGTAACTGTTTTAAAAAAAGACAACAGGTAATCCGCAGTGCATTTGTTGGAACAGTAGAAACTTCTTATGTGCCTATACATACTTACTAAGTGTATGAATTTAACTTCAATATATCTTGCTTTTTAATAAACTCTGCCATGGGTTTGAAGTTCTAATCTAATAGAAGGTGTGAAAAAATTATTTTCAACTCTTATTATAATGTTTTAGTGTGAATAGTAATGCAATTAGTTTACACAGATCTTTTCCAAAATTCAATTTCATCTATTTATGTAATATGTTCCATATGCATTATGTACAAGTTAAATCATTTGGATATCTTTTTAATGTATATGTTGGTATACTTGATATAAGCTATAGCTATGCATAAGTTACATGCATTATTTATTCCAATAGAAGATAATATATGTAGCTCAGGATGGTGTGTAGAGTCTTTGGCAAACAACTAAGCTCAGGAAGCACCAAGGACTCCTCATTGTTTATTAATTCTATCCATAATTTGGCATGTATTATATATAATTCCTATCTATTAATTGTGGTGCTTTGGATACTAGTAAGCAAATTAATGTTGCTACTGAAAGATTTTCATTGTTGACAATTTCAAACATTTTTTTTAAAAAAATATAAGGCTATTCAAATATTAAGATATCTATCTGAAATACATGTTCCTAAATATCCATCTTCTTAGTCACATTGCAAGTAATATAATGCAGAATTGTTTGTATCAATAATTTACATTGAAGCTAAATGGAAATTTGTGTACCAGTTGAAAATATTTTTTAAAATAAATTTAGATTTTGTAGTTTGTTTTTTTTTTTTTTAATTTGATTTATATGCCGCCCTTCTCCAGAGACTCAGGACGGCTTACAATGCGTTAAGCAATAGCCTTCATACTTTTGTATATTTATACAAAGTCAGCTTATTGCCCCCACAATCTGAGTCCTCATTTTACCTACCTTAGAAAGGATGGAAGGCTGAGTCAACCTTGAGCCGGGTGGGATTTGAACTTGCAGTAATTGCAGGCAGCTGGTAACTTAAGTGCTACTTTTAACAGCACTTAGTCCACTGTGCCACCAGGCTCTTATGTTCATGAAGTTTCACCCAAATCAAATAAAATATTGTGAACAATACTTATATTCTTGAATAAAAATAAAGCATGTTATATTTATTTCAGTCCATTTTATTATCAGAATTGGTGTAGCCATTTGATGGAATAAAATCAATTTCAAAGGAATTATTATTACTGTCACATCTGTTAATAACTAAATAATCCAATTTATATGTATGATTAAGTTATAACAGCATAAATAATAACACTAATAATATGGTGAAGATTGTATAGAGCACAGAACCCCAGAGCTGAGAGTTTGACATTAGCATTTTAAAAAAAAATACTCTTAGAATGAGAAAGAAAGCTGATAAAAATCCTTACTATCTTTCATTGTAATTAATTTTTTGGAATGCGTTGAATCATAAGAATGGAAGGTCATATGATATGTAATTACAGGTAGTCCTCGATTTACAACAGTTCATTTAGTGACCATTCAAAATTGCAACAGCAGTGAAAAAAGTGACTTATGACTATTTTTCACACTTATGACCATTGTAACATCCCCATAATCATGTCATCAAAATTCAGGCACTTGGCAACTGCTTCATATTTATGATGGTGGTTGCTGTGTCCTGGGGTCATGTGATCACCTTTTGCAACCTTCTGATAAGCACAGTCAATGGGGAAGCCAAATTCACTTAAACAACTGTGAAACTAACTTAATAAATGCATTTAACAAATGTGGCAAAGAAGGTCAAAAAATGGGGCAAAACTCACTTTAAAAATGTCTCGCATAGCAATAGAAATTTTGGGTTCAATTGTCATAAATCAAGGAGTACATGTATTTCTGAGATAATTTATTTGCATTTGTATTTATTAAATTATGCTTTAAAATGCCACCCCGATTTTCATTAATTCCAATAATACTTTATAGTAATGCTTGCAACTGCACATCATAGAGATAAATATTGCCATAACAGAGGAATCATAAATGTGAAGGTCTTAGATTTATAGAAAATATTAGAGAAAATCAGTTAAAGTTAAGATGAAGTAGTTTTAATTATATCTTTTTTGTATGGTTTGGTAACATCTAATAGCAATAGCATTTACCCCATATATACCGCTTCACAATGATTTACAGCCTCTCTAAGAGGTTTCCAGAGTCAGCATATTTCCCCCAACAATCTGGGTCCTCATTTTACCCACATCAGAAGAATGGAAGGCAGAGTCAACAAGTAGGGCTTGTTCTTGAACCAAACAAAACAAATAATAATTCTTTTCCTCCTATCTGTGCAAAGATTAAATATGTATAAATACACAGTCCAGTTCAGATTCAGAAATTACCTTTGATAGTTAGATAATTGAATAGAATCAATGACTTTGTATTAGCCAGGAATATCTTTTTTTATCTCAATAAAAAATGACCATTCTTTTTTTTCTTTTTATGTAGATGGTTCGCAAGCACCAGCCAGACCTCCAAAACCACTTCCTCGTAGGACTGCTCCAGAAATACACCATAGGAAGGCACATAATACATCTATAGAAAATGTTGATGCAAAGATTGCAAAACTTATGGGAGAAGGTTATTCTTTTGAAGAAGTGAAGAGGGCCCTTGAAATAGCCCAGAATAATCTTGATGTAGCACGGAGCATTCTAAGAGAATTTGCTTGCTTTCCTCCATCAGTTTCTCCACGACTCAATCTATAGTATGGAAAATCTTGCAGCAAGCCAATTCTCCATATGTGTGTGTGGGTGTAATCATGAGAAATATTGTACAATTGTGAGATGGGATTCAAGTGAGATTTTTTTTTCCTGGATGTATCTTCAAAGAATGAGTTGGAACAATTTTTCAGAATAAGATCAACTGCTCACTTCAAGATATAAGCGAATTAAATCTGTATTTTTGCTAGCCATATTTTTGAATCAGGGTTGAACTGACAAATAATTTAAAGAAGTTTACTTCCCATGAACTTTTAATCTGTGAAATGCTTTTTTCATGTTTACAAGATGGTAAATGACAATTTTAAAGCTGATAGTCCTCCTGTGTTCTTGTTCATATTTTCCACTGTGAGGCATTTCCAGTTGTCTTTATACTGATTTGCCCCATTTACTAAGTCAGTTACTTTTTATACATATATAAGTGCACTCTCCATTTTTATTTTTCAAGGAGCTTTAAAAGCTTTTTGCATTTCTGCTCAAATAAAATGCAAGAAAAATGAGGCCTTCACTACTGATTTTATTTTTCTGATAGACCATTGCTATTTACACAAAGCAAAAATAAATAAATGAATGTGTAATATGTTACTTTGTTACTGGTCTATTTTAAAAGGGATTTTGACCAGCAACACTGGGTAGCTTTTCTTTGACATGTGGTTGTTAAGCTTCAAGATCAGTATGGTTAACTTACAAAATTAAAATATACAGAATTGCATGATAATGACCTGAAAACATAAATCCTTTTTTGATATAATCATTCAAAATGCAAAAGGTGTGGGATTGAAATTAGATTTTTGTTCCTTGACAAGCTTAATGAAAGGCTGTGTGTGCCTTAATATTGGCAGATATATGAAATCCAGCAGAGTGAATTATGTTATCAGTGGCCAGGTAAATTATTATCTTGCCTTATGGAAAGAAGTATTTGGTTAATTTCCTGTGTAGATAATTATTTCATCATAGCTTTGGGGACAGGATCATTTTGGAACACTTTAAATTTTCTATGCTGTTGCTGAATTCTGTTCTATATCAACCAATTTTACAAGGATATTAATTAAGTTACATTATATCTTAAATGTTTATTCAGTCCCAAGATCAATTTATTGTGTTGTGTCTGTATTCTTGAACATAACTTTCTGCCTTGAGTGGCTAGTAATTTTTTGAAGCACAAGCCAAATCAAATTTTTCAATGAATTTCATTTTCCCCTAGATCAGTATTTCTCAACCTTGCCAAATTGAAGATGTGTGGACTTCAGCATGCTTGGGGGGATTTCTAGGAATTGAAGTCCACTTCTTAAAGTTAGATCTTCAAATTCCTGTTAAAAAAAACTTAATAGAAATTGTTGATTTGAAACGGGGTAATTTGAATACAAACTTAACCTTGAAATGGCTGTTTTCCCTATCGTCTCTTAAATCTATGAAATACGTTCCTGCTGGAGGAAATTGGCATATTATACTTTGGGCATGGTTCACCATCACTGTGAATATGTTAAGTTAATATGTTACATAGTGTAAGAGTAGAGATACACAAATGTGTAGGTTGACCCTTCAGTCTTCTCTGATCCCTTATAATTGAGGGAGGAAGATACAACATTTAGATTATGATATGGTTTGGTAATATTTCAGCATCTGATGAAGCCTTTGACAGGCCAAAACGGTAATAAACATTCCACAAAGATTGGACTTGGTTTAGTGGAATTTCCAAGTAATATAAGAAGCCACGAATGCCTGTATTCTATAATGCCAGTGTTACAACTTTTATCCTTGCTCATTTGGAAAATTATAAAAGTACTAATAGAACTATAGAATCAACATCATTTACAGTGATTGTTTAAAAATAGAATTTTCACTGGCACGTCCCTACTATTCCCTATGAAAAATAAATATGAAATATGACTACATTTAAATCCAAAGGTATCAAAAAGGAAAGAGAAGTCTTTCTCTTGTTACCTTCAAGTAAAAAAAAATTGTTAATACTCCCAATTTAAGTATATATTAAAAACTTAATATGTCGCTAAATTAAAGGATGTAATTCACCTACAATATAATTTCTCTTAGAATAAAATTTTCCAATTCTAGTTGAGAAAAATAGATTGTATATGTGTGTGTTGGCACATGTTGTGCATGGTTTTAATTATAATAGTTTAGGGTAATCAGAGGATCATGTCCAGTATATTTTTTTAAAATTCCTATGAATAGTAATTTAAAATTATTACATTGATTGTGCCAACATAGTAGTAAAGTGTATACAGGACTCATCTAACAAGATAAAGAGCTTATAAGGATATCATGTCCCAGTGAACAATATTCCTACAAATCTCTTCACCATTACAGAAGTCATCTATTCATCTTCAAGTGCAGCTTTTGAAGAGGGTCAAAAGAAATAAAAAGCCATTGTAATATAATTGTGATGAAATAAGACTTGGGCCAGAACCAAGTCCATCCTCAGCCAAGGAAACTCATTGAATAGTTTGGGTTTGGTCACTGTTAGTTCAGCCTCACATTTGTTGAGAGTGCTGTGTATGATATAATTGGTTCCTCAAGGAAAAGCAGTATATAAGTTTAACAAAATATAAACATTTTATAAATTGCTTATTGTGCATGTTAGCACCAGAAGAATAAATAGCAAATTATCTTTGCAAGATTTCTATGTTTTCAGAGATAAAGGGCACATACTTACAAGTATAAAAACATTTAAGCAATCATATTGTGCTATATGACCACTTCCTAAATGAATCAGTTTTGGAGTCTATCCATAAGCTACTTGCTAGGTTGGATGTATGACCACGGAGAGTCATTCAAAAACTTAAATAATTTTATCATACTTTAACTTTTATTTTACATTCTTTAGCTGGATTCAAAGTGTTGATCAGTTGGAGGGGTGATCATCAGGCTTCTGGCTTTGAATGAATTTCTATACAAAATCTAAATGAAACAAATGATTGTTGTTGTTAGTCGTGAAGTTGTGTCCAAACCATTGCAACCCCATGGACAACATTCCTCCAGGCCTTCCTTTCCTCTACCATCCCCCAGAGTCTATTTAAAATCATGTTGATTGCTTCAGTGACTCCATCTGGCCACATTCTCTGTCATCATCTTCTTTTGCCCTCAATCATTCCCAGCATTAGGCTCTTCTCCAGTGAGTCCTTCCTTCTCATTAGGTAGCCAAAGTATTTAAGTTTCATTTTCAGGATCTGGCCTTCTAAAGAGCAGTCAGGGTTGATCTCTAGGACTGACCAGTTTGATCGCCATGCAGTCCAAGGGACTCGCAGGAGTCTTCTCCAGCACCATAGTTCAAAGGCCTCAATTCTTTGGCGCTCAGCCTTTCTTATGGTCCAACTTTCACAGCCATACATTGCAACTGGGAAAACCGTAGCCTTGATTATACGCACTTTTGTTGGCAGGGTGATGTCTCTGCTTTTTAGTATGCTGTCTAGGTTTGCCATAGCTTTCCTCCCCAGGAGCAAGCGTCTTTTAATTTCTTGGCTGTAGTCCCCATTTAGTAGTGATCTTGGACCCATATTTAATATTTTCTTTTTCTGATTTATTTTTTAAAAAAATCTACAATTAGATGGCAATTTAAGAATGACTTTGGGCTCACATACACAAGTCCTTGAGGGGAAAGGAGGGCAGTTTATGCATCCTTGCCTTACAGCTAAACAATTTTAAATAGTTTAAACAGATAGTGATGTGTACCAGTAATGTTGATGGTCTCTCACATTATAGAGCACAAATAGACACTCGGCATCTAAATAACAAGCCTCTGTGTTAACATTCTTTCCAGTACTCTAATGCCAGTTTCCTTCTATCCCGAGCACGTAACCTAACGACTTTTCATAATGTGAATTCATTTTGGACCAGAAACATTGTTCTGTTTCTCCTGTTTCCAGCTTGAAGCTTTACTTTGCACTGACCTGGTAAATGTTTTAATTTGTGTCTTAAAGCTTGATACATTTGGAAGCAGACAAGTGAGTTCTAAATCAGGCACAGCCTTTCGACCTGGAACCGTAATGCTTCTCAGACTGATTTCTTGAAAGGACTTCAATAGTTTTTATTTTGAAGATTTTTCTTCTAAATAACTATTTTATCTGAAAGAAAAATACTTTTTATAAACTTGTTTAATGTGGTAAAAATAGTGATGTGATCAATTTATATTTTGTTCAGCCTTTTTTTTTCCAATTCTGAATATTATGTAACCTGAAGTTACTATATTGTTCTTGTAAGGTATTTTATAAAAATTAATGTTAACAAAATGACTTCTCTTTGTTTTCTATCATGCATCAACCAGGTTTTGCTACATCATTTCCACATACATTTATGCAGGCCTCAAAATGTATAGATGTGTGTTTACGAGATAAGTTTTTCATAATTTTTAGCTACTATCCTAAAGACCAGTTGAGTTGTTGGGAAGTAAAGAGGAATTTTGAGTTCATTCAAGATCTGTCTAGGCAAAATTTGTCCCCTCATAAACAACAGACCTAAAGAATATGTTTAGCAACCGTATTTGTTTTACAGAGATATATACTTGTTTTAAAGGCTTGGCATCAATAATAGTAGCATGTTGTCTTATAGGACTAGTTTGTGTGATGCACAAATTATTACCAAGCATTAACAGCTGGTGAGCATGTTCTGATCGCACCACATCTCAAGAGCTGATGTAGCCAGCAAACTATAGGGGAGCCTATTTAGGATTGACACAGTCCTTTAACAAATTCACATTTGGTTATCAATGCCAAAATCCCTCTCTGAACCGGTTAACATTTAAGGCACTGTCTTGATTGTCTATTAAGGTTTTTTTTTTATTTGTACATAAGGGATGACATATTTATACTTCTACAAATATCAGCAAATTTTAGAAATGTCATAACTTGTGAATTTTCAATGACTCAATATAGGGCAAAATTATTCTTACAAGACAGGATCATCTTTACTAGCTCATGTTTTTCTTATGAGACATTTGTGACTTTACAGGGTTTTTTTTTTAATTTCTGCAATTTTTATTTCTTATTCATGGAAACAATGTTGCATATAAACCCATTTCACTATGCTAGGGAATTTGGGAAGAATGTTGTGCTCTTAATAATTAATTGTAATCTCAAAAAATACAAAAAGGCAAAACTGGATTTTTTAAAAAGCAACTGAAATAATTGTGAAGGGATAGGATAGTATTAGTCCTGCTACCTGAGTCTGACCTTCCAAATTAAAGACCGTGTATGTATTCTATATACCTGTAACTAGGAAGTTCTGTAGATGTCAACTCTTCCTTCACCATCAGTTCATTGTTGAGCTAATGGTTGCTCCATTTCCCCAGCTGCAAATGCATCCTTTCTGCTTTTCCCCCACAACACAAAACTTCCTCCAAACACACCCATACTGGTGGTTTCAGCATTTTCCTTTTATGATTGAAATTCAGATGTACTAGTGTTTTTCAGGCTTGCCTTAAACCTTTTTGTTTGCTGCCTTTCTCCCAGGGAAGTAAACCAAGGGAAGGAAGAACACATGCTGGCCACTGCAAAGCTTTCCTTCCACAGCTGTCCACGTCAATAGACTTGGCTGTAATTTTGCAGTGAGAGATTAACGCTTATTTCAGTCAATGTTCTGTAGATAAAATCTTACGATATCCAGTATGTCAATAAATGGCAATTTTTCATTTGTGATGCACACTAAACCAAGGATAGATTTATTTATTCAAATAGAAGCTGAATATTCTTGGATACAGATTAATAATGTAATAGAAAATGAACTAGAATTTTTATCCGTGTATTACCTCACTCTTGCCCTATCATAAACAATTATCTGAAGGAAAAATAGTTTCTCCCTGTTTAAAATATAAATTTTTATGCCCTTGGAATACAAAACAATTATATTCTCAAGGAACTCTTAACTCCTTCTGAATATGGAAAATGTGGAGAACTAGTGTAATAAGGGAGATGGACTATAATGTACATTTGTTTTATAACCAGTTATAATTATGTGTACATCATACTTAATGATAAAACAGCTAGATTTGCTCAGTAGGAAAAAGTAAACCATAGTTTATAATTCTCAGTGGCTATGTTTCATCAGTAACAAATTGTATTATGGCTTAGCTTGACATGTGAATCATTAGGATGATAGGTGGCTGATTGAAATCAAAGCTGCTGGGGAAAAGGGGGCATTCAAGACAATAATTAACAGCCAAGTTTTTAGTCGTGCTCATTTTGGCCATTCTTAGGCTTCAAAATCAAGTTGGATATATATTTGGGACCATTTCTATGCATCTGTAATTTGCATATGAAGCTAGCTCAGAACCATAAAAAAGCTAAGATATTTAGTTGTGAAGAGTTTTAAAGTGACAGGATATATTCCCTATTTTTAATGTGAAAAACCTTTTAAGAGGTGTTTCTGAAGTGGGGTTTTGTTTTTCTTTTTTTGAGCCTGTAGGAACACATAGTCAATATGTCCACTTCATGGCCATAGGTTTTTTAAAAATCACAGGTAAGTAAATGTGTTTACCTGCTCAGTCCCTTGATCCTCTAGTTCTGTGATGGCGAAGCTATGGCACGCGTGCCAGAGGTGGCATGCAGCACCCTCTCTGATGGCACGCAAGGTATCACCCCAGTTCAGCTCCGCTGCGTATGCATGCATGCTTCCTACTGGCCAGCTGGTCTTTGGGTCTCTGCTGCCCATGCGCAGGGGTTGTGGGGTGTCCACATGTGCATGCACGAGGCGGTGTGTGCGGGGGGCATGTGTGCATGCATGGGGGGGTGCAGGGGACACGTTCATGGGGCCATGTGTGCATTGCATTTGGGGGGGTTCGGGCGTGCACACGCACTCTTTGGCACTCGGTCCAGAAAAGGTTAGCCATCACTGCTCTAGTTCTTTTCAGAAGTTCCTAAACGTTTTAACAAAAACCAGTATTTTAACCTTCAAATAGGTTATTACAATGTTCTCCAGAGTAGTGTATTAAGTTGTTAAGAAAAATAATAGCTGTATTTTCTGCATAAAGTAACTGCAGAAGATTCATATTTGCAATTGTGGGAAGATGAACATTTGGGTCTGAAAGTTCCTTAGCCAGTGAGTGTATGCATAAGAGGAATTTTAAAAAGAAGGCATTCTTGCCTAACTCCCTTGCATATAGGAATTAGCTTTAGTAGTAATCCCTATGGATCACAATAGATTCTGATCCTAGAGTCATTATATAGACTTTGGATAAGAAACAATAATTTCCACTTAATGCTGAGATTCTTGCATTTCATCCATAGGAGAGACCTTGAAATAAAGTTAAATGCTGGTTTAATATCAGCAAAGGCCTTATAAAGGAAGCTCTGGATGTTTCTCTATACTTTTCCATAAACTACATAAATATGGACCACATAAAACAGGTGCATGATCCAGATTAGACAGAGTGGGCCTAAACTCCACTTGATTGCAACGAGGATAGTCACCTTTGCCAACCATTCTTGCAATTTCCATTCTAAACGGCATGAATAAAGCTTGCTGGTGATGCTCAGCAAGCTAATAAGTTGGTAGTTGGCAGGGTTAGCCTTATCTTTTTTTTTTTTTAAAAGAATGATTAAGTCCACTTACAGGTCTGGAGACAAGAGATTGTCACAGCCAGAGGCTTTATTAATCTCGAGGATGTAAATATGTTTTATGAGATCAGACACTGGAACTGGTAGCCAGTATGGAATGATCTTATTTGAGTGTGGAATCAAAGCTTCCTCTAGGAGAGACTGATATAAAGTTTTAAATGAACTATCCAGACCCCTATACTAGTGGTGGGTTGCCTCTGGTTCGCACCAGTTCTATAGAACCGGTAGTAAAACTGGTGGGAGGCTCCGCCCACCAACCCTGACATCATCAAAATGCTTCTGCACGTGCTCAGAAGAGCACTCAAGAGAGAGAGCAAAGCGAGTGCGCATGCGCGGCCCCGCTGCAAACTGGTAGTAAAGGTAAGTAGAACCTGCCCTGTACTGATTGGAGTTGACCTATGGTATTAATTATCGCTGACACTCTGCCACTGTGCATCAGAATAGAATGGGATTTTTCTTTTGGGTTCCAGAATGAGAAAATTGCTTTAGGCTGATGGATCATTTTAACCAAAATTAGGCAGATGATAACCTCATATTTCAGGAATTTCCAAGTAACAGTACTTTCCAAACTACTTCTATAAATTTTATTGATAAAGCAGAAACTGAAATGTTTATGTCAACTGTCATGATCAAACTCCTTTCCCTCATGATCAGTAAGTACAGAAGGCTTCCTATAGTTCGCATGCTTAGGATATATTGTCTATCCTGCCTGTTTTAAATGTAATCTCGTACTTCTTAGTTTGCAATTGTTTTTGTGTTATTGATCCACTGGAGGAATGAAACTCTGGCAGTTCAATTTCCTTTCAATATTCTCCAGTGACATGATTAATTTTGGTTTTCTCTTTCTCTGTCTCTCCCTCTCTCCCTCCATGCTGCTTTAATGCCATCAGTACTGCCAGATAGTGTATGTTGTTCCACCTGCTTTTCCTCACTCTGTCTCCAGTAATTGGTAGCTTTTATCCATATTCATTTGGCATTTAATGTATCCTCACACTGAGCCTAATTGTCTGTGCCAATCACTTTGTATTTTTAACAGAAAGGCCCAGACTCTCTAATTAACAGCCTTGACCATTAAATTGAAAAAAAAAAAGGAAAGCAAGTTAGCAGTCAATTTAAAACAAGATAAATGATTTGGTATAGGGAGGAAGGAATGGGAAAAAAAGACTTACTCAATAATGGTTTTAAAAATTCTAAATATATTAAGACCAACCAGGAAATATTTCACAGAATCTTATATATGCAATGCAGTGATGGGTAAGTACTTCTCATACCAAGAAGCAAATTTCTTGAATTTTCTTTTCTTCTTGTGAAAGGAAGCTATTTAAAAAAAATTGATCTGCAGATTCAGTTCAAATGCCTATCAAATCAAATTATATAACTGAATCGTATACAATATATTTGATTTAGATGTTTTTGCACAGGCACAAATTGCAAATCAATTCAGAAATTCAAAATGGATAAATTTTCTGAAATGGTTCAAACTATTGAATGGTTCACAGTTCTAGGCTGCATATACAGAAGGATAGAATCAAAATCACGTGAAGTGCTAATACCATTTATATTGCCTTGGTAAGGCCACATCTGGAATACTGCATCCAATTTTGGTCACCACGATGTAAAAAAGATGTTGAGACTCTAGAAAGAGTGCAGAGAAGAGCAACAAAGATGATTAGGGGACTAAAACATATAAAGAATGGTTGCTTGAACTGGTTATGTCTACTCTTATAAAAAGAAGGACTGGGGTGACATGATAGCAGTGTTCCGATATCTCAGGGGTTGCCACAAAGAAGAGGGAGTCAAACTATTCTCCAAAGTACCTGAGGGTAGGACAAGAAGCAATGGGTGGAAACTGATCAAGGAGAGAAGCAACCTAGCACTAAGAGGAAATTTCCGGACAGTTAGAACAAATTAATCAGTGGAACAACTTGCCTCCAGAAGTTGTAAATGTGCCAATACTGGAAGTTTTTAAGAATAGATTAGATAACCATTTGTCTGAAGTGGTGTAGAGTTTCCTGCCTAAGCAGGGGATGGACTAGAAGACCTCCAAGGTCCCTTCTAACTCAAGTTATTCTACTCTATTGAACTGGGTGGAGTTCTCTGAACTAATTTGATTTTGCAAAGTTAATTTTGCCAGAATTCTACTGATCCAGGAGTTTGCAAATAAATTTCGGAAAGGTGGGTTAAAACAAACGTTGATAAAGGATGACTACAGTTCAACCCCGCTTATGTTTAGCAGTTTATAATTAAAAATAAAACAAAAATAATTGAACATTATAGAACAACAGAATAGGCAGATGCCTTGAAACGGCATCAATATGAATAAAATAGGGAGGGAGGGAGTTATTTGTCTTATAAATGACTGCATACTAAAATGAATGGCAGAACAAACTGAATGCTACTGTTGAAGTCTTGTAATTAGATTTCAGGAAGAATAGATGGTTATGCATGAATGTGGATGTGTGTGTATCATGCACATATGCACTCGTGTATTAGCATTAATGAGCCAGATGGTACAATAGTTTTCATTCACTCAATTATTTATATTTACTTCACCAACTCTGTTTAACCAAAAGCTAAAGTCAAAGAAGAGGGAGTCAGTACTCAGGTTATCCAGTGGCGCTCATAAGGGTCCTCATATAAACAGGAATTTGATGGTTGGCTTCTCTACTTCCTTCAATAGAATCTGTAAGGCCTCCTTTCAGTCTAGTGTTGCAATTTCCCACAACTTGGGGGGGGGGCATATTTTTAAATAATCTGCAGCATTTTTTCATCTAGGAACAAATCCCCCCCCCCGCTTGAGTGACTTTAGATGAGAAAATAAACATTCTTCTGCTTTTGTCTCTCTTTTTATAGTGCCAAAGCTTCAAATATTTCAGGCTACTTGCTTGACAGAGCTAACAAAAATAATGAAAAAAATGCAGTTGCTATTATATAAATTAACAGTTAAGAAACCATTTGGCAATTAAAAGGATTCTTCCTACGTGCAAGGAGTCTATACAGAGAATAAAATAAGTGTTGAAAAGACAGTGAGGGAACAATTTGGATTAAATCAGTTTGGGGTGAAACAGTTTGGATTAAATCAGTTAAACAGTTTGGGGTGAAATCCAATTTTTTTCCCTACCAATTCTGTGGGCGTGGCTTGGTGGGCGTGGCAGGGGAAGGATACTGCAAAATCTCCATTCCCTCCCCTCCTGGGGGAAGGATATTGCAAAATCTCCATTCTCACCCACTCTGGGGCAAGCCAGAGGTGGTATTTGCCGGTTCTCCGAACTACTCAAAATTTCCGCTACCGGTTCTCCAGAACCTATTGGAACCTGCTGGATTTCACCCCTGGATTAATCTATAGTATAAATTAACAAAATAATCATAAGAATGAAAAATAAAGAACAAGACAATATGGACCCCGCCCCCTTTCCTTTAAAAACTCATCAAAGAGAACCAGAAAAGATCCTGTACAAAATGGTTTGCTTAGAGTTTGCATTTCTGAAGCTTTGCTGGACTCTGCACACTAAAGTGAGTGAAGCACTCTATATATCTGAATCCATGGGAATACTTTCTCACCACTTTATATTTATTCAGTCATTTATATTTATATTTACATTACCAACATCAGGTTCTAGCCCAGAATAAAAGTGATGTGGAAGATTAGAGAAGAGGGATTGTTACAGAAGTTGTCCAATGGATGTACAGGTGGAGTCTTCTGAATTAGGTTGGTTAGCTTCCAATGTGAGGATTTTAAATTTATGTCTTCCAGTTTGGAATGATATAATTGTATTCCAGCTTGTTATCTCTGCCGATCCTCATAGTTCATGCTGCTTTTTTTGCTAGGAGCGAAGCAGGACAACTTATTTCAGGAAACCATCTGTTAATGTAGAGCAAGGGTGTTAAACTCAAGGCCCGTGGGACGGATCTGGGCCGCAGGGTGCTTAAATCTGTTCTGCAGGGCCTGCCTGGAAATAGCAAAGGACCAACCCATGGTGCCTCTGGCAGCCAAAACGGGGCAGAGGTGCCATAAGCAGCCCCAACCCCCATTTTTTGCCTTGACGGCTTCCTGCAGCAGTCTGATGGCCAAAATGGGGTGAGGGGGGGCATGTGTGGCTCCCCACACCCCATTTTTGGCCTGGACGGCCTCTTGCAGCACTCTGCCAGCCAAAACAGGGCATGGGGGGCTGGGGGCCCCCCCCCCCCCCGGTGCCGCGTTTTGGCAGCAGAGTGCTGCAGGAGGCCATCCAGGCCAAAAACTGATGTAGATGGTACTTTCTTTGGAAAACATTGTCTCTCCTGTATAAAAAGCCTGAAGTATGGGAACTCTCAAAAGTCTGGTAAAGAAAACACAGGTGTTGAGCAAATGGACATTCAGCCATTTAAGTGAGGCATCTGTCCATCTTTTTTTGGGAAATTGTGCAAGAGAAGATATCACGCTTTAATTTTTCTGTGGGTGGAGATGCTTTTGAGTCAGTCTTAATATTAATCCGACACAACCAATTCCTGCAGTTTTCTTGGCAAGATTTCAGAAATTGTTTTCCATTGCTTCCTTCTTAGGCTGAGAGAAAATGACTGATGCAAACTACCTGACTTTATGCTAAAGAAGACTAGAACTCATGGTTTCCTGGTTTCTGGTTTTATGCCTGAACCACCACACCAAACTGACTCTCCGTTACGCTTTAAGATGCTCATTAATCAATGAAGATTGAATATACTTCTTTCCAAGATTCTCTTGCCTAACACTTTCATCCTAAAATGAAAACTGCTTCGTGTAAATGAATGACAGTAGTAGAGTAGTCTGAGGAATGGTATGTTGTAGGCAGCAGAATAACTCATTCCAAATGGCTTTCTTGCATTTCTAAAACTATTATATTGTCTTACCATTATTTTTCTTATATTGCTATGTGTGGGTCACTTTCAATAACCTATTATAAACTGGCAGCAGATTGCAGTTCTTGTTTGACTCTTTTAACTTGTAAAAGCCCTTTTAACTCTGTTGGTAGCTGCATGAAGACATCTATTCTGCCATTGAACAATATAGCTTTTCCTAAACTAATTGTTATTGTGAGATTAAAAAAAAGAGAGCAACTTTCCTGCTATTTGATGAATTTAATATATGAGAAGGAAAATAATCTTCGTTACTTTTTGTTTCACATACAATTTTATACATCTTTATATAATCCCACTATCACTTCATAAACATTATTTTGTGCTCAGTATTTCTTCTCTTGATATTTGCAGACAAGCCTGTTTCCGTAAATGTATAACTTATTTTGAACTGCAAATGTATATCTACATTCCTACTTAAATGTCCATGTGACAAAATGTTCTTTTCCATTTGCTTCTTTTACTTTTCTTTCAGCAAGGACAGTATTAGAAGAAACCATTTTATTGTACAAGCACATGTAAGGTCATTTGGAACCTAGTTTTCCTGAAACCATTTGTACAATTTTTGTGTAGTTGTACAATTTTTGTGTAGTTGTCTTTGCTAAGCCCTCTGGAATGAATTGCCCCCGGAGATACGGATGATCCCTGACCTACGCACCTTTCGCCATGCCCTAAAGACGTTATTGTTCCAACAAGCTGGGCTGGCCTAAACATTAATTTTAATGGTTGCTTTTGTTTTTAATGATGTCGGGGCCAAATTATTTAATATGTTTTTAAATTGCTTTTAAATTTTATATATGTGTTTGTTTTATTGTTGGCTGTGCACCACCCTGAATCCTTCAGGAGAAGGGCGTTATAAAAATTAGTTTAAATAAATAAATAAACTGTCCATCTTCCTATTATCTCCTCCGCCATGTGAATATGAAATGGGCAGCAAATAAATTTCATAAATAAATCAATATTTTAGTTCTACTCTTTTCAGACATTTTTGTGTATCTCCATTGATTTCAGGTGTTCTTGTTTTTGCTCATTCACAATAAGCTGACATTTTTTTATTCAGTTTGCAACAGTACTTTTATTATGCATTTTAAAGACATCTCCTGCATTTTGACCAACTTTTCCCATTAATTTCCCATCAATTTCGTTGGGCATAGAAACCTAGATTGTATCATCACTCTAAGTTTAGTTTTTAAAAACTCTTCTGAACTCAATGACAGGCATTCAACTGCAAGTTTCTCATACTTACACTTTATTGATTAAGCCTCCTTATTACTCAGTATCAAGTTAACGATAGTTGATCCTCTTGTGGCTTTCTCCACTCTGAAGGAGAAATTACTATCCTGAGAAGTAAGAATTTGTCTTCCAGCAGATGTCAGCGTAATTAAAGTCACTCATCACTGCTACTTCATGCATCCCTGAGTAATTTGCAGTTTCCTTTGGAACATATCACCCACATCTTTTCCTTGGTTGACTGAATGATAGCAGACACCATCAACAGAATTGCTTTTATTCAATACTACACATAGTTTAATCCACATGCCCTCTACAGCACTGTCGGATTTATTCAACTTCTTCTCCCTTAATAGTGCTTTGGTTCCTTTTAAGGAAACAGCCTTTAGTGGTTACATTCCACTAATGGGAGTAATTTCATCAGTTTTCTGTTACATCTATTAAATTACGTTTTTTCCCCTATACTAAAAGTCCACAGTAATTTTATTTCCATACTAAACATTAGTACATATACAGCAAATAACAATGCATTTATGAGCCAATAATCCTCATGGCTGAAGTGTAATAGTTACTATTATAATATCACTGTCACACCTTTCCACTTTATCTGGAGTCCATTGCACTTTCTGTCTCCAATCCCCAAAAGATTTTGTTTCAAGCCATTCTGATTAAGTTGGCATGAAAAATCTGCTGTTCACCTGCAAATATCCTAGGAACATTGCTTTTGATTCTTATTATCAATGAGATTCTGCTCTCCTTACAAGAGATCCATTACATGGATTTTTTCCTGGATTTGTGGCAGATTTCTGCTTGAAGGTAAAGAAGCCTCAGTCAAGCTTTAATTGGTATGAGAATTACAGCCCTACCAGGAAGAAGGTTGAACAACAGTGACCAGGCCCTTATTAAAAGGAATGTGCCCTATGTTGAGCTCCCTTTGAATATGACTAAGATACAGTTAGTCAAGGATACAGTGGCTAGACTGCTGATGAATAGAACTTCTTACCAGTAGTTGGTACTTTGGCAGCAGCAAGTTAGATGTCTGGGTATCATCCATAAAGCACCACTCAGTGGCACAGGTACAAATTAGTGACTGCCTTTTTCACAATGAATGTTCTCTGAGATTGTCTAGAGAGTTCTTGTTCTCTGAGATTGTCTACATAAGTTCTTGTCCACTCAAGAAATGAAAATGGGCCAGGAGACAACTTTCTTAATGGTGAATTCCCACATTGTTTTCATTGGCCCTCCTGGCTTCCCCTCCCTTCTGGACTTCTGAAAGACTTAGAATAACAGAGTTGGAAGGGACCTTGTAAATCATCTAGTCCAACCACCTGCTCAAGCAGGAGATCCTATATCATTTCTGACAAGCGGCTTTCTAGTCTCTCTTCTTGAAAGCCTCCAGTAATGAAGCACCACAACCTCTGATGACAAATTGTTCCATTGGTCGATTTTTCTGTCAGAAAATTTCTTATTTCTAGGTTAAATCTCTCCTTAATCAGTTTACATCTATTGTTCCTTGTCTGGCCTTTGGGTGCTTTGGAAAATAGTTTTCAATATGCTTCTTTTAATGGCCATTAGATTGGGACTGGCTGAGGGTTTGGGATTTGACTGCATTTTATTTGAAATACTAGAATTTTGGCTTATGAAGAACCCTATTTTTTATTATGGTTCGTTGCAGTCAGCGAAATGTTCAGACTGGATTTGGCACTTTTATCCACCTATCAAAGCGTTTCAAAGACCTGGAATACAGCGGGATAGGCAGATGTTATTGTTGATGGTGTTATCGCAGGATGTAAGCTGTTCCAAGTACAGCTGCCTTTTGCAATTGACTGATGATTTTGTCAATGCCAGACGTGTTCAAATGGTGCTCCAAATGTTTTGGGATTGTAGCCAAGGTAGCTATTATTATTGGTAGTATCTTTGCTTTCTTTTGCCTCAGAAATTCTACTTCTATTTGCAAATCTTTGCATTTTGTTATTTTTTTTTTTCTTCTTTTCTATTCTGCTAACTCTAGATGCTACTGTCTCCACTATCTAGATTTTTTTGGTCTTTTTTTTAGTTATTATATCTGGGAGATTATTTAGCAGATACTTTTCTGTTTGAATTCTAAGGTTCTAGAGCACTTTAGCTTCTTGATTTTCTATTACATCGTCTCTTTGATGGACCCATCAGTTCTTGCTTGCAAGCAAATAGTATGTCTTGCATATATTCCAACTCACCATTTTTGCTCATTTGTTATACCGGTTTTGAAGTCAGTCTGTGCAATCTTCTTGCAGCAGCTAACTAGGTGTTTCACTGTTTCTTCAGTTCTTTGCAGTGACAGCATTTTCTGTTTGTTGCTGCATTATCAATTCTGGTTTTACAGTATATGCATTTGTTCTTCAAGTTTGGTCTTATGATTTAGCTCCTCTGTCTCTTTCTTTCACTTTCCTGATATTATTACCTATGGAAAAATTAGTCATCAGACTAATATCTTTCAGCACAAATGTTCTTACGTTTAGAATTATTTAATCCACTGACTAGTTTCTACATGTTTAGATATGCATATTTCACTTATTAAGACCTCTTAGCAGCTATGACAGTTCTCATTCTGCCAGATTTTCAGAACAATGTTTCCCTAATTGGTTTTTCCCTAATTGGTCCAGAGCCAATCCAGTAAAACATAATCTCCCACAAAATACTGGTAAAATCAGATTATGACTGGTGGGTCACTCCAGTGACAAGGGATTTATTCAATTTTTCTCTAGAAAAATGTAGAGAAGATATCCTTCTCTTTGATATCCTCTCCCTGATTTGCACTTTCCAAATAAAAAAAAGTAGTATATTAAAATCTCCTAGACAGAGAAAAGTGTTAAGTACTGAATAGTCTAAAATCACATCAGAGTGATTGAAATTTAATCAGTAGCTTGATTAGTAAAGGTTATTTGCATTAGTAAACTTTCTATTCTTGCCTGTTTTGCAAAAACGGTTATATTTTTGTGAAGTACTTAAATAGATTAAGATTTTCTAGATGGAGAATAGTCAACATTTTCTCTTTCAGGGGAATTATGTTTTGCCAAACCTCCTTTTTACTCATAGTTTTGAAAATAATGAAATTACTCCTGTAAAACAATTGATATTTCTTGCTAATGGGAAAAAGAAAGAAAAAGAAAGAAAATAACAAGACTAGAGAAGAATTAGAATAATAGAATGTTGAATGTAACATTGAAACAAAGTTCTGGCTTAAATTTGGAATTCCTATCCTGCTATTTTTATTTTTAATGATTATTGGCCAAAGATGCAACTCACATGGAAGTAATTTTACTGGACTCTGAATTTAAAGAATGGTCTAAAATAAATCATTTTTCTGTCACTGAAATATTAAATTAACAAGCATTTTCAATAAAATATGTTGTTCCCTTGTGACATTGAAATAGTAAGCATGCACAAATGGTTGAGCCATATTCATAGTCATAAAAGTTATTTTTTATCTTACTATATTGTAGAAGTTAAACTTACTATAGTTTTAAATAAAGATGCTGGATAAAAAAATAAAAAATAAAACTTGGAACTCAAGATTTACCTGAAAAGTTCTCTTCTCTTAATAATGAAAGAGCAAAATAAAAATAAAACAAAACAAATAAACCAAGTACCTCACAATTCACAAATTCTGCCCTTTAAATATTTTAACTTTCATAAATTATATAAGGAACAGGTATAAAATGCATGAAGGTGTTTCATTTGGCACACATCAAAATACCTGAAAAAAGCTGAAGATTCATGCCACCATGATATCCAAAAATTTATTTTATACGCAAATAATATCTTTGAACTGAAATGTGACACGGGAATGGGAAAACATACTTCACTTTTATTGTCTTTCAGGCATTAACGGCAACAATTAATTTGTACTGTAGATTTCTGTAACAAGTTTAGCATGAATTCTGAACAGTAGAGCAGGCACCCCCCACCCCAAAAAATAACAGTGGTAAGTAGAATTTAGAAATGTGAGAGTTTTAGTCCTTTCTCATGGTGACACTGGATGTAGAATTTAAGCGCTTCCACCTTTTTCTCTTTCAGTTTCATTTCAAGCATGGTCAAGCAGTTGTGTGAATAATTTTATTTTTTATTATTAGAGCAAAGAGATCTCTTTTCCTAAATGGAAATACTTTTTGTATTTATTTTTATATTTCATATTATCCAAGGCCAAGATGTAGTACTTTAAATCTTTTTTTTCCCTTTCCTATATTCATAATAGTTGAATTTTCTCTTATAGGTAGTGATTACTTCACATCAGAACAAATTATATATAATCTTTTTTGCATGTGTTCACATTTTATTTTGGAAAACAGGTGCTTAAAAATTTTAGAATCATTGTAAACAAATTCTAAAAAAAGAAAAGGAGAAAAAAAATCACAGTATTTACATAGATTTCATAAATGGCTTAGCCATATAGAACACAAGACTTTGGTTTTATCCCCCTTTTAACTTTGGTTTAACATTTATCAAGATTTGTTGTTGTTACATTGCCAAATAAAGCCTTAACCAGTGCAGAGAGGACTTTTTACAGGATTCTTCTATAATATTTTTATACACTATTGAATTTCTAGAACATTTCATGTATTTAATCCATGCCAATACGTTATAGAAAGGTTTTATTTAAGATATTAGTCACTACTGCCCAAACATTTAACATTTTACAAATTCACAAGAGTTTTTCCCCTTTCCTGTGTGGCAAAATGCTTTTCCTAAATTCCACCTTTTCTAAGCAATTTTCCAATAAGCTAGAGACTCATCCTTTCCCCAGACTCAAAAATCGGTAAACCAAACGATATGCTTATTCTATCTTCCTGCTGATTAAAAAAAAGTTATTATGTCCTCCCAAATGCTAGTCTTCTGCTAAAAGAGGAAACATTGCTAAACACTATTTGTCCTGATCTATCCAAATGTTTCTTTTTATGCTAACTTTCTAAAAAAATTCTCAAGCATAAAACAGGTCTACAAAGTTACAGTCTTGGGTGTAACTAAAGATACATAGATTTCATTTCATTGTTACAATTTCTGTACTTTTGATAAATTATGTACCAGTTAAAAACACTAAAATCATCTCAAGGTGCAATATCTGTAGTGTTGTTAACAAAAACACACACATACACACAAAAATATATATATTCTATTTTGTGGAAAAATGCAGCTTAAGTATGACTACTTAAAAAAAGAAAGACAAAAAAACCTCCAATTATTTTTTTCCTTTTTGAAATTTAAAAAATAAAGGTAATTTTAAGGCAGTGGATAACCAAAAAAAAACTGAACTAATTCTTAATTCCAGTCATTCATACTATATATCATGTAATTGAAAAAACAATTGTTTTTCAGAATGCTATCAATAAAAAGATTTTCCTGTCTAAAAAAGACTTCATAATAGACATCGGTATACACAATAACATGAATCTTGAATAATACCTGATTACCCTTTGACAATTATGTACATGTTATTAATAGTTTAGCAGATTTTTATTATATTATAAAGTGGTTAGTTTGATTTTTTCTATTTTTCCCTTACAGATTTTTTTAAATATTTTTTCTTACAGTGATTTTTGAAAAACAAAGAAATGTTTCCTTTTTCCATAAGGCAATTTCATAAATTAAATACTCACTGTGCAAAGTAGTAGATTTACTGATAGCAGTCAGAATTAGAAATGTACCTCTTCAAAGGGTGCAAAAAACGATGAAAATAAAACACTATACATCAGATTACCAGCAACTCCCAGAACAAAGCCTTACAGTGTATAAAAATAGCTACGTAAAAAATTTACATAAAGGCAAACCAAAAGTAATCTTCAGTGCAGACATTTACAAAAAAATAATATATATATTCAAACTGAACACAATTTTTGACCTATTATTACGGCTGTTGCCAAAATTAGTTTTGCTGAAATTTTGTAAGCTTGAGAAAACTGGATATATATTTTTTGAAAACTTGAAACAATGATCTGTATAATACTTGAACCATGAAAAGCCGTCACATCTTCTTATATATCTTAAACATAATCCATGTTCATGCTTCAGTTGGTCTATGTTTATTTTCTAAAAACAGAACAAAGACAGCAAATAAAGAAGATCCAGTATAACAATGGCATAAATAGCACAGAAGGATATGGTTGAAATTTTATTTTCTAATGTAACCAGCAATTAGTAAAGAACATTGCTTCATCTACTACTCGCGTTTATAATACTAGAAAGTTCTTGCTGATATATTATTTAAACTGAAAACTATAAGAGAAAGTAGGTAGCAAACTTGAGTAACTGAATAATGACAGCAGTATGGAAATTAGTAGCAGAAGCAATATACTACATATCATATCTTGTTAGGACAACAATAGTTTCCAGAAATAGTTGGCTATGTAGTGTTTACCACTGTTCCCCGATTACACTGTTTTTAAGAGTTTTTGAGAAACTAGTTGAGAACATCCATACTGAACTTATACATGGCTTTGTGCTTATAAAGCAGATAACTAATGAAAATTCTTCTGAGGTTTAGTGAGGGAAACAGAAGACTGAAGAAAAATAATAGCTGTCTTCCAGTATTTGCCATGAAGAAGATGAAGCACAAAGGTTAAGAACTTCCAGAAGTCAGGACAAGAAAATATAGATTTACATTACAAGGAAACAGGTTGTGATGTGACATCAAGAAAAAAAAATCCTATTGGTAAGAATTGTACAAGAATAGGACATACCATTTTGTGAAGTAAAAGACTCTCATTTAAACAGAGGTTGGATGGCTATCTGTTGGAAATGCAGTACAGGTAGTCCTCAACTTATGACTGGCAGTTTAATGACTGTTCGAAGTTGCAGTTGACTTAAAAATGCTACTTACAACCCATACTTGAAGTTACGACTACTGTCCCCTCCTCAGTGATATGATCACCTTTCAGAGGCTTGGCAACCAGTTTGCATTTATGACTGGTTGCAATGTCCCATGATCATATGACTACAATTTACAATGTTTTTGTAAATCTGTTAGGATGAATGGATTCACTTAACTTTGATCCCCTTTACATCTATGGTGACTCACTTTATGACCATTATAAAACTGGTTTTAAAGTTGAGTCTGCTCATATGATGCCTCAACTAATGATCTCAATGACATGGCCAAAATTCTGGACTCCATTATAGTCATAAATCAAGAACTATCTGTAGTAATGTATTCCCATGCTGAATAGAAAGGTAGACTAGATGATTTACTATATCTCTTTCAATTTTTACATGCCAATTCTATGAAGCCTTTCATTTAACCTCTTTATTGCATTGAAATGATTCTATATCTAATGTACCTCACCACACAGGGACATAAGTATTTAGGATTTTCTTAAAATTAGGGTCTTTATTCATCCTCAAGCTACTATCCAATAAAATAGTTGTGTTCCAATTTCAGACTAAAGCCATCTGACATATCCAAGAAGATAGCCAAGTTTTATGTTATTAGTGTTGCTATTTAAGATTTTAAGATGCTATATACTAAATACAGGTCATATGTCTTTGGTCAATTAAGATTTTTTGATAAGATACAAAAAGTTATAATCTTAATCAAACTTGTGTATGTCAATGTATTATTGCCTTCATCCTATCAACCAAAAGGTATATTAGTCTACTGATGAATCTTTCTATACTAGTGAAATATCCTAGTATTTTTTCAATAATAACACTAAATAAAAAATAATAGCCATTAAAATAATTAATAAAAAGATTAAAATATTTTAAAGCTCCCTTTAAAAGTCACTTAGGAAATCTGTTCCTTCAACTAATCAGGATGCGCATTCCAAAAATTTACAGTTGCTGCACTGAAAATTTGATCCACAGTATCTAGAAAGGATCATACAAAGAAGATATCTCTTTTAGGTAACCTAGATCAACACACTCTATAATTTTAAAAGTATTATATAACACTGCAGTATTTTTAACAACTGATATTATATGTTCTCTTTGGTAAGTATTCCTGCTCCATTCTGTATGAAATGAAATACATTATCGATACAAAAGGAGGCAGCCCATATAATTTAACACAATTTTCTTCCAAGAAAGGGCAAACTCAGTGTATCAGCTAAATCTAATTTTTAAAAAATGCTACTAGCTGTTGCCTCTATCTGGGAAACCAGAGGGTTACATTATCTAGCTCTAGGAGCAAGCCCAAACTGTGAAATACTCCTGATTTATTGTGTCCTAGCTCTTACTATGAGAATGTCTGACTTGTTTAGAGCCAGATCCTTAATCCAATGCATTATTTTCAGAATTTGGCATTTGAAAAAAAAACCCCAAACTATTAACTATATAGATATAGAAAAGCAAGAAATACAAAGATGTCTGCCAAGAGAGATTTATCTCAGTAGTCAGCCTATAGTATTTGTTCAATAGTTAAATAGAGTAGATTAGTCAAACTAAAATTTAAAAATACAGAAGTGTTTTGTCATTAACCCACTTTAATGAGTTAGCAACAGTCGTACTGGAGTGGCGATATAGGACAACCCTTTGTAATAGCCATTAATCTGCATAAAATCAGGCCTGTGGAAACTGTAGTTCATTTCTTGGAGATGTTTAATAAGGATATCAGAGTACGATTGAATACAGGTAGACTTTGACTTATAGTTCAAAGTTATGTCTGCCTCAGAAAAAATGACTTATAATTTGGGTCTGCACTTGTGACCATTGTACCATTCTCCTGATCATGTGATCACAATTCAGGTTCTTGGCAACCAGCTCACATTTATGACTGGTTGTAGTATCTGCAGTCACATGATCACAATTTGCTACCTTTTTTGGCAAAAAACCATTGGGAAAGTTGGATTCAGTTAACAACCACATGATTCACTTAACAACATGATGGAGATTGCTTAATGACTGCTATAAAACTTGTCATAGAGTTGAGTCTGACTCAACTTACAATAACTTACAATGGAAATTCCTGTCCTAATTGTGGTTTTAAGTCAAGGATGTCCCGTATATACCATCAAGTTGGTGTCAATTTTTCATAACAACAGACAGATTTTTTCTCCAGGAGGATTTGTTTCCAACCTACTTCTTCAGGAATTCTAATTGATAGCATGATATAAATCCTGATTAACAGGTAAGTTTCCAGGACATTTGGACTCATTCTATATGTATAAAGACTATTTACGCATAAAGACTGGTCAAAAAATTGTGCATCTCTAAAACAGGGAGGAATCTTCCCTAATAGAACCATTTTAATTAATATTTTAATAGCTATTACTCCTGCCTAAAAATTATAAATCATGGTACATAACAGTCACAATGTGAAATGGCAGAAAATGTAACTGACTGGGATCTACACTGTAATGTAAGAGTGTCAATAAAACTTTCAGAGTGAACCTTGAAATTTCTGTGATCAAACATATGATTTCAGAAATGAACCTTTTCTTTGAAATGGCACAAAATTAGCACATTGGAATGAACCTAATTGTTGATCTAGTCTTCCTCACTACCTACATACATACTTAATATTTCCTCCTGGTGGTATATTTCAGACTTCGAATGAGTTAAATCAACCACTTGCATGGCGCTCCTGGTTCATTCAGTGGGTATAAATTAGAAGTACTTTTATTGTGACAGCTACAGTAACAAAATCTTGCTAGTCTGAATGTGCTTTCCCTCTCTCATTTTATTTTCATGTGAACTAGAGAGAAGCTTGTCTGAGCCATTTTCTCAAACTAGTTTCTTGGCCTGGCTGAAACCCCGCTTAACTAATAGTTGCCTTTTTTTTCAAGGGTACTCCCTGTCAGGGAGTTGATTGATCCCATCCTGGCTCTGGGATAATCGCACCCTGGTTTAGAGGTTTGGACCGAGGCTTTTCCTCGAATGTATACATTAAGAAAATAAAACCCGAAGAATTTCTAAGAGAAAACTCATTTTATTGTAAAGTAAAAAAAATAAAATAAAGATAACTCTTACTATCTAATTAATTGGCTACATCTTGCCGGCGTTCCTGCCTGACCTCTTGGCAGGAGAACAAAGGAGGTAAGAAGAAGGATAATGGAGGCTAGAAAGGAATGCACGCTTGCGCACTTAATACTGATAACAAAACTTGGCAAAACTACAGTAAGCCTATTAGACCAAAAATGACAGCTCAGCTGGGAAATACAAGAACGCAGTGACACTCCCTATGCCTTCTACAGGATTGTCTAAGACAGCACTGGTTCAGTTGGCTATAAAGTGTAACTTACAGTACATTTTAGAGCATATTTTCCCCCCTAAACATTGAAAATAACAACAAATGATTGCTGTGGAAGGTGCTTTAAATTTTAAATGGCTAGACTAAGATTTCTATTCATATGAATACATATAAGAAATTCCTTATCCCATAATTTAACTAATGTAAGGATTAAATTATATTCAGAGAAGATAATACATTATAAAGTTGTTAAACATACCTGGAATGGCAACCAAATAGTTTGGTGTTTCAAGCTTCCAATTTATGATTGTTTTCTTCTAACTTTTTATTTTCTTCTATATTTCCAAGATCTTTAGCTACATGTTTTGAAGCTGATCTGAAACAGAAATAAAAATACTAATATCTCATCTTGCTGTTATTATTATATTCCGTTACTGGATAAGATGCACACCATTTTGACTTCTGCAGCATAAAATTGTTTCACTACCAACACAGGAATCTTATTTTATTGGCAAATGAAAGACTCTAAAATAGTGAATCCTGGAATACAGAATGACAACTTTCAAATTCCATTTTGCTCTCATTTATAAATACATACATAAACTTTTTTAGCTGGAGGAGCTATTATCAGAATTTAATTCATGTTTCTTTCAAATAATATGCATATTAACACTGAAATATTATAAACACATTTTATCATTAAAATACTCCATTTATATGGATTGAGATAATACCTAATTTGTTGAAATTTAAACTGAAGGATAATTAAAATCTAGAAGACATATCTTTCTAACTGGCTTCTCCTTCTCTGTGAAAAACTGATTTAGCAGGATTTCAATTAATTATGAGCAAGTTCTATAAAATAAAAATATTGCTTATTTCACTCATACCATCCCATTTTTTCCCTCAAACATGTAAATTTTATCTCATTCTAATACTTATATTTTCTTTTCCAAAGTAACATTTAGGATAAAAATGCAAATTTATTCACTAAGTAGAATTTATTTATGCTATCTTTACAAAATATATTTTGTAATATAACACAGGCTGTTTTTGCAGCTAGTCACAAGAAGGACTGGCCCAATTTCTACAGGCCTTCAAGTATCTCTTGAACCCAAAACACTCATAAATAATATCCACAGAAAACCCCTAGATGTTCAAGCGAGGTAAAGCAAAAGGGAAGAATGACTAATTTAAACCAAGACATACATTTTTATTGATAAATTCATGTTTTAATTGACTGGGGGTCTGAGTAATTTGATACACTTTAAAGCTTTTATTACATAGAGAAAACTTTCACAATTTATTAAGGTGAGAGGCATCTATATCAATATGATAACATTTTAACAGTTTGGCTTTACGAGGTATATGGCCAAACCCACATAGGTGCTACAAATGAATTCCCTTCAGGGATCCTATAGCTACCACTTCTTCTAAAGAAAAGATTAATGAGCTGATGTCTTTGCTCAATATGGATTTTGAGCAAAAGATATCAAGAAAGTTCAAGTGCAGAGTGCAGAGAAACAAGGTGTAGAAATCCTGCAAAGGCATATTGTTGCAGGAGGCATATAAAACTTGCTGGTTTCTTGGGTTAGAAAACTGCTGCAGATATTTTAGAAAAAGAAATTTAAGTCATAAATAATATGAAGGCATACAACAGAGAAACCATGTTATAGCTCTAAATAATATGTAACATAGAAAAATTAGGTCACAGCTATAGGTAAAACTTGGTGTGTCTGAGATACCATATCAGTAGTAATGTATAGATAGCTAAACCTCTAATTAGGTCCCAGTTATTTTTGTGATTTTTTTTTGTTCTTAGTTGAAAATGTATAACATTTTGATGAATTTATTGATGAATAAATCACCTTTTACGATGCCATATGCTAAAATCTTGCCAAAGGGAGTGGTGGGGATTATATTAAAACAGCACAGACCAAAAACACACATAAATAACTTTCATAGATGTGATGTGAATAACAGATCAGAAGTGCCTGAGAAGGATGATTGATAAGAATACCAAAATTAATGAGTGGGTTATATATTAGGAAAGATTTTAAAAATAGAAAGTACTTCTACCTCTTGGGCAGCTGTTTCTATTGAACCTTATTTTGCTAAATATGTTGTCACTGTTTTCATCAAAGCAGCAACAATTATTTTTATTATGACACAGATGCATGCTCAAAATAGATTACCTGTAATAATCTTTCAAGTGATTAGGTTTATTCTAAAATGATAGGTCTGGCAATTATCTATAATTTAGCAACGTTCAGTTTCATCATAATCTCTGTTAATTTCATTATCAGTTTTAAATAAACTGATAATAAGCCGATTGGCCTTCTTCATAAATTAATGTGAACTACTAACAACACATTTATATTATTATTGCAGGTAATAAAACAAGTTCAGCACTAGGTCTGCAAATCCAGCAAAGAAATAATAAAGGAAAATTTGCTGATTGATCGTTTTGATACATTTAAATAAATAAATGTTAAAAAGGAAATAGACTATATGGATGGCAATACAAGTAATAACTAAATAAGAGCAGTGTATGGACAGTGTCATGACATAAAAACAAAATTAATCCTAGGCTTCGGTATGTAATAAAAGTGTCAGACCAAACTTTTAAGCAAGACTGAAAGCATATGAAGCCTAAGTGCTAACTGACAGTGAGATGTGGCATAATAATTTCTATACAATATACCATTAAAATGTTTGATATGTCTTAGTATTAGTTTTCTCATTTTTTTAAAGTTATCAGCCAATGAAAGTGAATAGAAATGAAATTGTGATATAATGTAACATATATTTATTTGGTTGTGTAGAATTATACACTATTACAGTAGTAGAACAAATCAATATGATATTATATGTTTTAAGTTATAGTATTAGTTAATTAAGTGTTAGTTAATTAAATTTCAAAGGTATTTCAAACTCTTCCTATATAAAATAAATACATATGGTTAGTTTTGCCTGAATAGGCAACTTTATAACTTGTTTTAGTTGGTGTACCTGATTGCTACTGATAGAGTAGGAAGAAGAAATCAGGAAGAAATTTTAAGAAAAGAAAAGGCCACAATGCAAGGCTACTTATTTAGTTTAGCTTTGGGAAACAATTTCATTCACTTTAATTAAACTAATTCAGGCCTTGTCCAGAAGTAGAACTGAGCTCAGAAATGAACAGCTGGTCTTCTCTATAAAGTTGTGCTGTGATTTCAGCGGTCAGCAAATATTCCATGGGAATAGCATGTTATCACATAGCACAGGGATTTCTACACGGCAGACAACTTTCATGTATGCATGAAGGCTTATCAAATGATCTGAAACTTTGCATTATCGGATTTATATCAGCAGCCCTTTTCAGGCATATGATTTTCCTACCTTCTGACTTGACATACAGTGACTAAGCATGTGAACTCCCACATTTAAAGGAATCCCAGTTTACTTCAACTCAGGGAATAACTGAATAACTGTGGAAAGTAACTTTCAGGTTAAAGGATTCTGCAAAGCAAAAACAGAACCCCCCACTCCACTCAACTTTTCTGAGGAAAACTTGACAGGAGATATTCAAAGCCAAGGGCATAATAAGGTATAGGAAAGAGTAATTTGTATTTTGTCTTCTTACTATAATGAATGACTCAAATCTTGTTTATTTCATACATACTCAAATATTCATGTCCCTGAATAGGAAACAGTTATGCTATTTTAAACATTGAATACTAATTTGCAGTAAATAAGACTACTTTTAAATACTGGTATCAACATTGAACTGACAAAGAACTTACTTTACAAATAAGCAAATAGATGGACTATATTTTGAATTTTAAAGTATCATGATACATCAGATAGTTAAGAAATCATGCTAATATGTGATGTCAAATCTCAGTTGTATAAAACACTATATTATATAGTAGGTTTTTTAAACAAAAGAAAAATGTATAAACTACACCACAGGTCTTTTTTCATATTTTAAACTTTTTAGCATGTCATAAAGGAATGTGAGGAACACATAGAATTTCATGTCCTCTGAGCCTCAGTTAACATGCCTTAAGCCAACCCAGCAACTGTACACATAGCAGTCAATTTCAGGCCATGGGGAATATTTACTGATAACTATTACTCTGACAATATGATGCCCTATTTTGTTCTATTAAAGGTTCAAATGAACTAATTACAGTTACAGCATGTCCGCTGCAATTACCTAGGAAGAGACTGTAATTAACATGAGTGAAAATTAATACCTACGGTGATTATTTCTATCTAACAACTGCTTCTTTAGACAACATTGTATCTGCTTATTTTTTTTAAAAAATGACTTTGTTGGTTAGTTACAACATTCAAACTTACAATCCTATTAGCTAACCATCTAGTAAGTGGTTAGAGAAAGGATTGGTCTCATGATGATATACTTCTATTTTTAGTTGAGGGGTAGATAAGTCTTTGCAACACCCCCATTCCCAAAACACTAAAACTGAATCTAATATTTTTTTTCCCTTATGTATTTTCCTCATCGTAAATGAGATGGATAAAAATTGCAGAGAGGCGTTTTGCCTATGGATTAAGAGAAATGCAGCTTTGGAAAATATGCTCCAGTTTTTGAACTATTTATATAAAAAATTATGTGCTTTCAAACAGTGAATGTCTTCTCTACTAAATGATCACAATCTAATTTCTAGAATATTATTATTATTATTATTTTGGTAACTGCCTAGAATCTTCAGAGGCAAAGTGATCTGCTCCATAGCACACAGAAGTCCTTAACTTACAACTGGTGGTTTTATGTTCTTTCAAAATTATGATGGCTTTAGAATGAGTATTATAAAATATTCTCCCAACCCCTGTGGTTATGTGACTGTACTTTGGTTGCTTGGCCACTGAGTCACATTTACGACTAATGGGTTACGAAATCCATGATCATGTGGCCACAATCAGCAACTGATTTTGCTGGTTTCTGGTTTTATTTGCCAGTTTCTGGCAAAAAAAAAGTTGATTAAAAAGAATGGGTTCGCTTAACAACTGTGCTATTCACTTAATGACCACATGATCTGCTTATTGACTGCTAGGAAAAATGTCAGAAAAAATGGGTTCAGTCACATGGATACTTCAACTAATCACAATGACTTATGAGTGGATATTAGGTTAGTATTTGTCAGCAGCTCTGAAAGGCATTGACTGGGCTCTCATGTTTGTGATTAAGTAATCTAGTTTCTGACTGAAATACCTGTCTAAAATATAGGGGGTGTGGTAAATCAAGAAAGTGGTTTACGAAAGTGAATTTCTGTCATTCATAGGTGATTCACCATAGGTGAATAATTATTTGGATTTACTTAATTGATTTGTAAATTGTTTCTAGGTTGTGTTTCTACAATAATTTTCCAATTCAGTCTGTACTTTTCCCACTGGGGATGTTTTAACTCTCTCTATCTCTATTTCTATCTATCTTTTGTTGAATTGAAAATCACTGCCTCTGCAGATGCCAGACACAGCTTCCAATGAAATGTCAGGATATCAGAGAATTGGCCCATAGCCATTTAGTCTAGATGCTCATCACCTTTTAATTGACACCAGCTGTGAAAGCCTACACCAGTATACTTTTTGTTGTATCTCATTATTTATTTTTGTGCTTGATACATTCATAAATTTTTAAAAACCTGCAAACTGCCATGGAATTACTTTTGATGAAAGGAGAAGAAAAATATTTTAGACAAATAAACACAAAAACATACTTTGCCTGTTTTTACAAAATGCTATAGAAAGCAGATTTGGTGAGATAACATATTTTATTTCCATAAAATATTAAGTATGTCAGTGAAGACTTACTTTGATTTCTTCATGCATAGCCAATAAGCAACACCTGCAACCGTTGCTGCTAGGAGAAGACCAACCACGATTCCCACGATTAATTTTGCCTGATCATTAACATTTTCCCTATTGTCATCTAAAACAAAAGAGGAAAGGGATGATGGAGTGTCTTGAAAAAATAAAATATGGAACATTCACTATAGATTATAATATCCAAATATATATATATATCTATATATATATATCTATATATATATATCTATATATATATATCTATATCTATATCTATATCTATATCTATCTATCTATCTATCTATCTATCTATCTATCTATCTATCTATCTATATATAAATTCAAAAACTTATTTAAAACCAGCAGCAACAACAAGCTATCATTATGACAGCATACACATTTACAGTACAAAGATATATTGGCTGAAATCCTTAAATCATTTGCTTTACAAACATATTGGTGTTGTCCTTATTTCACAAGGATGGCACAGATATTCTGAGATTTTACAAATGAGATTTTTGCAGTCTGAGAACTGTCTGAAAAATCTACCTTTGATGCATTAGAAGTAGGCAGAGCAATCCTATGCCCAATCAAGTTTTGCTAAACGGAATAAGCAATTTATCTCCAACTGTCAGAAGTAGAAGGAAGGAATACATTTAGTTTAGCTATTTTCCTATTGTTTGAAGCCTGAAGGGGGGGTGGGTTCTTTTTTACTTTAATCCTTCTTGCCTCACTCCTAGCAGACCTTCACAAATTTCCTTTAAAGGCTTTTTGAGCTTGAGATTTTCTAGTTCTGGGTGGAAAAGAAAAGGAAAAACAGAACAATCACACAAACTGCCAAATATTTTCTACATTTTCTACATTAAATCTCAATGCAGATTTGGCATTATTGCTTCTCATCGAGGCTTCCTCTATGCACATTTACTTTCCCTGAGTATAAATGCTGTTGGATCCTATTTAAAAGCTGTGTTCTTGGTTATCTATCCAGTTTGATCAGTTGTCACAACTGCACCTATCTGCACCTTCGAATAGATTATTTTTGACAGTGCCAGAACACTTGAGCCATTATATTGGGTGAGAAACTAAGATAAATGGTTTCAGCTTCTTACTCTTGTACAATAAAATTTCTGCACTTTTTCTTACAAAATAAAAAAAAATGGTTCTTAGTTAAGTCTAGATAATAAAATATACAAAGATGATAGATAGATAGAGAGAGAGATAGATAGATAGATAGATAACTGTGTTTCCCCAATATCTGGTCTTACTTTCTTTTTGGTCCTGAAAAAAGCACCAGTTCTTATTTTCAGGGGATGTCTTACCCGCTTAGCTTAGGACCGCCGCAGCCACTCCTCCCATGCCCTGACACCTGTCATGCCGCTGCCCAACTTCTGCAGCTGTTCATGACCGCTTGCGGCCAGATGCTGTGTGGCTTGTTGTTCCTGTGCTGCGCTTGAGGTTTGTCATGCCGGTGCCGCAGCTCACAGTGGTGTGTTGTATTGTTGTGCACACAGGCGGCGGCACCAGCGCAATGAACCTTGTGGAGTTCTGCCGTGAGCGGTGGCACCAGCATGATGTGCCACATGGTGTCCAGCAGCAAGCGGCTGCAGAAGTCAGGCAACAGAGTGACAGGTGTCGGAGTGTGGGAGGCCTGGCTGCAGTGGTCTTAAGGTAAGCTGGTGCAGGGCTAGCTTGATTTATGCCTGCACCTCACCTCGTACAACCAGATAGTGGGTGGGGCAAAACTAGGGCTTAATTTTGGTATAGTGCTTATATTAGGCGCAGGCGTGAAAATCGGGCTAGGGCTTGTTTTTGGGGTAAGTTGAAATTTTGGGAAAACACAGTAGATGATAGATAGATAGATAGATAGATAGATAGATAGATAGATAGATAAAGATACTACAGAATTGGGAGGTAAGTATTGGAGTAAATGATCTAAGGATTACAGCCTTCTTTGTTAAATACTATATATTAAATAATGTTAATTAATAAATACTAAGTACAGTGGTACCTTGGTACTCATTGTTAATTGGTTTGGGGAGGCATGATAAGTACCAAAAACGAGTACCAAACAAATTTTTCCCATGCAGAATAATATAGTGAGTCACAAGGCAGTCAACATCAACAAGTTCTAGCTTGTTCGTTGAGTTCCCAACAAATGATGAGTACTGGGACCATATTTTCATGTCAAAATGCATTGAGCATTAAATTTGATGAGTTTCAAAGGAGTACCATGGTACCACTGTATTAAATACTCATTTTAGTTCCATGTGAACAGCAATGTAAATTTGTCAAAAATATATTTTTTTCCTCAAAAGTACAACTCTTTCTTACTATCCTTGTGTGCATAGGTTAGATTTAGATTTAGGCAAATGTTGGCTTTTCTGAAATCAGTTAAGACTTGGGACATTATTACTGTTTCCAATAAAAATAGCATGATGGTTTTTGAATTAAACTTTTATTTTACATAGTTATGTATTAGTATCAGTACTATTTTGATTGCACAGCAGTAAAACCTAGCATTTAAAATTACTTCTATTTATTTTCCTTTTTAGAACTCTACCCTTAATCCAGAAAAATAAGTATAACAGTTTTGAATTAATAGTATTAAATGTGGAATATTTTTATGTTCTTACCACTTTTTTCTTCTGGTTCATCAGATTCTGGAATACTTACTGAAACAAAGGAACAACAACAAAATAAAGCTGCTGATATCTAAGTCACCTTCAAAATTTCCACTTTTAAAGATATTTAATAATCTATATTTCAGCTGAGCCCAAAATATTCTTAATGCAGCATCAGCTACAAAACAAAATGATTAATCTTATTTTTAAGGCAGCAATCTTTACTTTGTATCTATAATGCATCATGTGAAAATGCTTTATTCTAAAAAATGACAAGTTTAATCTTACAAATGCCTAGTCAGAAGAAGTATTTATGTGTTGTTCTGTCCTGCATTCTGACTTTTTGTCACTTTATTACTGTAGACAGAGAGTTGATTAAACTTTAGCACCATGGAATGAATTTAGAAGTCATCCTTTGATCAACTCTTCTAGGGACCCTGCACAAAATGAGAAGAGCCATCAACCAGTTCATGGGAATTGCCCTGGTTAGCTCACTGAAAATTCCATAATATAGACTGCATAACTGAGAATATTCATGTATATATTTCAGAAAATTAGGAAATGGTACAGAAGTGTTCCCTATATTGAAGTAAATCTTTATAATAGGATAAGTTCATTCTTTGAATAGTTAATAATTTTTCTAATAATTGTTTATTGTGCACAACTATGCACTTATATGTTAAGTCTTCACATGCTGTTGTATATTTCTGGAGACAGCACATTAATCATAATTCAAAATTGGAACATAAGAAACAGATAATTCAGCAGCATTAATTACTGTTATAATTTCTTCATATGGGCATGAACTGTAGTCATGTGTTAAAGACAACTACTGAATAATTTGCATGTTATAATTAGTGACAATGATTATAATTCTTCTTGTCATGACCATATTGAGTTCATATATAATGCACATTCATCCATTAGTTTCCACAAAGTTTACTTTCCATACTTAGGGCAAGAAATTGTGCACTGTTGGTGATCTCTTAAGGAAAAGGATTGGTTTAAGACAGGGCTGTCAAACTTGGAACCTGTGGCTGGATGCATCATGCGCTGGCCATGCCCACGCCAGTTTAGCAAAGAGGAAAAAGTCACAATACGTCATTTGACGACGCTGTGACAATGCGAATTTGACAGTCCTGGTTTAGAAGAATGATTCAAAGTGTATTGTTTCCATGAAATTTTCATCTGAGTGCCACTAAAGAACCTATTTTAAAACCACTGCTCTGCTAAATTGCATATTCAGTAATAGCTGAATTTCCATTAGTGCTATACTGACTAGAAGAAAAATGAGAAACTCAAAAACTACATGCACTGAATAAGAGTGTAGACTATCATTAATGGCTCTCAACTCTGACAGCGCTCTAAATTATATTTAAAAATGAAAACAGAAGTTTTTTAATATAATCTGTTATAAACATGAATTATGAAGACATAATGTAGTCCAGGTCTGAGGTAGCATTAATTTAAAATTGGTAACCTGTCATCACTTTAACAATAGTCTACCATAGCATACCATCTCGATAAATTCAATGGACTGTATTTCTTGGTTAATTAATAATTAACCATTAATAAACAAATCTACTTGATTGAACAATCAAGGGGAAAATATGTCCATAGAGACGGAAGGAAAACTTTTACCCCATTTACCCAGCCATCTCTTTTACCCTGTTACTATGATGCAAGCAAGGTCTGGATTAAGTGGTTTCTCTGCCTTTAGATATCAACCCACCTATAGGATTGCTCTTTTAAAAAGAAAACAGGTAGTTCTCAGATTACAAGAATTTTTTCAAAAGAATGACAACAAGAATGAAATATATAAAAACCAAGAGACGATGAACTCTTATTATAGGATCTGATAGTATGGAGACTTATCAGCTAGCAGCGTATAAGTACAAGCAAATTCATTTGCATTTCTGCAGATATTCTGGAAAAACAACAAATATCAGAAATTAGCACGGTGACACAAATCTAAGAAATAAGTTGCTAATATACATGTTTTTGTTAATGGGAGGACAATGAAGTAACTCATAAACAAAATTCTAACTTGGAGCCACCTACATGTGAGCAAGAATACTAGGAACTGTTTATGTAAAGGTAAATGAATAAGGAAATATGATCACCTTTGGTCTTTTCCTCATCTTTCTTCTTTAATATATTAAAAATAAATAAACATACTTACTAGCAGATACATTCAAAGAGGTGACAGCTCTTTCTAGTAGATTTTCAGCAATGCAGGTTAATGTAATATTCTCTTCAGGCGCAATTTTGATTTTACTAATAAATTTTCCATTGATATATTTAGTCTCTTCTGTCTGGAAATAAGTTTTCAAAACAGTTATTTCAAAGTTGAAAGAATCTGTAGGGGCAGGTTTGTATGTATGCATGCTATTCACTCTCTTTGGCTAACTATTTATATTGATGACATTTATACATGAACCTGTGTACATAGTACCTTGATTTATCCTGCAAATTTATTTTTGTTTGTGTTTGTCTGTTTGTTTGTCTGTCTGTCTGTTGGTTTGTTTGTTTGTTTGTTTATGTATGTATGTATGTATGTATGTATGTAATCTATTTGCCACCCATCTCTCTAATAAGGCAACTCTGTTAATAAGTAAATCTGTCATTTATATCTACTACTGTAGTCTCCAGATCTATTTTCTATGCTACTAAAATGGGGTTTTTTTGGCTCGTTTTTGCACGTTTGATTACTGACAATTACATGGTCTGCAGAGATTCTCAGTCATCCGGGTCATGGTTGTCCCAAACATGCTTTTTCAGGAAGCAACTGGACCTTCTTGTTGGTTTTTTTGCTTCTCATCCAAGAAGCTTCTTCAGCTCTGATAGGATAGTCGAGAATGGAAGGATTTACCATATTTTTCGGTCTGTAAGACGTACTCCCTCCCCCAAAAAAGTGGGTGGAAATGTCTGTGCATCTTATAGAGCGAATGTTGCCGAAGCCCTGCTCTCCCACCAGTCCCCATCCGCCGGCCTCTGCCTCCCAGCAATTTGCCTCTTTGCAGCAAACAGCAAACAGCCTGGTCAGGTTCAGCACAGCCTGATTTAGCACAAACAGCTGATTGGCGGTTGGATTGGCTGTTCCAGGCTGCAGGGCTCACCGCCACACATCGCCGCCTATCGCTGCCTTCTCTCACCCATTTTCACTCTCTGTGCGCAAATTGCTGGGAGGCAGAGGCAGATTTTATTTTCTAGTTTTCCTCCCCAAATTTCCTCCCCTATGAGACACTCCCATAGGTGTGTCTTATGGTCCGGAGCGTCTTATACTGCGAAAAATACGGTATATTCCTGCAGACAGCTGGTAATTTGCATCCTTTTAGAGGATCATTGAAGCAGTTGGAGGTTTATCTATGTCCTCAAGGTCACCTGAGTAGTGCTCCCATACAGTTACAATTTGGGATGAACACCCTTTGAATGGTATGAGAGTAGGAATGGATTTCCAGAGGAAAAATTGCAGACTATAGGAACCAGGAGCACTACTCAGGTGACCTTGAGGACACAGATAAACCTCAAAGTGCTTCAACAACCCTCTAAAAGGATGCAAATTACCAGCTATCTGCAAGGAAATTAAATCCTTCCATTCTCCACTATCCTGTCAGACCTGAAGAAGTTTCTTGGATGAGAAGCGAAATACCTTCAAAAGAAAAAAACAAAAAAGTCCAATTGCCTGCTGAAGAAGCATGTTTGATACATGGACTGGTCCATGCATTTTTTTTCTTAGCAATACTTTGGAAATAATTTGCCATTGCCCTCTTCCTAAAATGAGAGGGAGTGGTTGATCCAAAGTCACTAAGCTGATTTCATGCCAAAGATAAGACTAGAATTCAGTTCTCTAATTTCTAGTCTACTATCTTAGTCACCATCTCTCTTATTATTGGTTATTCATATATATTTAATTTGCAAAATTTATGATCCAGTTAATTGCATGCTATATAAAGTATATATAAAGTATATATAAAGTAAATTTACCCTGTAAGAAAACCAGTGCAGTTCTGGTTTTATATTGGTAAAACAATATTATATACAATAGGAACTGCTGAAAACCTGTCCCCTACACTTGACTACGAGTATGACAGTACTATGTTACATTATTTTTATATCATTTGTTTATTTTTTGTTTGTTTTTATTTTTTTTTATGTATACCACACAAATTATGATGGCTTGCTTTGTAAATTCTTTAAATAAATACATTATTAACTATTATTTGAAATTGTACTTGAAACAGAGTACTTATACCTTCATTTTCTTTTGTACTTTTTAATATTAGGTATTATACATTATCAATATACAATATACTCAATGGTAAATTGCTCCAGTAAATTATGTATTGATAATGTACAGATCACAATGCATACAAAAAAACCCGAAGAATTACTGGACGACAAAGAAACCTTTCATCCCAATAAAAAGCAACCCAATACAGATATTGAAAACCTGATCAAGAGAACCATGAAAGTCCTCATCTAGATAGATAGAATAAGATGAGGTTATGATTTCAGTTGATATCACAATACTTTACATCTAGAGGCTCAGAACTAGCAAAATAATCCATGGCAGCTGTACTACACAACATACCCAACCAAACCAAATACGTTAAGATCCAAATCATGGAACTCATCAATCTCTCCTTCACTACCAACTTTAAATTTGATGGACAAATATACCAACAAATCAGAGAAACACCCATGAGATCACCACTCTCAGAAAGCAGAAACTTTAATGCAGCATCTGGAAACTATAGCACTCCCACACAACCCGAAGTATGGATCTGATATGTAGATGAATCTTTGCCATAATAAAAAAGGAACAACTAGAGAAAACACACGAAATAATCAACAGCATCTTCAAGGAATAAAATGCATAAAGGAGATAAGAAAATATCAACACACTATCTTTCCCATCCTCATCAGCAGAAGAAAGGTAAATAATTAGAAAAACCACTCACATTTACTAAATGTTCCATTACCAAAATAATAACCCAACCTGCCACAAAAGCCACTGTGTAAGAACATTATTCAGATGAGCACAAACTCATCTCAGCAGCCCAGAACACCAGAAAAAGGAAGCAGATCATCGTTTTGAAATTAGTCTGATAATGAAACAATCAAGTTCAGAGAGCAGCAAGAAGTTCACAGTATCTACTGTAGTTGAAATAAACACGCAAAAAATAATGAGAAAATTACTTGCTTTATTTATGACACCTCCACTGCTAGTCCACTGTACTGCAGGTTTGGGAAATCCTTCTACGTGACAGGCTATAGTTTTATAAGATCCATCTGTGCTGGTTCTCTTTGACATTTTGATCTGAGGCTTTCCTTAAAATGCAAAAGAATTTTTTAAATTGTTTATTTATTTATTGCTACATTCATAGTACTGAATCACTATGGGATTCAAGACCAATTAAAATATCATTATTGAACAGTGCAAATTTGAAACCAATTAATCTAGATATTCATGCCCATATTTTATACACACACAGACACACAAAGCTGAATCATGTAAAATACTGTTATTTCTTAAAAGCTAGCCAAACACCTTTAATTTTATTTCTATTTGCAGTGTTAGATTTAAGTGGGTATTTTATAGCTAGTGAGCATTTCATAATTATGTAGCAACATACAAACTAAACACAACATCAATATAAAATAGTAGGAATCTACATTACCTTGTACTATCAGTGTCAGAATTTGACTTTTCTTTAAGCCTTCAACTTCTTGTAAAGTTGTTTCACAGATGTAATTTCCTGCATCTTGATACTGCAAACTTGAAAAAGAAGGACTTGACCTCATTCTGCTATTATCCTGTAAAAAAAAAGCCCATATCTTTAGGAACCTACTTTCTTCCAGGAAAAAAATAATAACAAAGTTCTTCAACACAACTAGCTTGAACTAACCATTTTGGAGAGCATTAACAAACTATTTTTTACTGATTCTCCAATTAAACTGTATTCAATACTAAATAAAAAAACATCTACTTACACTGTTACCTGATTTTTATGTTTTAAAAAATGAATACAGTACATCTTGACCCTTGTTATTGTATTTATCGATGAGATAATTTATATCTACTTTTCAACTTTCCACAAGTTATGCAATGCAATTCCCTCTTCTAAAATAAAGCAGAGCTTGTAATTTCCTTCAATAAATTTGAAGCCAAGAGATGGCTATCTAGTCTCTGCTTAGAAATGTCAAGGAAAGAGGAGCTCCCCAGCTCTTGTAGCAATTAGTTTTGTCCTGAACAAATTGACTTAAATTTACTTCAATGAAGAAACACATAATACAGAGACAACCTGATTTTTCTCCTCAAACTGAAGAAGCAATTGCAAATATGCTTCAACTTGCATTTTAAAGAATCTTTCAAATGACTCTTACATGGACTATGCTTTGGATCTGACAGAAATTTTTGAGAGGACTACTCAGCATTCTTCAGAATTTACCAAAGCCAGAGGAGGTTTCTGTGCAAGTGTTATGCTAAGGTGTAGATACACAGACAGAAACAACATACTTGTTTTGTTTCACTGCTTAAAGTGAAAGAGCCATATTGCTTCATGAAGTAATTTTATGGAAGATTCTCACACAAATCTTCAGAAAAATAAAACACCTGTTTGAGGATTTGAGTTTTTACTGGTTCTGGGTCACGCAGCTCTAATAGCTAGATAGCTTTTTCCAAGTTTAAATTAAATTTAACAATACATTAAATGCAGATATTATTTTGCCCTTGTTTGATAATTTGCTCCTCCTTCCTCCTGCTCCTTGAATATTAAACGTTACAATCTAGGAATTTTGGAAGAATTGTAATATCTGTGTATATTTTAGAGGGCTGCATAGAATAAGCACCCCATACCATTTAGGTTCTTATGAACTTTAAAGTATCACCATTCCAGATACAATAATGGATTAAGAACAGCCAAGTTAAAAATATTTACCTTCAGCCAGAACACAGTAGCATTTCTACTGGAAGAAATTGTACAAGATACAGGCAATGCTTCTCCAATCTGTTTAATAACTTCTCCACTGGGAGTAAGTGACAAATCCAAATCTATGTCAAAGAAATTCAGGATTGTTATTCATATTTACAAACATTGCTTACTTAGGAAGTTTAAATAAAGCAAAAAAACAAAAAAACAAAAAACAGAGAATTCTTTGGTAATTTCAGTTACAGCTGCAATTTCTCAAAGTTTCAGTCAATTACTTTTCACAAAAGGACTGAAAATAAACTTCAAAAGAAGATAGCAGAAATATTTGCATGTACTATACCTGTGTATGTACTGCATGTGTGTGTGTGGGTTTGAGAATCAACACACACACAAACATGTGTGTTTGTCAGTAGATAGCATAAAATGAATCATTACTTTAAAAGATTTTGGGCTAAGGAAAAATATGTGAAATGAGAAAATGGTTAAGGAATATTCTATCTGTATATTTTTTTTCTTTAAAGAAAAGATGCTTAGAAGAGTAAGAGACATTTCCATACAACTTCTTCCTTCAGCCTTGCTTCCATGATAATAAAAATTTAAGACAGTGAAGCCCACGATGCAAACTCTCAACTAAGGTATTCTTAGCATGTATCTAAGATACAGAGATAAGTAAAATGTAATGTAGTCATAATTTGATTAGAAATTGAAACTTTTTCTAAAAAAAAAATTAAAATGTTAAACCTAACAAAATACAGTAAGATTAAAATTAACTACATTTTCCTATGTTTGTCTTTTTAGTTACTTTTTAATGCATTACACAATTTTATTTATCTTTTATCTTCATCTTCTTAATCATACATAACAGCTTGAGATTTTCATTTATTTTCTTATGATAAATCTACTTCTAAATTAATATTAACTTCATGTAAAATAGAGCTGCAGTTTTGAATTAAGTAGCAGAAGTCTATGACGGTATCTATGTCAGTGGCATATAGATGAGGCCCAAGGACTGCACGTAGCCCCTGAAAGCCTTGATTGAATTCTCAAAATACAAAATAATAACTTTTGATAGGACAGAAGAAGAAAAATTATTAAATTTATGACCAAATAGTAAGAACATTAAACATTTTATATTTATTGTCCCATTAAGGTTGTCTTGTTCTACCCATTATTTTTGTTGTGTAACCAAAAGCCATTTGTAAACCCTGGCCAGCAAACCATACAAAATACATGTGATAAGTGTAAAGAAGCACATCTCCTTACAAAGATATTATTTATTTATTTTATATTTTAAAGCTGCTATTAAGAATGTGCCTAAATTGAAACAAGCATGTACATACTAAAACAGGATTTTTTTTCCTTCAAAAGCACACTTTTATTAGTAAGCACACTGACAGATTTATTAATAAATCAACTAAATCCTATGATTAAGCAACTAAAATGTCTATCTGAGATCAAACCTAGGGATATATAATAAATCTCTCCCACATTCTTATTCCACACTAGATGAGGTGAAAAAGTGAGAGCTTTTGTGTGCTTTATGTTGAATTATTTCCTATAAACCCAAAGCCCTCATGACAATTTTTGATAGTGTATTTTATTAAGTTGGCCTTGGATTTTTTTCTGTAATCAGACATTCCATCTATTCATCTATTTATCCTATGATAAAGGAATGTAAATAGGAAAAATAGAATTATAAGCAAGTGCACCTATATCAATATTTTCTGACATGCAGAAACATTAAACTGCAGGAAAATAATAACTGAGGACAGCCCCTTTCAATGGACTATCCTAGCCATATATCTTATGTGATAGACAATTGCAGTCTCTGTGCCTTAATTCTGGGATCACTCTCTCTTCCCGTTCCCTCCCACCACCCCCAATAACAAGATCACCATTTTATAATTATGGAATAATGCAATGTTCTATTTTTTTATGCTTTAACCATAAAGATAAGAAAATGTTTATATTACACATGAAATTTGAATATCAATTAAAAACAAAGTCAGAGGTTTAGAGGCAAAGGAGAGAAATACAAAAAGATGAATGGAAAAAAAGTCATACCTCTGAACTTTTAAAATAAGCCTCAGATATGATTTTTTTTTAAAAAAAAAACTTGGCCTAACTCTCACAGAAACTTCCATGTATCAAGAGACAAAAAGTGTGGCAAAAGCCTTGGCATATATTACAAAATGATATATTACTATAAGAAGGAATGAAAGAAAATTACTTACAATGTACCGTAACTATTATGGAATCTATCAAACTTTCATCAGTCAGAGAACATCTGTATTCGCCTGTTGCATTTCTTCTTACATCAGTCAACACATGAAAACTGGAACTTCGAATTGGTCCAGGCTCTCCCTTTAAAAAAAAGGTTAAACAAAAGTTTGCAATACAGTAAAACAAGATGTTTATGTTTTGTGTATAACTTCTATACAACTTCTAGTTTACTGATGTTTTTTATGTTATTGTTTCTTGTTCCAGCCTTCTTGATAAATTTTATGTAAAACTGATGATGTCATAGATATAGTGAACTAATGCATAGTGTTGTCGTGTACGAATTTTAAAAGTAAAACTGAATTAAATTTAGAGAAAAACAAAAAATAACTGGGAAGGTAGGAATGGAAAGATGTGAAACTGATTAACAGAATAGTGTGAGAAAAACATCTTCCTGTCTAAACCAAATTGTGGCTTCCCCAAATTTAAGAGGTTGTAATATAAATTAAATAAATAATAATAAAAAAATACTTACAGGGATGAAAAATAAGAACTCCTGAGGTGGAGGATTACCATTTCCTGAACATTTCAGGGTAATGTTATCACCTTCCTTAATTGTTTTTCTTTGTGAAAGAATCTCAATCTGAACCTTTTCTGTGGGATCTGTAAAGCAACATAAACTGGTTAATAATCTGACTTTCCCAAATACATAAGGTAGGGTAAAATAAATCTGTGTCAAGCAAAGGCAATGAAGCTGTATGCATCAAGGATTTGATGCAAAATAGAAATTCTGGGGATAAAACAGTCCAAGATACAAATATTGGACTGTTTTAGCTGGGAAATCATCAGTTTGACACTCTTGATTCAGAGCTTCTACTCTTTGGTAGAATGGTGCTCTCAAAATTTATGTCAACACCCCATTTAGTAACTACATCAGCACATAGCAATAGCGCTTAGATTTATATACCATTCCATAGTGCTTTAGAGCACTCTGAGTGTTTTACAAATGTCAGTATATTGCCTCCAACAATCTGGGTCCTCATTTTATTAACCTCAGGAGGATGTAAGGCTGAATCAACCTGGAGCTGGTCAGGACTGAACTCCTGGCTGTGGGCAGAGCTAGTCTGCAATACTGCATCAGTGGTAAAATCTAAAATTTGTTACTGCTGGTTCTGTGGGTGTGGCTTGGTGGGGTGGTGGTAATGTGACTGGGTAGGCGTGGCCAATTTTTTTTTATTTTTAAAACCATTTTTTCTACAATCTCTTCGGCGAAGAGGTTGTAAAGAAATGCTTTCAAAAGGCTGTGACAATCCCAGCTGAGTTGCCTGATCGACAGAGACTTTTTTTTTTAAATGCCTCTGACGATCAGGCAACTCAGCTTGGATCATCAGAGGCATTTAAAAGGGTTTTTTTTCTTTTAAAAGCCTTTGATAATCCCAGCTGAGCCGCACAATCATCAGAGGCTTTATTTTACTTTTAAAAGCATTTTTCTACAACCTCTTTGGCTGAACAAATGCTTTTAAAAGTAAAAAAAAAGCCTCTGATGATTGTGTGGCTCAGCTGGGCATGGGAGGGGGCAGGGATTTTTGCTACCGGTCCTCCGAACCACCTGCCTCCATCGCTACCAGATCGGGCGATCCGGTCTGAACTGGGAGCATTTCACCCATGTACTGCATTCTAATCACTGACCACCACTGCTCATATATGTGAAACACTACTGTAGAAAAGGGGTCTCCAAACTCGGCAACTTCAAGATTTGTACATGTATGTAGGTCAGACTGTCAAACACACAGCTCATGGGCTGGATCCAGCCCATGATAGGCTGTGGAGTTGGCCCGTGGGGCTGTCCCAGAGACGGCCCCTGCTGTCCTGGGCCCAGCCACAGCCACCCAGTTGGCCACAATGACCAGGTCACGTTCAACCTGGTTCAAGGGCAAACAAATTTCTGATGCGTCCTGTGACGGGATCGAGTTTGACACCCCTGATGTAGATTTTCAATCATCCAAGTCATGGTTGTCCCAAAGGTGTTTTTCAAAAGGCAACTGGACTTTCTTGGTTGTTTCCTTGAAGACATTATGTTTCTCATCCAAGAAGCTTCTTCAGTTTTTCAACTTTCAGAATTTCCTAGACAGCATGACTTGCTGAGGAATTATGGGAGTTGAAGTTCACAAGTTTTAAAATCACCAAGTTTGAAAATCTCTACTTGTAGAACCTTACTGTAGTTCAGAATTTTGGAATGAAAGACTTAAATGTGTGCATGTGCTTGTGTGTGTGCGTGCATATACCTGTGAGTAAGTTGTCACTCCTGGCAACTGCTTATACATGCTCCTGTAGTTTCCTTGACAAAATTCTTAGAAGTGGTGTGTCATTGCCTCCTGCCAAGGGATGGACTAAGATTACCCAACTTGGCTTCATGCCTAAGGCAGAGTTAGTACTCAGAGTCTTTTGGTTTCTAACCATGTGCCTTCACTATTAGATTAAACACACTGAAGCTAAATATATATAAAATAAAAATTATATATATTGGAAAAGCCATCCTGCAGCGTATTTTGCCTAAAGGTACAGCTTCAAAAAAGAAATCAAATAAATCATGTTATAAATTAATCTCCTCTTTAAAATGTTTGTAAATTCAATAGGTATTTGGGGGCAATTTAGTTTTCCTTTAGTCAATTGAGAATGTCTTACATTAATGAACAAAACCTAGAATAGGGTAAATTATACATAGTCTTTGTGTCCGGTTTTGTCAATCATCATGAACATTGCTGAAAATTTTCAGAACTGCAGTTATATATTCACAGAATACCCATTTGGGGAATAGCTACTCGGATGCTTATTATAGTTAGGAGAAAATTCCACTGCATTGTGTAGGTAGTTTTGGCTGTAAGTCAAATATTAGGAAGCACAAGTTACAGCAGATTTCACTCTTGCTTCTTAACTTAAAGGAATAAACACCTTTTCTCAAAAGGGAGGGGCAAGTCATGGCAAACAACTGCATGTACAGGAATATGTTATGCTTGTCTGATTTTTGGAATGTATCATTTATGTAAAATCTATGTTAGGAAGTGATTTATATGACAATAAACTTACAGTAAATGTCAGGGACTGCTGATTCTGATCGTATTATCTCTGGTCCAGTTGGTCCAAAATATGTCACTGTGCAAGTGAACTGTGCACCAGTGTCATCCTTTGTAGGTTTATATTTTAGGGAAGATTTGATGGTATAGAGTCCATTGGCTTTATCTGCATCCGTTTGTTCATCTATGACAACAGCTTTTAAAAGAAAAAGCATGATTTACACAGTTATTTGTAAATAAAGAGTGCAAATTCTAGTGATTCTATTTAGGACATCCAAGTGGAAGCAATACTAAGTTTGTGTATGTCTAATCCTAAATTTATTCATTTAAATGGAATGACCAAATAACAATAGATTTGGAAGGAATCTTGGAGGTCTTCTAGTCCAACCCACTGTTTAAGCAGGAGACTCTCTTGTCACTGATGCACACAAGCAGATTGATACCCTACGATAGGTTTGCATGCAGTTTAATTTGCCTTCCATATTCCATTTCCATTGTCATTTTTCAAAAGTTTACAGTGCCCAGCCTCTTTGATGAGGAAAACAGAAGGAGCTTCACTAATTAAATAAGGCAAGACGACAAGAGATGTATGTGGAAGACAGAAACTTTAGTGAACAGAGAAGAAAGTATTAAATTTAAAATATTTCCCCCTTTTTCAAACAGAAAACAATGCCTAATATATATTGCAATGGGTCTAAATATGACAGGCTGAATAATTTTGGTTTAAAAACTTTTCAGACAATGAGCTGGATTCAAAGTTTTCAAATTTGTGATACTAAAATCAGTGAGATCTGTTAAGATTCAATCATGTTGATTTTATGGGGACAAATCTATTTCAAGTTCTATCCTAAACACAGTCAAGTCTGCTTCCAACCCCTGATTTTAGAAAGCAAAATAGCAGACTATTAAGCTGCTCACAATATTGAAGTGCTTAATGGAACTTCTATAACAAGAGGCAATCAACATCCAAAGACCTATGGCTTCCGTGGAAAAAATGATAGGAAGCTTTAGTGATTGGTTTGGTAGCTTTCTAGAGAGATTTGTGTGACATGGGTGTAAGTCATAAAAGGTACAGGAGCAGGTGAACTTTGATAGGAGGATAAGGGAGGTGGGTCATCTCCTTGGGATTTGAATGACTCTATGACTTCATCCTAGCAGGTTAAAGTATCAGTTATTGTCAGTTATCAGTGCAAAGATGCCTTCCTAGAGATAAACTGCTCTTCAGTAGGGCTCCTGGACTCTGGGGAAGCTTCCCTCTTTTGGTAGACAACTTTTAGAGAGGTAAGTGAGGGTGAGTGTTTGGATTAGATTTAGGGTGGGAGTGAGAGTGAGAGGGTTAGGGTGAGGATGAGGATGAGAATGAGAATGAAGGTGAAAGGGTGAGGGTCAGGCTGAGAGTCAGGGTCAGGGTCAGAATAGGGGGGATAGGGAGGGGAATGGGTATGGGGAATAGGAGGAAGAAAAGGTAAAAAAGGGAGGTGTGGGGAGGATCAGGGAAGACAGAAAGGAAGATGAGGGGAGAAAGAGATGGAGTAAGATGGGTAGGAGACGGGAATGAAGGGGACAGGACAAAGAGGAGAGGGAAGGGAGGAGGATGAAGAAGGGGAAGAAGTAGGAGATGAAGAAGTGGAGTGGACCTGGTAGGAAAGGGGAAGGAAGGGAGACAAGACAGGGAGAGAAGGGAGGGAGGAATTCTAATTTATTTATTTTATTTATCTAATTTTTATACCGCCCTTCTCCTGAAGGACTCAGCGTGGTGCACAGCCAAAGATAAAACAAGTACCCATATAAAATTTAAAAACAATTTAAGAACACATTAAATAATTTGGCCCCGACATCATTAAAACAAAAAAAAAAACCCATTAAAATTAATGTTTAGGCCAACCCAGCTTGTTGGAACAATAATGTCTTGAGGGCACGATGAAAAGTGCGCAAGTCAGGGATCATCCATATCTCCGGGGGAAATTCATTCCAGAGGGCGAGTGCCCCCACAAAGAAGGCTCTCCCCCTGGGTGTCGCCAGTCGACATTGTTTGACCGACAGTACCCTGAGGAGTCCCTCTCTGTGGGAGCGCACTGACTGGTGGGAGGCTATCGGTAGCAGAAGGCGATCTCGTAGGTACCCAGGTCCTAAGCCATGGAGCGCTCTAAAGATAGTAACCAACACCTTGAATTGCACCCGGAAGACCACCGGGAGCCAGTGCAGCTTGCACAGGAGTGGTGTTACATAATGTTGTTATGTAATTGTGTTACATAATGCCTTTATGACTTCATCAAGGCAGGTTATTACCAGAGCTAAGGGAGAGGGAGGAAGAGGAGGGGAGGGGAAGAAAGGTGGGTTAGGGATAAGGAAGAGGAAGGAGTGGAGGAAAAAAAGGTACAGTGGGCCAGGGTGGAGTAGCTGTGGGAGAGGAGTAGGGGAATGGGATAGGGAAGAGAACGGTTGGTTAAGAATGAATGAGGGGCATTGTTTTCATGATGTATCAGAGGTAAGTGAGATTATCAGAGTCAAGGGAGAGCAAGGGAGAGTGAGTGTGAGGGGAATGGATAGAAGAGGGGCAGAGGCAGAGGCAGGAGGGAAGGGAGATAGGTAAGAGGAACAGAAGGGGAACAAATAGGTGGAAGGGAACAGAGGAGAAGGCAGGATTGAGGGAGGGATGGGGGGGCTGAGGGAGAACAAGGGCAATGGGGATGTGAAGGGGGATAGGGAGGTGTAAGGGAGGGGGACAGGGACGACCAGGGGAATGGGGAGAGGAATTTGGAGGAGAGACGGATGTAGAGGAGGGAAGAGAAGTAGGGGCAAGGGCAGGGGAAACAGTATTAAATTAGAATTAGAATAAAATTTAAGAAATAAATTAGACTAGACTAGACTAGACTAGACTAGAAGTGAGAGTGAGAGTTAGAATAGAATAAATGTAGAAATGAATTAGAATAGAAAAGAGTAAGAATTAGAATAGAATTAGAATTAGATTAGAATGGGATTAGAATAAAGAATTAGAATAGTATAGAATAGAATAGAATAGATGTAGAAGTGAAACAGATAAGAAGAGAATTGGAATAGAATAGAATTAGAATAATTTTAGAATTAGGAATAGAATTCGAATAGAACTGAATTAAAAGAATTACAATTTGAACAGAATTATAATTTGAATAGAATTAGAGCAGAGTTAGAATAGAATAGAAGAATTAGAATCAGAATTTGAATAGAGTTTGAATTAGAGTAGAAATAGAATATAATTAGAATTAGAAAAGAATTAGAATAGTATAGATTTAGAATAGAATTAGAATTAGAACAGAATTAGAACCTGAATAGAACAGAATTAGATTAAAATAGAATTAGAATAATGGAATTAGAATTATAAAATTATAATAAAATTAGAATATAAAAGAATTAGAGTATAAAAGAATTAGAAAGAATAAAACAGAATTAAAATGAAAAGAATGGAATAAGAATTACAATAGATTTAGAATTTGAACAGAATTAGAATAGAATATATCCATAATAGAATTAGAAAGAATAAAATAGAATTAGAATCAGAATCACATTAATGAAAAGAATTAGAATTGGAACTATAGAATAAATAAAAATATATATAAACAATATATAGTTGCTTCAGGATCAATTTGAGTTTTACACTGCACTTGTTTTTTATACTAGTTCATTTATGAATGCATGATGCAATAATACCGTGTTTTCCCCAAAATAAGACCCTGTCTTATATTTTTTTGAACCCTGAAATAAGCGCTTGGTCTTATTGCTATGCGCTCAAAAACCCGATTGGGCTTATTATCAGGGGAGGTCTTATTTTGGGAGAAACAGGGCAATATGGCTTATCAGTTGGCTATCACAAGAATCTGAAGCTGGTTTGGACTGAGAGGAAGTGACTAACCCCAAATCAGCCTGCTAGTTTTGGGCCTAAGGAGGACTAAAACTTAGGGCTTCTCATACAACGCTTAACAATTAAATTATGCTGGCTCTTAGACAAAATTTTTAAAGAACTGCTTTAAGTTGTGTCAATAATTATTATTAAAAAATTGTCAAAAATACAACAAAATTCAACCAACATTGTTTACTGTGTTAATTGCAGCACTGTTAACAAGGCTAATGATTTCAATGCTTAAAATAACTTACTTTAAACTGATTGGTGAAGATAAACAAACATGCATGCAGTAACATCTAGATACAAAATCCTACCTTCTTCAGCATGCTGCAAAATAGCTCCATTCTTAAACCATGTTATATTTCCTGCAGGATAACCATCTCTTGTAATACATTCTCCAAGCTAAGAATTCAAATACATGATTTGATTATGGATTTCAGCTTATTGTACATTGCATATTCTTTTGTTCGTAACAGATAGCCTTCACTTAATGAACATTTGTTCAGTGACTGTTCAAAGTTGTGATAGTGCTGAACTATTGGTAGACATAGTGGTACCAAGGTCTACCATAGACCTTGAAATTCGACCACTGAGCCCCTCTAAGGCCATGTGATCAAAATTAGAGTCACCACCTGTATTTACAACATAAGGATGTGCTTCAATTTTACCTCACCCACCTATCTGTTGATCTCTGCCCTGAGTTGTTCTGCTCTTATCGCAAAGGGCAGAGAAAAGGTGGAAAAAGATCAAATATATATTGGTGGCAGGGTGACAGAGTAAGGGATGATGGGGTGGCAGAAGCAGCAAAGCACAAAATGCTGGGGGTAAAAGAGAGCAGGACATTTGGGGCAACAAGGCAGTGGAATTCAGGATGAACAAAAAAGCGGAAATGGCTGAGTGCGACAGGCAGGTGTGAGGAGTGGCTTAAAGTGAACATAGAAGGGCAGGAGAAATGGGATGTCCTAGCGTAATGACTGTGACTAGGACTACTGACATTGCCACTCCTAAATGATGTGGTCACGTCATTTTCCATCTAATGACTACATCACTTGATAATGGAAATTCTGGTCTCAGTTAGGTCATCAGGTAAGGACTACTGGTATACTTAAAGTTATTATTTTCAACACATCTATTCCTATATACTTTTATTAAATAGAGCTTTCCTCATAATCAGGGATGGTAGTAACTGTGCTGCAAATGATGTGGGGTTTTTTTTTTGCAGTTACAATTCCAATATATGGGATTCACACTAAATTACTCTGCTGTGCCTTATATATGTGTGTGTGTATATATATATATATGTATGTATGTATATATATATAT
>WNWU01000016.1:15248315-15271486 GCA_012654045.1 Ptyas mucosa | reverse complement strand
ATCATGGATATATATATATATATATATATATATATATATCCATGATGGCGAACCTATGGTAGCCTTATCAGTGGGGGTTGTGCATGCATGCGCGGGGGGCGCATAGAATTATGGGTATGGGCACGCACACGCGTGAACCTCCCCCACCCACCTGTCTCCTGGCACGCGATGGCAAAAAGGTTAGCCATCACTGTATAGGTTGTCTGAAAACTTTCCTGATACATTTTGTCTTGCAAGTCTTCATTTCATTAAACTTTTAAATCAATTGTTTTATATCTCAGATCTTATATAATAGATAGATCATTATATATGTATAAATCAAGGGCAGGGATTTGAATTACAACTCCAATTCACTCTAAGTAGCATGATTAATCATTAGAGATTATGAGAATTTCAACATTTGGAGGACCATATTTTCCTCATCCTCACATACTCTCTATTCATTTTTTACTCCTAGTGCAGCTACTGGAACATAGATATACTATGAAAGAAATATAAGAAATTAAAGAATGTTATATATAAGGATAGATTATTTGAAATAATCAAATAAATGGAGATATCAATGGGTTATAAAGAAAATCCTGCACGAAATTAAAAAGTAAAATGCATATGTAAGATATCCATTAAATCATAATACAAGTAGTCATTGACTTACAACTACCGTTGGGACTGAAATTTTGGCCATTAACTGATGCAGTCATTAAATGATTCATCACGACTAGATCCAATTTTATGTTTACTTTTATTGTAGTTGATAGGCAAATCACCACGGTGGTTAAGCAAATTACATGGTGGTTAAGTAGATCACATAGTCGTTAAGCGAGTCCTGCTTCCCCAATTGACTGTGATTGTTGCCCAGGGTAGGTTGGGTAGGTTGCAAATTTCGACCACAAGAAATTGCAACCATTGTAAATAAGAGCCAGTTACCAAGCACCAAAATTGTGATCATGTGACTATGTTGATAGTGTGACAATTGTAACTTTGAAGATGGGTCATAGGTCACTTTTTCCAAGGCCTCTGAAACTTTGAACTGTCATTAAATGAATGGCCATAAGTTGAGGACTACCTGTTATTATAGCTAGGAAGGGAAGGTGATGATAGTGTACAGTTTTCCATGTATAAATCCCACAGTAAAGCTATGGAATCTTAATAAACGTTTGGACTGCAAAATGTAGAAAATAATACTACTTGAAATGTTTTCCTAATAAAATATATTTTGAGCATCCTCCTTACAGACCAGGCTACTTTAGATTTAGCAGCAATTTATTTCATATATAGGTTTCAATATGCAGAAAGATGTATTTACATACAATCTGTAAAATGTGGCCAATTTATGTAGGATGTAGTCTTATCTTTAAGCCTTTTTTATTAATTATAAAATAGTTTTTTTATAACTATATTCTTTTCTGTTTGCTGCCCAATATGCTACATAGCATGGGAGAATCTAATGATAATTACAATAATGCTTTTCTGTTTAAGTCCTAACATAAGGCTTCCCTTTGATATACTAAATTCATGTAAAAACCAGCAAAATAAGATAGTTGTTAAGTCCTGTGAGGCTGGAAGCTTACGAAACAAGGACAGCGTGGATTTCTGCCCATGGAAGCAATTCTCCTGCTCAACGTACAGCTACGGTAGTAGAATTGAAGTGGAGTTGCTCTGTATCTTCCCCATAAAAGGAAGATTCCACAAATCCCTTTTGTGGATTTTGTGTCCTTTTGCCAAAGTGTCTCTTCTATTCTGTTTTCCAAGACATTGTATAACAGATCAACTTAAAGGTATTTAACAGGAAAAAAAATGTTCACTTACCAGTTTTAGCTCTTCTGTTTCTAGAAATTCTGCTTGATTTACAATTTCAGGCTCTGATGGCTGCTCTGTTTGTTTGTTTTTTGTTTTTGTTTTTTTTAGTGAAAGAAAATGGTAAAAACTTGGGTTATATTTCAACTTTCAGATATTTGGCACTGAGTCACATACAGGGAGTCCTCAATGCATGACTGCCTGGCACCATTCAAAGTTACAACAGCACTGAGAAAATAATTTTACAGTTCTTCCTTGCACTTATTACGATCACAGCATCCCTGAGGCCCTGTAATTGAGATCGAGCGCTTCTCAACAAGTGGGCCTTTGCGGCCTTTGCAGTGTCCCACAGTCACTGCCATTTGCACATTTCGCAGCTGACTTTCAACAAATGCAATCAACAGAGAAGCCAGCAATAAAATCACAAATCACATTCACATGGTATCTCAATTAATGTCCAAGGTGATTTCTTAATAACTTCACAGAAGTAAGGTCATTAAGTCAGTTGCAGCGATGCGATATCTTTGCTTATCAATATCACAGCAAAAGAGTTGCCAGGCCTAATTGTAAGCATTAAGTAAAGGGTACCTGCATGCAGATTTCTCAACATGGATGGAATCAAAACATGTGAGAAACTGAAAACTTCATTGTAATAGAATTATATTTTTGTATTATGTTTACAAAGAACTCAAATAACTGTAACAATACTAATAGATATAGGCCATCTGTTACTAACCAGAAAAAGTACAAGTTGTAAATATCAATAAATATGTTGACTCAGTTGACAACTGAGAGGAAAAAAAGCAATTTCAGCTCTAGGAATCATCAAGAAACGACTTAAAATAAAATTGTCAATATTACAATGCATTTATACAAACGTAGTAAGACTGCATGTGAGGTACTGCACAATTCTAATTACCACATTTCTAAACAGATATAATAGGTTTATAGAAAGGGTAACAAAAATTAACTGAGAACTCAAATTACATCCTTATAAGAATAAGCTACAATGTTTGGTCCTTTTAGGCTTGGAAGAAAGGTAATGAGAACATGGGGGGAGGGATGTGGTGGTACGATTAAGATATGAATCTATGCACAGCACCAAAATAGTTTTTCTCCTTTTCTGAAAATACTAGGCCCATGGGCCCATCCAAAGAAATTGACTGGAAGGAGGTTTTGAACAGAGAAAGGAAAGACTTCTACATGCAGTACATTATTAACCTGTGAAATTCACTATCACAGGACAAGATGATATCCACTGACTTGCATGACATTAAAAAGGCATTGAATAAATTAATGGAGGATAGTTTTATCAACTCTCTTGAACAGTCAATGTTATAACAGAGTAGAGGCGACATGTCCACAATACCAGATGAAAGAAAATAATATGACGGACAGAGTTCCATTTCCCGGTTGTGAAAAGCCTAGAATCACCTGTTTGGCAAATTTTGAGAAAAAAAATGTTCAATTAAAATTGGCAGGACTATTCTTATATTCTCATGGTAAATTAACCTCACGAAAACTAAAAATAGGTTGGAGATTAATGGAACAATTATAACACTACATCTATTCTCTCTCCCATTAATTTGACAGCAAGAGTTATTCCTTAAAAGATTTCTCTTAGTAATCTTCCCCAACTTGCTTCATAGATCATAGATTTTAGTTTTTTAATGCTATAAGAAAGAAGCGCTCCTTCTTACCACCCAGCAAGGAAATAGAGCAAACAATATATGAAGCTATTATTGTTCCACATTAGTTTTTAGAGAAAAACTTTCTTGAAGAGTGAATACAAAAACAATCTCTATATTACTCTTGATGCATATATATTCCCATGCAAATCCACTGGAGTTAGTTATTATGGTATGTAAGATTTAGATAAATATTTGCATTCTAATTTTGAGTATTAGATAGTTACAAGTGTTTTTAAAAGTGTAAAAATTGGGTTTCAATCTGAGGGAATAAAAATTTGTTCTGGCAGATATGCTGAATCTTTTCAAATTATTGCTCAAAAAGTGAATGCTTAATGACAAAGTCTTATGTTAGAGAAGTGATTGGTTGCAGTTTGTGTACTTTTTTCCTCAGGTCTATTAATTTTAATTACTGAATTTTTAGACAAGTGTTTCTCAATGTTAGCAACTTTAAGATATATGGGCATCAACTCCCAGAATTCTGGGAGCTAAAGTCCCTGTGTCTTAAAATTGCCAAGGATTAAGACACGTTGTGGTAGATCATCCTTTCCCAGGGTGATGTTCTCCAGATGGGAAGTACTAAAAATTTCAGAATTGCAATTCACCATTTTTTCAGGGAGTATTCAATCCCTTACTTTGGAAGGCACCATTTTCGACAAGCATGACAACTGCAGGAAAAATGTTTCATGAACTGAGAAACTGAGAATTGCAGTTCAATTATATCACAGGCTAGAATTAAGTAGCTGGGACAAAAGTTCGTTTTGATTTAAAATTAATTTTAATACAATCACTAGGATTATTTTCCATGGCCTTGACGTCATTCTTCTGTTACAGAAATTAAGTGATACTTACTGAAAACTTTGACGAGTGTAGCCTGTTCAAAGACATTGTCTTCAGTTACAAACATGCATACAAATTTCTTTTCATCTCCAATTCTTGCATTATTAATGGACAGGGTATAATTTTCAGAAAGACTTATTCGGTCTTTGTATTCTGGTATATTGTCATATTGTGCACTTGGCTTTTTTGCAGATCGCAAAGCAATAGACTCTGAAGCCTTGTTTGCAATTTCCTAGAAGGGGGAAAATATTTATCAAATTTATACAGCTGCTTATCTCACACCATCTCTTATCTCTCTCTGTCAAATGTTTTATGTCAGTTCAATAATTCAGAGCTCTTCAAATATATACTTATTATATTTACACAATGCAACATTATGAACAATTAAAATAGATCCAGTTTTTCAAGGCTTCTGAATACAATTTTTTATTTAAATGTATTACAACCCTGGGAAATTACTGAAAGCAGAATATAAAGATTTGGCCATTGATGAATCAGTTTTTTTTTCAACTTGATAACTGGCCAGTTTCCAGATTTCTAAGCAATAGCCCACAGTGGCTTAGATTGCAGACTAACTTCACAAAGCTTATGAGTTTGTGAAGCATTGACAATACAGCATGTCATTCAAAAGATTTTTTTAAAAAAACCCTGTGGAGCACAATAAATCAATAGTTGTTAAACAGTTTGACCCAGTTAACCCTTTCCCCAGTCTTGAATATTTCTACACTGGTATGTTGTGCCTCATTACTTCTCATTACAGAATAGAGTTCTAGAAATACAGTAAAAGAAATTTTCTCAATTCCTATTTAAAATCTCTGAGTTTATTTTTCCCACTCTAGAAGAAAATAATTCCAAGTTTTCATAACTTTTTTTTATCTTTCAGTATTACTATGTAGAAGTATGTTAGCAAATCATAATAGAATAAAATTCAAGTGTATGTATCAGTGGTGGGTTTCAAATGTTTTTACTACCGGTTCTGTGGTATGGCTTTGTGGGCGTGGCATGGCTTTGTGGGCATGGCTTTGTGGACATGGCAGGAGAAGGCTACTGTAAAATCTCTATTCCCACCCCACTCCAGGGGAAGGTTACTGCAAAACCCCCATTTCCTCCCGATCAGCTGGAATTTAGGAGGCAGAGAATAGATGGGGGTGGAGCCAGTCAGAATTTTACTACCGGTTCTCCAAATTACTCAAAATTTCTGCTACTGTTCTATAGGACTGGTCAGAACCTGCTGCAACCCACCTCTGGTACGTATGTGTGTGTATGTATGTATGTATGTGTGCCTGTTCATCTTTGTGTGTAAGTTTACAGTGTTTAGGTAAATCAAGTTGGAGATTATATTTCAGCAGAAGATTTTGGGGAAAAGCAGATATATATGAGAATCAAATCACAAATTAACTCTGCAGTATTATCTCCACAAAATAAGCTCATATGCCAAATTGGACCACCAGAACTAGGCACAATTCCAGAGATTAATAACATATTAAATATGATATTACCTGCAGCATCAAAGTCAAATTGTTGCTCAGTATGTGTTAGGAAAACATAAATGAAGAAAGTTAAACAATTCATATTTTTCTTATAGCTTCAACAAATATTTTGTTCAGCGTTACTGTAAGAAATTATCTGATTCAACAGATTTGATCATATACAGCAAAAAATTATCAGGAAGTACCCAATTTTGAAGAAATAAAAATCTAGTGATCTGAAGAAGCCTTTAATTTGATAAACTTGAGATGTACTGATCTAATGTATCTTGAGAATCCCAGGCTGAGAAAGATTTCTCTGGACTAAGCATCTTGGTTTATTTCTAGTAAAGCCTACAGAGATTACACTACCTTATGCAACGAGTTACTGTACTACTGAATCTATGGTATCCCATCTTTTTTCTTGCTTTGTTGTATAGTTGACAATATTGTTAAAATAACTGAAAAAAGTGCTAAGGAGAAATTCAAAGCTTGTAAAAACCCAAGTTTTGCAGAAGAACAAATAATATTTAAAGTGAAAATAGTCACGATTATTCTCCCTCTCTGAAATAATTCAATTAGAATCGTTATATCCAGTAATCTAGAATTTGGCTTACCGTATTTTTCGGAGTATAAGATGCAGCTTAGTTTTTGGGGAGGAAAATAGGAAAAAAAATCTGCCTACCAGCTATTCATCTGGCTATGCTTGGGGATAAAAAACAGCTTCTAAAGCAGAACTGATCTTTGGAGAAGCAATGAGAAAAGCAGGCAAACCACGGAGATTGCTTCATAGTGCGTCTTGTTAAGATGTCACAGCTGAGAGTCAGAGGGAGCAGGCTTTACTCGCTAGCGTCTCGTTAGGGCTAAAAAAAGGTTCTAAAGCACAGCTGGGAGTTGGAGGTAGATCTAGCACCTCACTAGGGCTGAAAAAAAGCTTCGAAAAAGCTACATTTGGAGTATAAGACGCACCCAAATTTTCAGCCTCTTTTAGGGGGGAAAAAAGTGCATCTTATACTCCGAAAAATATGGTATTTCCATTCTACAAAAAAGAGACCCTTAGGTGGTAATTACACAGAAGATATGTACATGCACCTTCAAATAGAAAAGTCCTGAAGAAGATTGAAGATTTGGTAGGAATACTCATGAGGAGTTTGTTTCAGGTCACATCTGTCAGTATATTTACTGAAGTCTTATCTCTTGGCATTCCAGCACTTTCTTGTACTATTGAGTGAAGGTGGAACTTTTTCCCCAAGCCTTTGTGTAGTGCACAGAGGCTTGCTACATCAACTCAGATAAACACACATAGATTGAGTAATTCACCTCAGGACATTTCCTTGCCAAAACAAAATGAAAGCCAAATAAAGAAAAAAAAATAACAAAACCTAGAAAGTCCTTTCTTTCTTTCTTTGTTGGAAAGCTACAAATGGATTATTGGTTGCTGTTAGAATGGGCTATTTATTCTGTAGTGCTTTCAACATGCTATGAGAAGCGAGAGCAACCGCAACAATTTTTATTAGCATTCTGCTGGACCTGTATTTGGTCTCCTTTATACAGGCAATGCACTTTCAGACACAGTATGACACACAACTATTGATTCTATGAACTTGCTTCATGTTGCTATAGTGAGCATGAAAAACTGTGCATATAAAACAATGTGAGCGTAATAAAAACATAGCAATAGGCTTTTTACCACTGTGAAACACTTGGTCTAACAACTATGCAATCTGTTTCAAAATGAGTGAACAAATTACTATGGTTCTTTTATCCTAATGAACTCTAAGAGAAGTGGCATATTGCTAATAAGCTTCTGCATAAAAACCACCAAAAGACTTACTTATACCATACATTTAACACAAAATTTTAAAGACATGAATATTTTCAAACATATTTTATTCGAACAATATTATTCAAACTTATTTTGAATAATATGTTTGTTAGTCCCACAAAATTCTTCCTACATTGCAATAACAGAAATAATTTAAGAATATTTTATACTTACATATTTCCATTTTGCAAACAAAAGACCATTAGGAACTTCTAAATGGCAAGGCAAAACAATGGTATCTCCATATACTGTGTTTACTGTATATAATCCAAGTCCTGTTAAAAACAATAAGAAAACTATTAATTATAAAATATTGAATTTTTCTAAGGCTTAGCTAAAGCGTATGTACAACTGAAACAGATTTTCAAAATTCATTAAATAATTTAATTATTTAACCAATGTTAAAAAAAATTAGTTCGTGTTGCATTAAATTTTGTTGTCTTTAATTCATCAACATTCAAAATGAAGTTGGCAAAAACTCTGCGGCAGCAATTTTAGAAGAACACTGAGCTCCATACTTGTGGAACATCCAACATAAGTCTGTAATTTGCAGTATTTGCATATTTATATATTCATATACATTTTGTATTTTGTGATTTGCCCCCTCTTTTCCTCAGTGCACAAACATGCCTCCATAGCCACTGCAGAGCACACTACATCTATCTGAATGACATGCTGTGGTAGTGCACAATTCTTTCTTATTAGCCAATGGAACAATAGATTGTTCTAAAGTATTCTTATGCTATATTATTTCTGAATTAGAAAATTTCCAAAGATGAGAAAAAGTTTCAATGCTAGCATATAATGCTAGCATAATCCCGGTGAATTCTGGATTCCTTGGAAGTGCAGCATTACCAGTGATCTAACTTAATCCCAGTGGTGTGGTAGGATCTGAAAAGTTTTAAGTAATTTGGAAAATAATAGCTTGGATTCTCAAAAGGGATTGTGAGATATGTGAGGAAGTGAAGTTAAGATTGCTTTTTCAGTGCTTGCATAGACAGGCTGCATCCCTAATTCCCCCAGGCCAGGCTCAGTTTACCCCCTTCTTTAAAAAAAGCCATGAAAATTTACAGCTTCGGAAACTTGAGAGGAAGTGGGAGCCACACACTGGTGTTTTCAGGAATCTGTCAATGTTCATAAACAGCTTTATCCCATTTATGTCCTTAGTCTACAAAAGGGAAAGCTAACACAGTATAGGTGTGTAGTAGTAGGACAAAAGGCGACAAGGAGAAGATAGAAAGCAGGTGAGAAGGTGAGAGGTAACATCTGGTAATTACAACTATTACAGGCAAGCAAGAGGACTGTCAATCAACTGCCAGGATCACAAAGTATGATAAGCAGCATGTCTTGGTGTGATTCCTGCCTGGAGCTTGGCTTGGAAGCTCAAAAGCAACATTGCTTAAAAGTGTAAAAGCCTCGAGTTCAGTAGCAACAAAGTAAGAGCAACCACACTCAGGCAATACCTAATCCCAACAATTACAAAAACTTTTCGAGGGACTCAAAGGGTGTATGCAAACTTTAAGACATTTGCCTGTTGCAAGGATAAAGCATCAAAGTCTTTATCTACGACGACTTCAACTCACAATGACTAGGAGGATGGAATTAACCCAGGAAACCAACCTATTGTTGGGGAAGATGTGTGCCACAAATAAAGCATTTGATACAGTTATCTTCTACACTACAGTGTGTCAAAACAAAGAACCCTTACAAGGCTATAAAATATTTTGCTAGCCTTGAAAACTAGGCTATCTTGCATCTATTAATCATATCAATTATTTTCTTTAATTACAAGTAAATTTGAATCCAAATTTGTTTTATCCCCAACAGCTAAATTGTGACTTCTAATAATAACACAACATATCCTTACTTAGCCTAAGAAGTAACTCCAAACTCTGTAATTTTTCTATGTTATCATGTACCGTATATACTCGAGTATAAGTTGACCTGAATATAAGCCGAGGCACCCAATTTTACCACAAAAAAACCTGGGAAAACTTATTGACTCGAGTATAAGCCAGGGATGGGAAATGCAGCGGCTACTGGTAAATTTCAAAATAAAAATAGATATCAATAAAATTACATTAATTGAGGCATCAGTAGGTTAAATGGTTTGAATATTGATTTCAAAGAAAAACAGTAAACTAGCTCTGTAAGTGGAAAAGAGGATCAACAAAAACAATATGGCATCAACAATAACTTTAAAAGTACTGTATATGAGTTGGGTAGCTATATAAATTTGTTTAATAAATACAATGGGAAAGGTCTTTCGGGATTCCAGAATTTACATGGCACTAATTGGATTTTTGCACCAGTCAAAAGTGCGAGGACCTGTCAGAAATCACTTTTTTCAGCCCTCTGGGTAGTCCTTTTGTGCATATGGACTACTCAGAGGGCTGAAAAAGTTATTTTTGACTGGTCCTCACACTTTTGACTAGTCCTCGAACTTACGACTGTCCTCACATTTTACGTTTTTTGCCCTATCTTGTCACCATGGTGAAGAGAAGCAGTTGTGAAATGAGTGTCATGGTTCTTAAGAATGCTGCACGGGTATAAATGTGAGGATGGTCATTAGTGTGAGGACCGGACAAAAGTGCGAGGACCTGTCAGAAATGACTTTTTTCAGCCCTCTGAGTAGTCCTTATACACATATATCACATGACCAGCTAGCCACGCCCACCCAGTCACTGGCTTGATCTAATTTCAGCCAAGTTCAAGCCTCTGTTAAGAGATACCTGCATTCTCTCTCTCTCTCCCTCCCTCCCTTTTCTTTTTCTTTCTCTTTCTTTCTTTGTCTCTTTCTTTCTTCTCTCTCGCTCCTTCTTTCTCCCTCCCTTTCTCCTTCTCATCTGGCATTCTTAGAGCTCCACTGCTGATTAGCTTAGCCCAGGGATGGGCAAATGTGGCCCTTTTACAACCTGTGGACTTCAACTCCCAGAATTCCTGAGACAGCCAAGCTGGGAGAATTCTGGGAGTTGAAGCACAGGTTGAAAAGGCCACATTTACCCACTCCTGGCTTAGCCTGAGCAAGGATAGCTATCAGCCAATTACAAGAAGCTCTCAATTACAAGAAGCTCTCAACTCAAGCTCGGTGCACATGGAATCTCCCTAAACAGTGAGGATTTCTTTGTTTCTTTCTACCTTGAAGCCCCCCCACCCCCGCAGGCCATTTTTGCTTCCATGGGGCTGCAGGGAGTCTTGCTAGGCACCCCCCTCATGCCCCTAACAAGCCTCCCTACAACTCCTGGGAGCCAAAAAGGGCTGCGGGGGAGGGGCACCACACCCCCTACGCCCCATTTTGGCTTTAGCAAGCCTCCCTGCAACCCCTGGGAGCCAAAAAAGGGGCGCGGGGGAGGGGCGCCGCACCCCCCCCCATGTCCCATTTTGGCTTTAGCAAGCCTCCCTGCAACCCCGGGAGCCAAAACGGTTGCAGGAAAAAAGGCATTTTTTTCATCACTCCATTATAAGCCGAGGGGGGCTTTTTTCAGCATGAAAAATGTGCTGAAAAACTCGGCTTATACTCGAGTATATACGGTACTTCCTGATACAGCATATGATATGCAGTCTGTTCATTTAAAATAGATACCACACAATACCTTGATCAGTTTGTACTCAAAACAATGGTCATGAATCATTTCAGGGAGATTAGTCATTTATCAATATTTAACAGCTTTTTAAAACAATTTGATTTTTTTACTCTTCTATCTAAAGTAGAATGAATACAAGATAAAGTATTTTATGGAGATTTTATCTCAGGTTCCTGTCAGAACCTGCTGGATTTCACCCCTGCCTGTAGAACATCGTGCCTCCTGGAGTGAGGTTGGTTCCAACTCTTCTGACCTTCCATAAGAACCTAAAGACTTGGCTCTGCCAGTTGGCTGGAACTCCAGTGGGGGAGGATCACACTGGAAGTAGTTGATTGATTAACAACAGATGTCACCTCCCACCCTTCCCATCTTTTGCTTGGGCTGCATATTTAGCTATGTGTAGTATTTTAGTTATGTTTTTACAGTTTTTTTTAATTATTGTAAGCCACCTATAGTTACCCTGAGGTAAGATGGGTGGCCAATTAATTTAATAAATAAAATAAAATAAGTAAATAAACAAACACACACACAGAAGAGTTTAGCAAAAGCCCACAATGCAGATTGAAAATGGTAATAAAGCTTGGCTCTAGGTTGGAAAAGAACTCAATGGTTATATACTCTTGTATCAATGGGTTATATTCTCTTATATACTTAACAATGAGTACTGAGGTACCGTGGTACTTCAACAGCCAGAAATGCAACTGATCTGCACTGGCATGAAAGTGAAGGAACACAAAAAACTAAGATTAAATGTAAAGACTAAACTAATCATAACAAGTGTAGCCGCTAGTGTTAGAATTGACAATGAGGATACTGAAGTGATAGCAATAACACTTAGATTTATATATCGCTTCATAGTTTTTTCCCATCCTCTCTAAGCGGTTTACAGAGTCAGCATATTGCCCCCAACAATCTAGGTCCCCATTTTAGTGACCTTGGAAGGATGGAAGGCTGAGTCAACCCTGAGCCGGTCAGGATCAACTCTAGCAATCAGTAGAGTTAGCCTGCAATACTGCATTCTGACCACTGCACCACCATGGCTCCTAAGTGATGGATAGTTTCTGCCTTTTAGGATCAATTAGCAATCTTAAGGAATTAACAATCAGGAAATAAACCACATACTAGCACTTAGAAAAGTAGCAAAAACCTTGGAAAAGATATTCTGGTACTAGGATATGTTTGTACTTTCTAAGATCAGAATTATGCAAGTGATAGTTTTTCTTCTGATACTTTATTCAAGTAATTGTAAACCCAGAAGAGAGTGTTTACAATTTTGATTTTGGTGTTGCAGAAGATTCCTGGGAATACCATGAAATAAAACAAATGAATCAAATAGAACAAATAATTCCAGAGTTGTCTGGAGGGAGGGAAATGTAGAAGAAAGAGAAATAAATGAAAACTGCAAGATGGATAAACTGAATTACACAGTGCATCACTGGAAAACCTTAAGGATTAGATAGGGGGGTCAGATCATTCTGAAGAAAAACTATACAGTTTCTAAAAATTGACAGGACTTGATGGCAAATAATCATCAAGCATCTTAAATCATTATAAGGCAAGAGACCAGAGCTGTTCCTGGGTATTATTTGTGTTGTAAATCATTTCTTCTACGTATGCTTTTAATGTTTTTGTAGAAAATGTAAATGATAAAGGATGATATTATTGAAAGATACAACAGCAGAAAAAATACTACAAATACATAAAAATACATTTTTATTAAGATTTGTTATTATACTTTAAATAAATATGAACTAATGGCACTCTTATTGTAACCACACTCCCCATTTCCACCATTTTTAAAATTGTTTTGACTTGCCTACATTACTCCAAAATCAAAATAAAGAATATATCTATCCAGAGTCTACAGATGTTACAATATGTTGGCTTATAATTTGTCCACCACTATCAGATTCACTGAATGCTCATTGTTCTTCCTACAAAAGAAACAACTAACAGGTAATGATAGACAGATAGTCCTTGAATTATGAGCATAATTAAGCCCAAAATTTCCATTGCTAATGCCAGACAGTTGTTGAGTGAGTTTTGCATCATTTTACTACCTTTCTTTCTTAACAGTTGTTAACTGAAACACTGCATTTGTTAAGTTAGTAATACAGTTGTTAAGTGAATCTTGCTCCTCCACTTATTTTGCCTGTCAGAAGATTGCAAAAGCTGATCACATGATCCAGGGACACTGCAATCATCATAATGCATGCCAGTTGCTAAGCATCCCGATTTTGATCATGTGACCACAGGGAAGCTGCAATGGCTGTAAGTGTGAAAAACAGTCATAAGTCACTTTTTTCAGTGTCATTGTAACTTCAAACACTCACTGTCATCCCCTAGCATATTAACTTTATATACTGTTATTGCTCTCTTTCCCCATCTAGTAGCCTGATGGACAAATATGCCCCAACATACGATCTTTATATATTGTTGTTGCTCTCTAACCCCATCCAGTGGCCAGAGGGACAAATACCAACTATATTGTTTGACGCTGACCCCATTCCATTACCCATCAGCACGCACTCTCAAAACAAGTGCACATTGAGAAGCCAGACTCCATTTCCTTTAGCATTTGGAGAAGGCAGAAGCACAAGGAAGACTCCAACTTAATCTGTGGCACATGGTCATCCAAGGACAAACTCACATCCCACAGACAGACCATTGCTGGTGAGATTTAAATTGCTTGCATTTATTAATTGTTATGTTCAGCAGTAACTCAAAACTGTCTATCTTCTATTTGGTTCTCATAGTATGTATCCCTATTTCCCCCAGTTTCACCATATCCTGTTCTTTCAATAAAACATTCATATCTACGCACATGGTCTGTTTTTTTTGGAGGATAGGTGGGTTCAGCTGCATGTCGAGCTGCACATAGACTAACGTGTAGTGAGGACAGAACGCTCACTAAACAAATGGTTGTAAGTCGAGGACTACCTATATTAGGGTATTATGGCATTTCTAAACATGGGATCCTTGGATAATAAAAACAAAAAGAAAAGTCTATTACAGAGTAAATTACAGCAATACAGAGAAGAAATGCAATCTTTTGATGTATCTAACACCAATGAGTAGCAGTCTTTTGTTCAAAATATACAGTTTATCTCTACATTATCTATGAGCAAACATTTGATAGAAAATAATACAGAAACTAAAAAAATAATGTTACAGTATAAATCTACATTTTACCCACATTAGTACAGCCTAAAGCAATTGATCAGCACTTTTATCTAGCAGATGAACAGTGATGCACTCATCTATAATATTTTGTTTCATTCTCTAAATTAAATTTGGTCAATCCCATCTAGAGCACAAGCTGAAAACAAGCTATTTTATCATTTAATTTAATGAATATAGCAGTCTGACCACTAGGTGGTGCTAAGGAAATATAAACTTTTTTGATTGCTCAATAAATGTGCTAACATTTATAGATTAATGACAAATATAAATTCACAAAGGAACCCACCCATAACCCAAACATATATAAACTAGACTGTTAAAGAATGAAAAGCCACCTTTTATCTGAAATCTACAAGCTGTGTCAGAACACGGAAGAAATTTGACATTTTTCACTAGGATGAATTGAGACCACAGACAGAACCTATTTTTGCATCTGATAAAAAGGAGGATAAGTATTTGCTTTCCTGCTTAAGTACACTGTCATTATAAAAGAATGTTCCTGTGTGAGTTTCATTGTTGATCTTTTCTCTTTACTTTAAAACAATGCATTTTAACCCCTCCAAGTTGCTATAGTAACAAATGCACAGTATCAGTCAACACATAACTTTGGCTGTGTAAATAGAATTGCTGAGTGTGGGTGGATGGTGGAGTCCAGGGCTGACAACACACAGTCTACAACATCATTCACAAAAATAAAAGTTTCCTTTGGATTTTTGCTATGCATGTAAACATAATAAAATATGGCAGAGCAAAAGTGAATCCAAGTAAAGTAAATAGTTTGCAACTCCATACATTAAATATAGCCATCATGTTAAGAAACCGCAAAGATATATATATCGAAATAAAAAAATAGAGTCCTGTGGCTCTTTAAAAAATAGGTTTAAACTAATCTTAGCTAAACTATCCATGGTAGTTTAAGATGAGTCCATATAAAAAGTTTTCAAAAAAATAAAAATAAATAAACACTTTAGAATAAAAAAAGCTTAATGCTTCTTGAAAGACCCAAAATATGTCACCATTAATGAGACTTTTCAAAAGGTCCAGTAAAATATCATACATAATATCTCATATGTGAATCTGTCTGTCTGTCTGTCTGTCTGTCTGTCTGTCTATCCATCCATCCATCCATCCATCCATCCATCCATCCATCCATCCATCTATCCATCCATCCATCTAATTTCCTCCCCACTACCTCTAAGCCAGCATCAAGTAAAATAACATATCAGTGATGCTATAATTCAAAATTCCCTGTAACAAACAACAATCTGAAACAATAAAAACTTAACTATAGAAATAATTCCCTCTGACATTTTAACATCAATGGAATCATGTCATATACAAATCATATAATATTATATACAAACGTAACTGCAATCATAAATAGTTTATTGAATAACTCTCTAGATAATTTCAGATATACCCAATTGAGACATTATAATCATCCTCAGATAAAAAATGCCTTTTGAAAAACATGCTGAGAGAAGTTGTTGTAGGTGCTACTCTTTGAAAATGCATGCCATAAAATGTTAAGCAACTGAAGTGTAATATATTGCACTGTGCGTCTTTGTTATGCGTAACACAACTAACCTGAATTAAGTATGAAAAAGAAAAATATTACACTATGCTATTAAAAGCCCACAATTCACAGGAATCTATTATTCTTACAGAAAATAATTTTATAGAAAAAGGATAAATAGTCCATCACAGTTGTGCCCCACTCCTACACAAATACACATTTCTTACTTTGTTTCATTACTGAGTGAAAAAAAAGTTGCAATATTGTTGTGAAGACATAACCTAAGGAGAACAGATCAGTCGCTAACACTCCTGTTTACACTACAGTTACCTTTAACATGTTTACTTGGAACACCTTACAATCTTTTAATATTAATAAACAACAGGTTCTTGTGAAGGACGGGACAAAACTTGTTCTAGATTTATACTTTCCGACTTCTACTGGTGGCTATTTAGCTATGTGCCTGTATCTAGATGTGCTGTGACTACTTCTAAGAATTCTAATCTATGGATGTTATGAATTTTCAACTATTTATTTTCCCCCTTACCTTTACAGGCAGTTGAACTGCCTAACCCTGTGTAAAGAAACAGGCTTACTTAGAGAGCTTAGGTGGCTCCTAGCCCAGCTATGGATTGTGGAGGAAACCTAAAAATGGACATTAATTAGAGCTACCTATTAGTCATCTTAGATTGAGCTAGCTTTTTTGCTAGCTGGCATTTTAATATTTTCAGCCAAGAACTGGTTGTTGCATACTGAACTATTGTAGAGACTCATAGTTTTTGACTGGGAAAGGAAAGGTATTTGGATAAAATCCTGGAATTTCTGGAGTTATCGTGGACACTCGGCTCTGTCCCTCTTCTCAGCTTTTAGTTGCTGGGCACCTGATTTCTGTACCACTTTACTCATGCCACCGATCTTCTGCTAAATGCTGCACCAAGTTGTTTTTGCTGTGATATTTCACTTGTAACTTTCTTTTTTCTTGCTCTTCCACATGACTGCAATCTCCCCTTCTCAACGTATTACCTCACAGAAGCCCTGAAGGTGACATCCTCTTACAGTTGGAAACTAGATGTTTCAGACTTCCTTAAAATCTGATGGGGGGGGGGAGAGAAAAGGGACGTATTTTCATTGACATCTGTGAAACTGTCCCTCTACCTTTATTTAAATTTTGATATTTACTAAAAAAGAAAGAACAAAACAACAAGCTGAGACAACTTTCCTTCCTTTTTCCTTGCCTGCCGATTTGTCTTCCTGCATGGAATTTTTTCACCAATCATTCTATGAAACACTGATGACAGGATGCATAGTTTTTATACTTACTTGATCAAATTATCTTTCTTAAAAATGCAAATTTCAGCACAAAACTCTTTTCCTTAACTGTACAGTACTTTTTAGCATTGTTATATTACATTTCAAACTCTAGAGAACAATAATTCAATATAGACAACAGCTATCTAGATTAGTTCTTATACATGTCTTCCAATATTTTAAAGGTTTAATATTAAATATTATTTAAATAGTTTTCTGGCAGCAACATATTCTCTTGAGGCCAAATTAAGATAAAAAAACTATTTAATATTGTTGTCTGGACCTAATATAGCATAACAGTAACTACTTTGAAAAGCTTTTATTGTAAAAGTTACCATCTATAATATATTTCATACATCATTCAAGTTGTGTTTGCATGTGTGTCTAAGAATGTGTAAGTGAGAGAGTCATATAGAAGTGGCATTTGCTAAAATGAGCTGTGTAAAATTACTTGTCTTATAAAAGCTTTAAAAATGTTTTTCAATAAAAAAAATCAAAGCATTTACATTTCAGGGTTTCTTAAAAATCTTTTAAAGATATCAATACTATTTCATTTGTGGATATTAACCAAACCATAAATTATTTCTTCTGAGGCATAAATAGTTTGCTATTTTTAGAAAAAAAAATGCATATTTTTCTTTTTTAATTGTAATATCTTCTTATGAATTATGAGTACCTTGTATATGAACAGTCATATTAAAAATAAATTAACCAATGTTTTTGTCCATTAATGTATCTACAATATCTACTTATTAATAGTGCCACATTGCTATTGTTTTAATTGGAATGTTCACACATACACATTTTAAAGAACTAATTAAGCTGAGGAAAAGGCTGTCTTGCTTACTTGTTATAAATATTTTATTATACAGAACAGATACTGCTGTGAACAGAAACAGGAAATCTTTCTCTTATTTTCCCATCTGAAACCCCAGGGACTCTGTATACAGATGTATACATATAAATACTTGGTGTATGTACCTGGTTATCTACAGTATATGGGAAAAAGTAATTCTTGAAATAATAATGACATCCTGCTCTGGAGTAGATCAAAGGCTATATGAGTATGTGAAAATATATACAGAGATTGAGTGATATATAACAGGAAAAAAATTCAACGTTATCTTTTCTTTGTAAAATAATAAACTTTAAAAAACATAACCAACTACCACATTAAAATACGTTTCAAACCTTTACAAGAATGATGAAGAATAGCAGAAAAATACATTCAGAAACTTTTGGCCAACTTTTGGAACATACTACTAAACCTCTCATAGCAATTTGTGATTTTATATGGACCAAGCAATACTTTACATGGACCAAGCAATACTAGATCAAAGAACCAGTTGGTGCTTAAGGTATCAAGCACCATGAATTCTAGTCCCACCTTAGACATGAAGCCAGCTGGATGATTTTGAGCCAGTCACTCTCTCTTAGCTCTGGGAAGAAGGTGTTGGGAAATCACTTATGAAACAACTTGGCAAGAAAACGAAGACTCACCTCTCTAGAAAGGGGTCTAATAGTGGAAAAAGTGAATGGAAAGAAAAGACAACAGCCAGCATTAAGGTGAATGGACTCAGTTACAGTTGTAATGATTCCGCCATTTGGAGACCTGAAAATACAGATTGTCATGGAGAAAATCTGTCTACATAGTCATTAAGAGTTGATACCAACTGGATGACACATAATCAATCAAGAAGAAATTTCTAGTCATACCTCTTTGCACAGTTTAATGGGTTATTTTTTTCTTGTCCTAAGTGAAAAAGAATGACGACTTTTATTTAACGAAAATCAAGGTTATCAACTTTAGCAGAGGAGGGTTATAAACTTGATAAAATATGTTTTCATAAGAATAGGGTATAGAATAGACTAGAATAGAGTTGAATAGAATTCGTTATTGGCAAAGTGTGATTGGACACACAGGAATTTGTGTTGGTGCATACATGCTCAGTGTACATAAAAGTTACATTGTTTCTTTTTGCATATATGATTCATCAAGAATCATAAGGTACAACACTTAATGATAGTCATAGGGAACAAATAAGCAATCAAATCATATTAGGAAACAGTCAATATAAATCGTAAGGATTCCAGCAACAAGGTTACAGTCATACAGTCATAAGTGGGAGGAGATGGGTGATAGGAACGATGAGAAGATTAATAGTAATGCAGACTGAGTAACTAGTTTGACAGTGTTGAGGGAATTATTTGTTTAGCAGAGTGATGGCGTTTGGGAAAAAACTGTTCTTGTGTGTCTAGTTGTTCTGGTATGCAGTGCTCTATTTTGAGGGTAGGAGTTGAAATAGTTTATGTCCAGGATGCAAGGGGTCTGTAAATATTTTCACAGCCCTCTTTTTGACTTGTGCAGTATACAGGTCCTCAATGGAAGGCAGGTTGGTAGCAATTCTTTTTTCTGCAGTTCTAATTATCTTCTGAAGTCTGTGTCTGTCTTGTTGGGTTGCAGAACCAAACCAAACAGTTATAGAGGTGCAGATGACAGACTCAGTAATAATGTATAATGTTATTAAATTACGATCTTGGAAACTGAGCATCAGTAACATAAAATGTATGGTGTATCTTTTAAGAGGTATAAGATGGAAACATAATTTTTAAATTTTTATATTTTTGCTCAAATTTATATATCTTCCCATCTCACCAGAAGTGTCAGGGCAGCATACAAGAATTAAATAATTATACAAATATAGACAATAATTACTAATTTTTTTAAAAAAATCATTAAAATTAGAATAAATAAACCACAAACGCAAAGGGGTATAGCAACTACACATTAACCACAAGGGGGAGTCCCCTTAAAATGTTCCTGTGACCTTCCTGATAACATAATCATAGTTTGAAGGTCTTCCTAAAGCTTAATAGGGATAGAGCTAACCTAACGTCAGGTGGAATATGAACCATAAGGCAGATACCACAGCACAAAAAGTCTGGAATCCATCAATGTAGGTCCCTCACAGATGGAACCAATAGTATGGTCTCTGCCAGAACTAATGAGATGGGCTGATGTAATCTCTGAGTTCCTCAGAGAATAGCAATAGCACTTAAGACTTATATACCACTTCATAGTGCTTTACAGAACTCTCTAAGTCAGGGCTGTCAAACTGGGCCATATGCGTCACGCGCTGGCCACACCCATGCCCGGTTTAGCGAAGTGGGAAAAAAGTCCTAATACATCATGTGACGCCACCGTGATGACATCAGTTTGACACCCCTGCTCTAAGTGATTTACAGAGTCAGCATATTACCCCCAACAATCTGGATTCTCATTTTACCAACCTCGGAAGGATGCAAGGCTGAGTCAACCTTGAGCAAGTCAGGATCAAACTCCTCGTATTGGGCAGTTAGTCTGCAATAATGCATTCTAATCACTGCGCCACCATGGCTCAGATAACTTGGTCCCATGCCGTAAAAGTTAAACCACCATCTTGAATTGGACCTGGAAACAAACTGTTTTACCCAATAACTCCTAATTTCCTTGTTTAGATGAAACATTGTATGCATTGATGTCAAAAAAGCACAACTACATATTTATTTATTTTGCATAATTATAGAGATCCAGAATGGCATAGTGATTACAATGCTGGAATGAATAGTAAGACCCTGGTTTTTGTTTTTCCTTATTAAATCAGGTAAGTGACCATATGAGAGAGAGGCACTCTGTCTCAACACTCATCTATGTCAGTTTTACAACGAGGTAGTTGATTAAAAAATGCAGGCGGTAAAGTGATCTTGCCTTTTTATCATAAACATCATAAGTGAATTTTGCATGACAATTGCTCTTATTTTTTTCAGAACTCCTGCTGGCTTGTTCACATTACCAGCATAGAAATCAATTTGATTTGCTTTTGAATTGCTGATGTTTCCTACCAATTGCAATATTATTACTGTAAGAAAACTCAGTAAGAGAATAAGAAAACAGAATAGTTGACAAAACAAAGTGTATGATTTTCTTAAGAGTTGGAAAATGATAGCATTTTGGTTACCCAGAGGCACGAAGCTGGTTTTATTTCATTTTCTGCTATTATCAACCAATTATCAAATTGATATGGCCTTTGTCAAGATGCAAGAGCCTCAAGCTGAATATTAAATTAGGAAGTAAAAGGCTGAAATTAAAAATCTCTAGAGAAATTAGAAAATTGCCTCAAGGATAGAGGGCACTATGTAACTGCTTAAAAGAAATTTGAAAAATGTTATCAGGGATCAGGAAAAAATAAAAAAATGGAAGAAAATAGAAATATCTAATTTCATAGCGTGCTAAATTGCTATGATGGCAGAAAGACAGTTTCTCATTCTCTTTGCAATTCTACTTTTACTTTTTCAGCAGAGTCCAACATTTCTTCTATATTTAAAAACCACTTATCTTCAACTAAAGACAATTGTAGCACAACTATATCGCTGCCGAGAATTAAACTGTTTTGAAAGGGAGGCAGTAGCAGCAGGAAAATCACACACCTATTTTGGGACAATCAATTTCTAGAAATGTAACTAGATATGTGGATTTATCTACTATTTGCCATTATACTGTCAATCTAAAAATGCAATAATTGAAACAAAGTCATCTTCATTTTTTTCTTTTACTGCTTTAAACTGCTAAGTAATTTATATATGTCTTTTTGAAATCATACTTCCTTTAGTTTAGTTAGGTTAGTCATAAAAATATATATTTTAAGTACAATCTGATTTCTAATTAGTAACAGCTAAATTTTAGGTAATTTCATGATGGAAATGCTGCCACGCTGACAAAAATATAGGCATTTTTTTTAAAAAAAATGTTAACAGAAGACTGCTATGCATCCTAATTGTAAAACTGTTTTGAGGAAATATTTTGTGTATATGCTAATGGCAAATACAAGGTTTTTTTAAAGGACCTATAAATTTAATCACATATTTATATATAATGTAATTATATTTTCAATGAATTTAATTTGTGGAGAGAAAAGAGAAAACTGGAAGCCATTGTTTAATATAATTCTTTATTATTAGATTGTTATCTCTCCTTTATTTTTAGTCAACTTAAGGCAAAGTATATACCTAATGCTCTCACTTTCTATTTTTCCCATAACAGCCACCCTGTGAGGTTGATTGTGCTGGGAGCATGAGTGAATCAAAGTAAACAAGACAGCCTTCATACCTAAGTGACAATCGTCTTGTTTCTAGCCCCACACCTTAGCCACTCCACAAAACTGGCTTTGCAGTTCGTTGGTTTATGAAGTGTTATGATATTTTTAATGTCTAAGGATATTCACTAAGGATATTAACAGGTGGAGGCAAGCAGGGCAAAAGACAAAGCACCCAGTACAATAGCACAGTACAAGCATCAGAACGTAAGTCAAGGTTTTACATCATGACATCACACTGCACCACATTTCCTTGGTTCCACATCCTGTACCAATTTGTACAGGAAATCTGTGACCCCTTTTAAAACTAGAACTTACTCTAATAACCCAATTATTAGCTGTAATAAACTAAAAATGATGAAAAGATCCAAGTATTAAGGAAATGTACTAATATTAATGAAAACTTCCCAGCCAAAATTGTCTCAACAACTGTAAAGAGAAAATGCAAATGCCACAAAGGCCGTTAAAAAGAAAAGGAGGAGGTTTTAGATCAATCTGATCTGTCCTTAAATTACTGTGGTTTTTTTAAAAAAATGAATCAGATTCATTCTAAAAATGAAGGGAATTTGATTTATTCATAGAATTCACTAGGTGTTTTGATTATTTATAAATATATATGTTTTCTGCTTCCTTTACTGTTAGGATGCAATTACTATATATTATCATTATGACAAAATAATTAACTCTTCTGAAGAAGTGATACAGTTTTTTCAAGAAGACTGAAAAAGTTGGATTGTTTAAAAGGGATCAAGTTAGGCTCGAACCTAATATGCACTTATTCAGATATAGATAGATAGATAGATAGATAGATAGATAGATAGATAGATAGATA
>WNWU01000016.1:15159454-15248305 GCA_012654045.1 Ptyas mucosa | reverse complement strand
ATAGATAGATAGATAGATAGATAGATAGATAGATAGATAGATAGATAGATGGATATGAAATAATTCCATAAACATGACATTTCCAGGTAGATGGTCCTGCCATGAACTTTGACAAAATACACAAATGGTATTATACTGCTTAATTAGAATCATCACCAGGTCTCAGTTGCTTAGAGACAAAACCCTTCATTTCACTAAAAGTAAAATATTACAGGTAAAAGAAAAAGAAAGAGACTACTTTTAAAATACAATGCTGTGAGTCAGATTGGAACCCTTTTGATTTATGCTACACAAATTACCGGCTCTTCCTCGGAGTCTTTTTTATAGTTAACCAACTCCTCACTGATCTAGGAAGCTGGCAAGGCAAGTATCTTGTTTCTTGAATGGCAATGAGCTGAAACATACATTATAAGGGAAAAAAAGCAAAGCTTCTGTTATTACTGCAGAACAATTAGTAGAAATCAAAAAGGAAATACATCAGACCTCAAACACAGTATGAATGCATCAACTGAATTGTTTCCCCATAACACATATGTTTTACCATGAAAAATATTTGGAAGAATGCAGGCATGTAATTTCATGAGCACTGTCTACAGATTGCCTGGGTCAAAAGCAACAAAAACAATAACCAACATACTACAGTCTACTGATACATTAGAAATTAAGCTTGAATCATTAAAAAAAAAACCTTTCGTTTGAAAAGTGTGTGTGTGTAGTGGGTGGACACTGCCAAGGAAGGCCAAGAGAAAAAATTGGATCACCCTTAAAGCATTATTTTTTCTTGTCCTAGGTATGCAGAATTATGATGACAGAATGTTTAGGGAGCATGTTAAATCAAACAGTACTTTAGAAAATATTGTGGATGTTTAGCAACAATAGGATGTTGTAAACCATCAGCTTCAAGTGCCATATGGAAAGAAAGATCTAGTGGAAATTGGCTTTGGCTAGTAACATTAGAAATTATCCTTTCAAGCTTATGTACATCACCTGAAAAGTATGTTCAATTTGATTGAACTGAACTAACCTCAAGATAAATTGATAGACTACCGTCCCACCACTGAATAGTCAACTTTTAAATAGATTAAACAGGTGGCTGTACCTGATAGATTTTAGAAGCACAAGGACCAGGCGTGATTAGTATTAACAGAATAACAGTAGATTACACCGAGCAATTGAGAATTTAGAATGAAGTAGTGACAAGCCATTACCATACTTTTGCAATAAAAATGATATAGATGTCCTAGGAATCACTACAAGATAAGTTCAACTCAGACTCTATTAAGTTGCTAAGGCTATAAACATACCTACTTATGTCTTAAAATATTCCCTCACATAATGATATAATGAAGCTGTATTTCATTTCAATAATAACTCTATGGTGCTCTCATTAACACAGCTTTTACAATCCATATTGACACTTGATGTTCCTTTGAAGATTTTGGAATAGAACAGCTGCAATAAATGCAGCTATAGCTTGAATTTCATTGCTTTTACAAAAAATATGATAACGTTCATTTATTCCTCTATTATAAAGCATTAAAAGATGTTAAAGTCCAATTGCCAGAGTAAATGAAGAGTATACATCTTGTGAAGCATTATCTTTACTTAGTTCATTTACTAAGCAATTTTCTACAGTCTGATCATTTATAACAGACAGTAGAGAAAACGGACATTGCTTACCTGAATGTCCCTTCTCGGTGCGCTGCTGGAGAATCCAGAGCATGGGTAATCAATGGAGTGTTAGCCAGAGACTGAGTGTCTGTTTCTTTAACTTTTGCCTTGGTTCCGTCTCCTTCGCTTGGCTGGTGTCAGTTTTGTTCACGAAGATGGGAGAAGCAGACTAAGACGGTTCAAATCGAAGGCACCCGAACCTAAGAGAATAGGGTGGGTTGGATTCTCCAGGGACGTTCAGGTAAGCAATGTCCATTCTCCAAGCGGGCTGCTTGGAGAATCCAAAGCGTGGGATATACCCAAGCAAGTTCAATCAGGGAGGGACAGCAGGAAGGTCCAGGGTGGCCGCCGCAGATGTAACAGATTGGAGAACATGGCGACCAAAGGATGCTTCAGCCGATGCGAAGGAGTCAATTTTATAATGTCTGATGAATGGAGACACTGTTGTCCAGGTGGCTGCTCTGCAGATTTCCAAGACTGAAGCTTGAGTAGCCCAAGCCGCGGTAGTAGAGGCGCTCCTCGTGGAGGAAGAATCCGCCCGGGTGGTGCTTTGCCTTTCAGGGTGTAAGCCTTACATATGCACGCCTTCAGCCATCTCCCTATGGTCGAAGGGGAGACCTTCTTGCCTAATGAAGCCGGGAGGAAGGAAACGAACAGGGCTTTGGAGTGGCGAAAAGGAGCAGTGCATCTGATGTAGCGATGGAGGACCCTCCGCACGTCCAAGGTATGCCACTGTTCTTCGGAGGGATGCCTTGGGTTGAGACAAAAATCCGGGAGGACCAGTACCCGGTGGAATAGTGAGATAATTTTGGGCAGAAAGGAAGGGTCCATCCACAGGACGACCTTATTAGGGTGGAAGACGCACAGATCGTCTCTCACTGACAGCATGGAGGAAATCCAAGACATCTGAGATGGAGGCTGTGGTTGGATCAATATGGTTAGCAGAGCACCAAGTGCAGAAGAAGTGCCAGGTAGCATTATATATCCTCGTCGTAGAGGACCGCCTGGAGGCCTGGATGATGGAAATTACCCACCCCCCGAGAGGCTGTCTTTGGTCAGGAGAATCCTCTCAAGTGCCAGACGGTCAACTACAACCATTGAGGATCTGGATGCAGTATGACCCCCTGGCTGAGAGAGATCCTGTCTCCTGGAATTATCCAGGGAGGGTCGACCGAAAGGCTCAGCAGGTCCGCAAACCACGGTCGGCGAGGCCAGCATGGGGCGACCAGGAGAACCTTCGCCCTCTCCACAAGGATCCACTGAATTACCCTCGGAAGGAGGGGAGCGGAGGAAATGCATAAAGCAGTCCCCGAGGCCAGGTGCAGTGGAGGGCATCGACGTCCTCTGCCATGGGGCTGTGGAAACATGAAAAGAGCCTCAGTAATTGGGCTGGGTGCACAAACAGGTCCAACACCAGATGGCCGAATCTGGTCGACAGTTCATGGAAGATGGATGGGTGGAGTCTCCATTCCGCATGATCGATTTGTCGTCGACTGAGCCAGTCCGCCTGAAAATTGTCCGTCCCGGAGATGTGCTCCGCAACCATCGACGCTGTGTGTACTTCTGCCCAGGAAAGCAATATTGCCGCCTCCTTCATCAGTGGCGCGGACCGCATTTTATTTATTTATGTATGTATGTATGTATGTATGTATGTATGTATGTATGTATGTATTTATTTATTTATTTATTTATTTATTTATGTATTTGATTTATATACCGCCCTACTCCCAAAGGACTCAGGGCGGTGAACAGCCAGCAATAAAATACATACATACAAAATTTAAAATAGAAATAAAATTGAATTAGTTTGGCACAGACAGATTACAACCCCAATCAATTTAAAACCAAATATTAAATTTAAGTATAGAAATATTGCAAAATATTAAGATATTAAAACTATTTAAAATTATTTAAAAGAGGGCGTTCCGCCTTCGCGATTGATGTGCGCCTTCGCTGTCACATTGTCCGTGAGAATCCGGACATGGCGACCCTCCAGGAGGGGCTGGAAGTGGAGAAGGGCTAGCCTGATTGCCCGGAGCTCGAGCCAGTTGATGTTGTTGGCTGACTTCATGGGCGACCAGCTTCCTTGTGCCACGTGGGAGAGGAGGTGGGCACCCCACCCCTGGAGACTTGTGTCCATGGTGACTGTCACTCGAGGCGGATCCTGGAACAGGCAGCCTCTGAGCAGCGCTGTCGAGTCCCACCAGTGGAGGGAACTGCGTACCGTCATCGGGATGTGAACCCAAGAGCTGGAGTTGCTGCGGTGAGATTTTTGGAAGGGCAGAAGGTACCACTGAAGCTGTCTGAAATGAAATCTCGCCCATGGGATTATGGATATGCAAGATATCAGTTTCCCGAGCAGCACTGACAGGAGGATCAGGGGCACCGAGGGAAGCAACAACACCTGAGACACCAAGGAGCGAATGCTGAGATGTCGATCCTTGGACAGAAACACCATGCCCCGCTGCGAGTCCATGACCGCGCTGAAGTGCAGTATCTGGGTGGTCGGGTGAAGGTGGCTTTTCTCGAGATTCAGCGTGAACCCATGGATCTCTAGTGAGTGAGACACCGCAGCTAGGTCCAGCTTTGCCTGGTCGGGGGACGATGATAGGATGAGAATGTTGTCCAGATAGCAATAAAGTCGTATTGGAACCTGTCTCAGAGACGCGGCCACAGCCGCTAGCATCTTTGTAAATGTCCAAGCGGCTGAGGAAAGGCTGAAGGGCATGGCCCGGTACTGGAAATGCCGGTCGGCAAAGGTGAAGCGGAGGAATCAGTGGTGTGCTGTATGGACAGGTATGTGCAGGTAGGCCTCCTTCAGGTCGATAGATGTCATCAGGTCCCCCGGATATATACACACCAATATTGATCGTAGGGATTGCATGCGGAACTGATGATAAATAATGAATTTGTTGAGTTCCTTCAAGTCCAGGATGTCCCTCCAACCTCCGGAACTCTTGGCCACAAGGAAAGAGATGCTGTAGAAACCGGTCCCATGGTGTTCTACAGGGACTGGTTCTACAGCCCAGATGTCGAGGAGGTGGCGGATTTCCACCTCCATCAACCGTCGTTTCTCCGGGTTGTTGGAGACGGGACACTGGACGAATCTGGGCGGAGGAATCGATCTGAGTTCCAATGTCAGTCCAAGTCCTACGGTCTGCAAGACCCAGGCATCTGACGTTGTCAACTCCCATTGGTCCCGGAAAAGGTGAAGACACCCGCCAATGGGAGGTACGGGGGAATAGTCACTTCTCTCTGCGGAAGGGGGGGAACCCGTCCCCCGAAAGGGCCTCTTGTAGGACGGTTGTCTGCGGCCCCTGTCGCGAAAGCTGGATCTATCCGGCAGTCGGTAGAAGCCTTGGTTCGCAGAACGGTATTGGTAGGACCAACTGGGCCCTGAGTCAGACTGAAAGGGTGGCCTTTGGGGGTAAGGTGAGTAGCGGTCCCTTCAGAGAAAAGAAGAGGGCATCACTTTGCACTTATCCTTGTCTTCTACGAGGATAGGGGTAAGCACATCCCCAAACAGATGGGTACCCTTGAATGGCACCGAAGTCAGCTGCCACTTTGATTTGGTGTCGGCTCTCCACTGACGGAGCCACAGAGGGCGTCTGGAGGCCACGGTGGCGGTAAGGGACCGGGAGGTGAACTTAGCGGCATCCAAGGATGCATCAGCGGAATACTCTACGGCCACCACCAACTTGTTAATGTCCTGGTGCAGCCTCTTATCATCGGGGGAAGACGGTCATGTAGCTGGCGAAGCCAGAAGAGAGAAGCCCGGTTAAAAAAGGAGGCCGATGTGGCGGCTCTGATCGCCCACTTGGCCGCTTGGTGGTTCTTACGTAAAAGGAGTTCCATCTTCCTGTCCTTGGTACGCAAACCGTCAGCAACATCATTAGTTAGAAGGGAAGATGACGTCAGTTGGGCCACAGGAGCGTCCATAGAAGGCAAAAGCAGCATGTACTGTAGGTTGGGTGCAGAACAATATAATAGTTTATCAAGGCCAATATAATAGTTTATCAAGGGAGCCGGCAGGGAGCCGGGAAGACCCCATGGCCGCTGGATGACCTCTGAAAATAATTGAGGGCAAGGTATAAAGTCTTGTGTGGAAGCCTGTACATTGAAGAGGCCATCCGAAGGAAGGGATGGAGTAGATGCGGCCTGTTGATCTGAAGGAGCCGCCAAGTTGGTCGAAACCTTGGCCTTATGCAGCAGAGATTTAAACAGTGATGGGCGAAAAAGCCTGGTAAGAAGTGGCCAGTCTGGCAAGAGGCCCTTGTCCTCAGAAAATTCCGAGAGTCTATGGTCATCGTCTTCCTAATTTGAATCATCGCTGTGGTTGGAATCTCGATAATAGTCATAGACCTGGTAGTAGCCCGGAGGGGCAACAGCCTGAGGTTGAGCTGGGGGCTATGAGGCTACTGGCTGAGTAGCGGGTAAGGACCCAGTGGCAAGGAGCCTGGAGACAGTTTCCGCCACGATGGACTGTATCTCCAGAGTCAGATTGGAGTGCCCTCCCTCCAGTGGGCGGAGACCCGCGACCATTGGAATAAATGTGGCCTCCAATCTGGGTCAGGAAATGGGCAACTGGGATGGAGGAAGTGGCTGAGCCTGTGGTGACGGCATTGTGGCAGGCACTTGATCGAACTTGCAAGGTGCCTGGCAATCAACCCTAGTGCCAGGGTCAGAATGAGGAACCGCCTCTTGGTGAGAGGTATGTACAATAGAGAGCCCAGAAGAAACCGTTGCCAGAGTAGGTGAGTCTGACAGAACAGCCTTTTGACGGGCCAAGTCGAACTGGCATTCGAGAGCACGATGCCTGCATCATTTGTCTCTGTTCTGTGAAGAACCCGTTTTGCCCGATCGAGGGTTAGAGGAAGATGGTGGTGCCGATGTTGCCCTAGAAGCTCGAGATCAGGAAGATGATTTTTTGGGTGGAGGAGGCAGAGAAACTGATTGATCATCGGAATGTTCTGGGTCCGATGACAGATCTAGGTCCGCCATTGTAAAAAGAAGCCACAAGTATCAGAATTTGTATTCAGGAATAATTAATTTTTTTTTTAAAGAAAAACAAAACAGGTGCCGATGCAAGGCATGTACAACGCTTTGACAAGCCACTTGATCGAGGTTGACTTAACTAGAAGCCAGCAGGCAACTCACAGGCAAGTATGTAGCCTTCTCCAGAGTGAGACAGAGCGCCTGCACGCTAGTACAAAGGCTGGCAGGACTCCAAGGCGGGAAGAGCCGTTAATTATCCCGGGTGCACTGAAGTTTGCGAGAGTTGAAAATGGTGCCCGTGAAGAAGAGCCTACTGCGGCTGCACGGCTAGTGTCGTGCGATAGGAATGGCAAGGAGAGACAGGCGACCCTGCGCCCCAGCCGCCGATCTAAAAGTCAGAGTGGAGCCTGATGGTCAGGGCTCCCCAGCGCAGACGCAAGTCCAAGCGGTGCAGGCAAGGAATCAGTCTGTGTTGCCGCTGCCTCTGTCGTGATTGGCGGGTTGCTGTCAAAATGGTGCTGGCGGCGGGAAATTTCACCTCAGTGCTGCCGGAACGCAAGAGGCAGATTATAGAAGAGGGCACCCCCCCCGCCAGAAATGTCTCCGCCGGGAGCCATGGAAGGCAAGTCGGCTCCGATGCAGGAAAACAAAGTCACACAGGCGAGCCTGAGGCTAATCCCACCAAAAGAATTCACCAGCCGGCCAGAAGCAGCGGAGCCCTCCGTGACACCAGTAGCCGGAACGGAAATTGCAGCAGAAAAGGAGTGAATTTTTAAACCCTCGCAACAGCAACGCTCTTGTTAGCAAGGCCACCCAGGCTTCAAGCTCAATGGACTAATGATATAAGAGTATGGTCCAGCCGGTAACAGGGACTCCAAGGCCGCCAATAAATAATCGAGGAAGGAGAATGGTGGTGGTGGTCGTATCAGCAAGCTGGGAAACCAACGCACCCACCGTCAGCTGTAATTGAGAAAGAGATATCCCAGCTGGGACAGAGCTCCAAAGGGGGAGGGAGTCGGCCGAAGCCTCAGGGCGACTCACCACCTTCTGACAATTCACGGCAGTCCAATTAAGTCAGAAGAGAAATTAAAATGAGATGAAGAAAAAAGAAGGCAAATTCCAAAATTCAAATAAATGTAAGGAAGAATCCAAACGTGAAAGTCAATACAGTGTTCTCCAGAGCAATCCAAATTTCAGTCTCTTCAGCTCCACTGAGTGAACAAAACTGACACCAGCCGAGCAAAGGAGGCGGAACCAAGGCAAAATTTAAGGAAACAGACACTCAGTCTCTGGCTAACACTCCATTGATTACCCACGCTTTGGATTCTCCAAGCAGCGCGCTGGAGAATGAGTAGGTGCCAAATTACACAGGTGTCATGCAGAATTTTTTTAAAAATGGAGATGCTAGAACAGGCATCCTCAAACTACGGACCGCGGGACAGGTCCGGCCCGCTGATGCAATCTATCTGGCCTGTGCACAATGGTGATTAAGCCCTGCCTCTGCCCCACCATTCCCAGCCATCGCCCTTATCTTCCAGCCCAAGGGGAGGGCCGCTCACTGCTAAGGTAAGGCTGAAGGGCGTGGGCCGGCGGTGGACACCGGCTGGCATAGGGGTGATGCCAACAGTGCAGCCACCTGGTCCCTGGCTGCCCCTAGCAGCTGTGCTGTGGAGAGTCCGGGTGGAGATGCGGACTAGAGGAGGGGCTGAGCACTGTCAGCCTCACCTTCCAGACCACTGGGCTTGCAAAGCTCACCACAGCTGCACGCAAATGACAGGGGAGGGAGATACACTCTGCACCCACTGCACTCGGCCGGTGGGCTGGCAGGTGGGAGAGAATGGCAGGGGCGGAGCCTGTGGAGTGAGGGCCATCCCCCAAGCCTGGCCTTTAAATCTCATTCCACAAATATTGTTGATTCGTTATTTTCACAGTATTCAGTTGCATGTTTGATGCAACTGGATTCTTTGAATGACATTTTACTTTTCTAAACATTCCTCCTAAAAGCTACACCAACAAGATTAGATTGTACAAGATTAAAATGCATCCATTCATATTGGATCCATTCATCATGCCTCAGTAAGGAGATACAAATACAAAACAGTAAAACATTCAAATGTTTGATGTCTAAAGGGGCACGTATTGTCCCATTTATTTTCTTTTCAGATATGAGAAATCTTGTGCTTATTGATAACTACATATGTTTATCTTTAGGCAAATCCTGAATCTGAGTTTTGAATTTTAAAATGAAATATCTGTTCTAAATTGTGTTAATTTTTCAAGAGCCTACAAGAAGCTACCACACCAATCAAGCACGCATGTCAAGACATTACTGATCATTGTAAGAGAGCTAGTACATTTTCTCTGAAACATATATTATCAATTGTCATTGTAATGTGGCTGAGACGTTCTACAAAGTTCATTTATCTAAAAAGCCATTAGAAGTTCTAAGGGAGCGAGGGGCCAGTGGTCATGATAGGGTTAACTGCTGGATCTGGAGTAGATCATGTCAGACAATTAGGAAACTCCTCCTGCTGCTGCTGTCTCCCAGCTTTCTGACTCGATCTGCTTCAGATCGGACGCACCCGTTTTTTCTCTGCCTTTGGCTTCTCATTTTGGCGTGAATTAGCTCAATTGGTCTTCTTTAAATTCTGCAAATTGACTTTTGCTGACTTTTGGGATCAAGGTGCACCAGCGAGAAGGACTCAGATCCGAGTCTGCTGGAGACCATTGGTGGTCTAAGGGGATTGAGGCTCCCTTCGGTTGAGCCTCTCCCCTTTGCAGCGTGATGGGCTCAGGCCCAAGCCCACTGCTGGAGCCTCCTCGTGAGTCGCAGGTTCCTTCCCTTTGGGCATTACCCAGGCGGCAAGGCTGGCAAGTTGGGGGATTCCCCTTGCCGAAGAAAAGCAACTTGCTCGGCTCCCTGCTACAGCGGGTCGCAGCCTCCTCCAGATGGCAGTTCAGCAGTTCTTTTTCTTTTTTCTTTTTATTAGATTTATATACCGCCCTTCTCCCTGAGGGGACTCAGGGCGGTGAACAGGCAAAGATAAAAAAAATAGATAAAAAATTTAAAAAACCAATTAAAACCAAATTAAATAATTGCCCCAACAATTCAAAACCCGTTTTTTAAAAAATTTGAATTATAAAATTAAAGTTTAAAATTTTCTTACAAAAAGGGGAGAGATTATACCAGGCCCGCCTGATGGAACAAGAAAGTTTTTAACTCACGGCAGAAAGCACGAAGATCCAGGATCCGCCGAATCTCTGGGGGGAGGTCGTTCTAGATAGTGGGTGCCCCCACAGAAAAGGCTCTCCCCCTGGGGGCCGCCACTCGACATTGTTTGGCCGACGGCACCTGGAGGAGCCCCTCTCTGTGGGAGCGTACCGGTAGGTGGGAGGCTATTGGAGGTAGTAGGCGGTCCCATAAGTACCCGGGTCCTAAGCCATGGAGCGCCTTAAAGGTGGTAACCAACACCTTGAAGCGCACCCAGAAGACCACCGGGAGCCAGTGCAGCTCACGCAAGAGCGGTGTCACATGAGAGCGCCATGTCGCTCCCATCACCACCCGCGCGGCCGCACTCTGCGCCAGTTGGAGCCTCCGGGTGCTCCTCAAGGGGAGCCCCATGTAGAGAGCATTACAGTAGTCCAGACGGGAGGTAACAAGGGCATGAGTGACCGTGAGTAAGTTGGGGAATTTCCCTCTGGCCGAAGGCTCCTAGCCCTGTTATCCGCCTGCCGCCCTCGCCGCCATTGCCGTTATTGCCGCTACACCATCACTGCTCCTCGTGAGCTCAGCCACATGAGCTTCGTTTGCACTCTCCGCCTCGGCGATTATCTGCTGGAGCATCCCTGGGGTTTCCCCATATGCTCTCTGGCATCAGTGGCAGACCAGAGTTGATCCTTGGGAAATCTTCGGCATTCGGCTACAATCAAACGAGGTATTTCCTGGCGCCATTGGTGGCCCCTGTTCCACCCTTGCGGCCGCCATTTTGGAACAGGCCGCCATTTGTGAGTGGCTGCCATTTTAACTGCAGCCTAACCACGAGGTTTCTCTCTTTAGGCTTCCAGGATGGCAGCACACCATCCCAAGGCTCCCAAACGCCATACTTCAGGGGATGCAGCCCCAGGCCCTTCTGCCCCAGGGCAGTCCAAGAAGTCTAAGAAGGCTCCCTCCTCCAAGGAAGACAAGGCTTCTGCAGCAAGGGCAAAGGAGGAATTGAGTTTGAATCAAGCCATTGAGAGGTCCATACAAAAGGCCATAAAGGAAGCCTCCATTAGGAAACTCTCATCTCCTCCCGACCCAAGTCCTTCTGGTCCAGGCCTTGCGCCCTCAGCGCCTCCTGCATCCACCCCACCTGTGGTGCCTTCGGACCCTCCTCCTGCAATTCCCCCATTGTCTCCCGATGGTGGGGAATATGCCCCCCCTCTTCAAGGAGAAGTCAGGGAAGCTCATTTTGGCTCCCAACCTGAACCTACTCCTCCCAAGTCCCTTGATACAGCACCCAACCTGCCTGGGGGAACCCCAGCCTTGCAGGTGTCTTCAGGGGAGGGTATCCCCATGGTGCCCAGTATTTCCCCGCATTTGATAACATATATTCAGGATGCAATCCAGAAAGGGGTTCAGGCAGAATTACAACACCGGACCTCTTCTTGGGTCTCAGGCTCCGCCTGCTCCCACATGGAGATGGAGGGTTCTCAATTAGGTGAGGGCCAAGTTCCAGCTGGGGTCGCAGTTCCTTCTGTTCCCTCCACGGGTAAACCATCTCTGGCAGGGGAAGAAATTTGGGACGGGGAACTTTCCGACGATGAAGATTTGGCGCCCGATCAGCCATCCTTCATAACGGATCTTCAAATCCGTTATTTAGATCCCTTTTGCATAAGGCAAAGTTGACTTCAGGTCTGGGACCTCCACTGACCCCCCGGGGGGGGGATCAGGGATTTTGGTTCCCCTTTTTGAAGAGCCTCTGGTTGAGACGGAGGAGATCCCGGGCCCCAAACTATTCAGGGATGTTTTAACAAAACAATGGTCGTCTCCAGCATTGGGGCCTAACCCCAACCAACTGGACAGACGCCTATATAACCTGGCCCCGGAGCTTGCTAATCTTCTTCAGATTCCCAGCATGGACCCTCCGGTGGCGGCTCTGTCTGCCCCCTCCAATCTGTCTGGCCCCCCAGAAGACAACCTCCGCCCGGAGGACAAGAGGCTCGAATAGTCCTTGGTAAAATCACATCAGGCCTCTGCCTGGGCAGCTAAATCTGCAATGGCATCCTCATTTTTTAACTGGGCGGCGATTTTGTGGCTCCGACAATTGCAGGATAGGCTCCCTGTGTCGGATGCCAGTTCCCATCAGGACCTTAATAAGATCTTGGCCGTTCTAGAGTTCTCCGCGGATGCGACCCTTAACTCGTCCCACTTCGTGGCTAAGGTGATTGGCTCCACAGTCACCTCTCGCCGATTATTGTGGCTCCGCAATTGGCAGGCGGACGCCAAATCGAAGTGGCGCTTGGCCACTTCATCCTTTGAAGGCCCTTCCTTGTTCAGGGCCCCCTTGGAGACTCTCCTCATAGAGACTAAGGACAAAAGAAGTATCCTTCCTAATGTTTCCAGGAGATCGGACCAGTGATCTTCCGCTAGTCATTATCGTTCTTTTTGGCCCTTTGACTCCTCCTTTGCGGGAGCTCAGTCACCTATGGGCTTTCCCCCGTTCCCAATCCCCAGATCGCCAAGCGTTCCATTCCCAAAGGGGCCACTTTAAGCGTCCCTTCTGGGGGGGCGAGGTCAGCCATCCCGCAGGGCTCGATAACTGCATCTCCGGCCTTCCCATTGGGGGCCGCCTGGTTCTCTTTGCCAGCCAGTGGGAAGCCACTACATCGGACGCTTGGATCCGGGAGATGGTGAGGTGGGGCCTCTCCCTGGAATTCCTCTCCACCCCTCCTGACAGATTTCTCCGATGCCCCCTTGTTCGGGATCGGCAGAAACAGCTCCTGCTGGAACAGGCCATCCATCACCTTTTAGAGATCCGGGCCATTGAGCCTGTTCCACAGTAGCAGCACGGACAGGGTTTTTACTCCCACCTGTTCGTCGTTCAGACATCCTCAGGGGGCTGGAGAGCCATTCTAGACCTCAAGTCTCTGAACTGCTTGGAGGACTGCATCTTGAACCGCTGGTAGACTATCCAGCAGTTCAGAGACTTGAGGTCTAGAATGGCTCTCCAGCCCCCCGAGGATGTCTGAACGATGAACAGGTGATGCTATCCTGGAGAGCATCAGAGTAGGGGACTTCCTCTCGTCCATTGACTTGACGGAGGCTTATTTGCACGTCCCCATTCATCCGGCTTACTCCAAATTTCTCCGGTTTTGTTATGCGGGTCGTCACTATCAGTATCGCGCCCTCCCATTCGGCTTATCCTCAGCTCCCCAAGTGTTTATGAAATTGATGGCTGCTCTTGCAACTCACCTCCGAGCTCTACCAGTTCGTATCCAATGCTATCTGGAAGATCTCCTTATCTAGTTGAGCTCGGAGGCTCGGGCACTTCAGGATCTGGACTCCACCCTCCAGGTCCTGACAATTCATGGTTTCTCAATCAACCGGGGAAAAGAGCCATCTGGTACCCTCGACCCGCATCCAACACCTCGGGACTGTCATCGATACAGTTGAGAGCAGGGTCTATCTTTCCGAGGAGCGTCTGGCCAGCCTGCGGTCTCTGGTCAGGTCTGTCTCTCAGGGGGCTTCGGTCTCTCTGGCGACCCTTTCCCACCTCCTGGGAAAGATGGTATCCTGCATTGGCATCGTACCATGGGCCCGTCTCCACTGCAGGCCCCTGCAGTGGTTTCTTCTTCCGTATCAGCGGTCTCGAATTTTGGCCTCCAACCAAATTGTTCACCTTAACTCTCCTGCCCTCAAGTCCCTCTGATAGTGGTCTTCCCAGGCCCTCTTCAAGGGGAGGGAATTCAGGGAGTCCAAACAGGTCATCCTGACAACAGATGCCAGCCTACACGGCTGGGGGAGCCCACATCCATGGTCACATGGCCCAGAGCATTTGGTCCCCTCTGGATTGCTCCTACAATATAAACTGGTTGGAGCTCCGGGCTGTTCACCTAGTCCTTTGGGTTTTCAAGAACATGGTCAAGGACAGACACGTAATCATCTACACGGACAATGTAGCCGCCAAGGCTCACGTAAACCGCCTGGGGGGGACCCACTCTCGCCGCCTCATGGCGGAGGCCGAGAGGCTGGGAGCCTGGGCAGAAGCCAATCTGAGATCCCTACGGGTGTCCCACATCTCGGGCCTAGTTAACACCCAGGCCGATTGGCTGAGCCGCTCTACGATAGACCACGGCGAATGGCAGCTCAACCCATCGCTCTTCCGGCAAATAATACACCACTTTGGGACACCGTCAGTGGATCTGTTCGCGACATGGGACAATCATCAGATGGACTGCTTCATCTCCAGATTCCCGGATCCGATGGCAGAAGCGGTTGATGTGCTGCATTGCCGGTGGCCTCCCAGTCTTCTCTACGCCTTCCCCCCTTCCCCTCCTATCCAGGGTCATCCGCAAGCTTCTGGAGGAGCAGGCGGAGCTGATCCTCATGGCGCCCAACTGGCCTCGCCGGCCCTGGTTTGCCGACCTTCAGGCTCTGTCAACTCAGCCTCCTTGGCGCCTTCCTCCTGCCGACGTTATTCTTCACCAAGGTTCATTTCGCCATCCGGATGCAGCCTGGCTCCAACTGACCACTTGGCGGTTGAGCGGCAACTCCTAGCTGAATCTCACCTGCCCGGTTCCATGGTTGATACCATCTTGGCAGCCCACCGGCCTGCCATGATCCAGATCTATGGTGTCACATGGCGCTCCTTCACAAGGTGGTGTGCGTTGCAGAGTCAGGACCCACAGTCAGCAACCACCGAAGAGGTACTGATTTTTCTGCAGAAAGGGTTGGAGGCTGGGCTCGCTCCCAACACTACGCAGGCAAGTAGCTGCTTTGTCTTCTATCCTTTGTTGGGGGACTCGTCATTCTCTGGCACACCGCCCACTTATCCGGTAGTTCCTTCGAGGGGCCTCGAACCTCCGGCCCGTGCCCGTCCACCGCTACCCCACTTGGAATCTCTCGAAAGTTCTAGATGCTCTTACGCGAGCCCCCTTTGAGCCCCTCCGTACGGTGGGCTTACAATTCCTTTCTTACAAAGTATTCTTCCTAATAGCTATAACCTCTGCCAGGCGGATTTCGGAACTGGCTGCCCTCTCCACGAGGGCTGACCTTTGCGTATTCCACCTGGATAGGGTGGTCTTACGCCTGGACCCTACCTTTATTCCCAAAATTAACTCTCCGTTCCACCGGTCCTAGGAAGTAGTTCTGCCTGACTTTTGCCCTCACCCGGAACGGGTGTGGGCACACTCTGGATGTCTGTCGGGCCCTACACATTTACCTTCGGCGAACGGCCCCCTTCCGCAGGACAGAGGCTCTTTTCATTTCCTTTCAGCCCTCTTCCCTGGGGGCCAAGGTATCTTCTTCCACGGTAGGTGGTTGGTTGCGGGCGACTGTCGCCTCGGCCTATGAGGCCCAATCCATCCCTGCCCCTAGGCGTGTCACTGCCCATTCCACTTGGAGCGCTGCCACATCCATGGCATGAGCCACTCAGGCCTCCCTGCAGGAAGTTTGCCGAGCCGCTACTTGGGTATCTCCGACCCCCTTCATCCGCCACTACAAGATTGACCGCTTCGCGTCAGCGGATGCGGTATTTGGCCGAAGAGTGCTCCAGCAGGTCTGTGCGGACCAGGGCCCCACGTCCCTGGCGGGTCCCACCCTGTAGGTCTCGGGCTTTGGCAAGTCCCTATCATGACCACTGGCCCCTCGCTTCCTTAGAACGGGCGTTTTCTTACCTGAACGCACATTCTGAGAGCCTAGGGCCAGTGGTCATCCCCTCCCTTCTTCCCCCCGTACGTGTGGCCGGGCCACTTTCCTTATCCTTTCTTCCTGATCTCTGGTCTACGGATGCGTCGTCAGACATCACATCTCTTGTCCGAAAGCTGGGAGACAGCAGCAGAAGGAGGAGTTTTCTAACTGTCTGACTCGATCTACTCCAGATCCAGCAGTTAACCCTATCATGACCACTGGCCCCTTGGCCCTCAGAACGGGCGTTCAGGTAAGACAATGTCCTTTTTGTTTAGACAATATGCAATGGAAGTAATTTCATTATTAAGGAAAATACTGTTTTTAATACTAAGACTGAAAGCCTAATTTTAATTTACTGTTGTCCTCATAGTTTCATATATTTGGTATTTAACTTAATCATAATTTACATAAGATTCATTTTATAACATCAGCCCACTCTTATAAATAAAGATGTTTTAAGAGTACTTTATATACATATTTTAAATGTAGGAAGAATAATTAACATTCTTTAGCAAAGTGAGACCTATTATTAAGTTTGTAGTCATGAAGGATGTTATATATAATTGAGAATATATGAAAAATTGTGTAATCCAATCTTATTCATAAACTCAGCTTTCCAAAGATTATCGCTTATTATTGTTATATTACAGGAGTTTAGTTATTTACAAGTATTAGACATGCAATAGTATATAGGAGATATATATATATATATTCCTCAATTTATGATCACAATTGAGACTGGAATTTCCATCATTTCCATCAATTTATGTGATTGCAAGATGAAATGTCATGTGACCACACTGCTTAGCAACTGCAATCTTGGCAATCTCTATTACCATTATTAAACAAGAATCATGGTTTAAGCAAGTACCCACCCCAAGCCATTCCAGATTTACTCCTATCCAACTCTGAGCTTTAGTAAGGTAAGGGACTGCCTTCCCTTACCTGCCAATTCACCCCTCATCTCTGCCCTTTTGGCCACTCTGTACCTAGCCCTCAGTAATACCATCAGGTAATCAAATTCAATCAGTTCTTAACCTTGCAATATTATTCTGTTTATTACTCAAATCAAATCAAATCAGTCTAAAAAAAAACAAATATTACATATTTAAATGGAATAAATAATGCCATTTAACCAAATATATTAGCATCTATAACATAAATGGCACCTACACATGGAATGTACTGTTTAATATAAATAAATTTTATGAAAAGAAATGGAAAATATTCCTAGAAGTGGTGCTTGTTGATTTAGATTTGAAGACAGAAAAATTCAACGTGACTCTATTGATTATAAAGATGCTACAAATGCAACATCTTGACACACAACTAGCATTCAAAATAATAATTCTTTTTTATTTTGATTGTGAATGTTTCTTGACAAATTTTATCATTATTTAGATGGAGCTATAGTAAATGGCATCATGTTGGCTTCCTTAATTTATAATCTGAAACACAGTTGGGGGAATGAAAAGCTCTCTGCATGTTGCTGAATTACAATCCCAAGAGTCCTAAGCAACATGGTATGTTGAAAGTTATTCTTCTGTGACTAGAGGACCATAAATTCCCCAAGTTGGTCTTAATTATTTATTAGTAACATTCAGAAGCAGTAAATTCAACTTTGGCAATTCTAATTTAGGGAGAAAATGGAACAGAAGATGAAATTACAATGAAATGTTGATATAATAAAAAAAAATAACATAACGATGCACGTGATGAACAAGCAACATGGTGTTGGACAAGGCAATAAAAATTAAAATATACCTTGCAAAACATTCTGTCCTCTATTACACTCATGTATTTTATTGCATAATAAAAGAAGCTATATTACAGAATTTCAAACTGACATTCATTGCACAATGGAAGTTTCTTGCTGAAGTACCAGGAGGAGGAGGAGGAGAAAGAGAAGAAGAATTGAAGTACTTTTAGACAGGACAGGAAAGAAGTACCCATTTATCTATACAAAATCTAAATTTAATTTAATCTGCATGAGATACTACCAGACCCCTTCTTCCCCAAAAGTGGGGGAAATCTAATAAAGAATAAAAATTAATTAACTCTTGATAATTTCATGGATACATTAACATAGTATTATTAACATAAATATCAATTGTTGGTATTGAGGAATTCGGGGATTCCCCCTCCCCCTGCTTTCTTAGTCTAGCTCATAATCCTGGAAGTTTGTACTACACCGTTCACTAAATGGTCCCTACACTCACAGGCTCTGCCCCTTCTTAGCTTTTCAATTTTATTTAAAGCCTTGTACCTTGGCAAAGCAATCCGGGATGAGCAATTAACAAAACTATTGGATAGATAGCATACTATCTATCCAATTATAGTTTTATTATAATAGCACACCAAAGTACCAATCATATAGTAGCTGGTTTTGTGCATTTGATTATCAACAGCTTTGTGGGTGCAATTCAAACTGTTAATTTTAACCTACAGTATAACCACCTTTTCCGCATACGAAGTGCCCATTATCTCCTGCCTCAAATTTAGACTGACACCTTCATTGTTAGGTTGTTGGAAACTGTGAAAGAAATGGTTATTGAGGATTACACTTATTGTTTTTCTTTTATCTTTTGATTCACTTTTATGTTTTATTGTTTTGTAAATATCGGGAGTCATTTTTCTTGAGTATATTAGCTCATTAAATAAATATATAAATGACAATGATTTTTAATTTGGGATATGTTTTCTTCAATATAAAATTAATATGTTACAGGGTGGATTTGATTTAAATCCATTCGATTTAAATCATGATTAAAATCACTAGTAAAAAGACTTGATTTAAATCAACTCAATTTAAATCATAATTTTTAAAGAGCAACTGTCATCTCTGTCCCACAGCGGCTCTTCCTCTGACCTGCTGTTGACTCACAGACAGCCCCAATATTGCAGAATATACAGCCTCATGCTACATAACTAAACTCCATTTCATACTGAATAAATTAAATTATTAATGTATCTTAAATAGAAAACTTTCTTTTTGGGAATACTATCCCAAAAGTATTTTATTAAAATAAATTTGATACAAATCAAAAAAATCTGATTTAAATTTTAAAAAATCCAATTTAAATGTTTAAAAATCCATTTTTTAATTTTTTTTAAAAAAACCATCAATTTTTATGTTAGCATAATCCAGATAAATATATTAAAAAGAAACTCCAAATGTTCTTAGATGAGATTTTTACACAATACTGTATGAATATTTTATTCTATCTATAAATAAATTACAATTTCATTCTATTTTTATATGATTTTGTACTTGTAAACAGAAGAAGCTTCACATTCAAGTCTGGTGTTATTTAGCCCAGATATATAGGGTGAGAGACCTCAACATATACTTAATTTTTTAAAAGGAAAGAGCTCAGTCTTAAATATGATGATGTAAAATATCTATATTTTATGTAATATTATTCTGCTCAGAAATTGCTTATCCATGAAAAATGCCTTTTTCTAGTAAAAGGAGGAGTTAGAAGGATAAAATAAATATTCTGATTTTAAACATCTAACAAGATGGTTGTAGATTTACTGCCAGTGGAATTTACTCAAAAAAAGTCTCAATAAGTATGTTGAACCCTAAATGATGTCACTCTCATTTTAGTATAATCTGAACATTATCTGGAGCACCAAAGTTTATAAAGCTATTTTTTTGAAGTCTTAGTCTAGGCTATTAAGATATTATCTAAAAATCTTTTGTACAATTTATTGTGTAATAAAAAAAAAATCTGAATTTGGGAACACTGGACTTCATGACTAGTAAAGAGAGTGTTTATGATACTTCCTGTGCTATTTTTTTTAATCAAAGACTCAGACATGTAAAAACAGATGCAGTTTATAAACTTTATTATTCGTTTTCTAAAATGAAAGGTCTGTGGTCATTCGCACTCCATGTATAGCTGGTAAAATTCTAGCTGGCCAGGTTAGGTTCCAAAGGAATTGAGGTGAGATGTCCAATGTGCATGAACCTCATTCAACACTGACTACTCCAAATGACTGCAGTTCCAATACACTTTCATAATGACCAACAAGGCTTGTCTTGAGCACACTTCACATACAGTACTTCCTGCTACCTTTCCACTGGACTGCTGTCATTTTCTCCAATTTATGGAAGAACCATCTTTCATTTGCCTTGTTATGTCTTCTGACCGATTACTCTCTACAACTGAAAAATTCCCAAACATACATTTTGGCTTTTATAACTTTGAGTGGGTTTTATATATTCTCTTTTTTCTACATCACCAATGCATAAATACATAACAAAAAGCTATTTCCCACTTGATTATATAATAATAACAACAAATCTCCCTATTCCCTATGCTTAATATGTGGATAAAAATGTCAAATCCAGACTAAACATCTGGCATACCTGTTTTATTCTCCCATATATGAAAGCCATTGCAGTAAACAAAACTCTGATCCAAGACATCATCCTAAAATATGGTGCATAACAATATGAAACACCCCATGGAACTGGTAGTTCAGTTAAAACGTATAACTTAAATATTTTGAAATATTTGGATTTGGGGGAAGAGATTTTCCATTGAGGAACCCAGGAAAGGTGAGGAATTTCTTTAATCGAAGATCTTGTGCCCCCTTTGGCAAAATAAAAGATATTTTTGTTGTAGATCAAGGTAAAATAGCTTTGCCATATCAATGCAAAGAATCTTTACATGTGAAAGAGCTGAACTTGCAGAGTTAAAAATAAATACTTTTAGGTACAAGAACTTTTCTATCATGATCATCTGCTATATAACTAATAGGTAAGTGGAAAGCTAATTTAGTGCAATAATTCCTTTCCATAAGGTCTTGAAGCTTCAGTATCTCCAGGCTGATAACACTAAACTCTGCAGCAGAATACAATTCACTTGAATATATAGCCTTTGGCTACTATCCCAAAGTGTAAAGTGTTCAGAAGCAAGCAGATAATCCATCAGAGTAAGCACAGAAGCAATTTTGTTTCATTTCTTTTGCAGACCTATAAATCCAGGAAGAATTATACCTAGTGTTGTGAAATTAGATGTGATTCTCCTACAATCATATTATTAGAATGAAATTCACATAATTGAACATAGTTCAATAAACATTTCACATTATAAAATAAATGAATATAAACACATTTAATTGTTGATTGTAGTGTTTTTTAAATAATTTGTCTTAATTTAACCAATGTTATTTTTGTCACAAAATATAGAGTGTTTTCAGAATTTAAAAAAGCATACAAATTGTGATTTTACAGAACAAAATCAGAAAACATTTCAATCTTCCTATGATACTGATAATTTCAATGATTTCCAGTTTCTAGTTTTCTTCAGCTTTGGACATCATTGTGTGGCTACAAAAAATTAATAGTTTAATTACATTTTTCATCAAAGAAGAATAGAATGTGGGAACTAAAGAAAGAATAAATAAAGTTAATCCAGTCTGACTAAATGATTTATCAAGTGGTATTTAAATTATAATTAAGAGATTAACTGATTATCTATCTATCTATCTATCTATCTATCTATCTATCTATCTATCTATCTATCATATGGCATATCATACTTGAACCAGCTATATTCACTAACAATATAAATTAACATTTCTTAACATAATCCTTTTTCCATATTTTCCTATACATTTCTCCTTATGTTTTATACAGACTTTTCCTTAATTGGTTTTAGAACTGTCTGCAAATACAACTGCATTCTGGTTCATAAATTGGAAAGAATTAACTATGTAAATTTAGATTGTTTAAATTAAATTGAAATGAAATAAAAGTCATCTTCTTTCATATTAATGTGCAAAAAGAAACTCAACTATTCACTTTTCAACAATTAATGAAGGAATGATTTAAATATCAAATTTATCAACATCTGTATATATCAGCACCGTCTCTATCTCTCTTATTCCCACTAGGCATTCCTGATTTCTCTTCCTGAATTTTGTTATCCAAAGGTTTATTGCCTTGCTTACCTCTTTTTCTACTTGAAAAAAACACCACCACTTAGATAGGTGACTTCTATTGATCTAGGTCCCCATATTACCACACTACTAGCTTTCTTCTGAAACTCTGATAAATATTCTTTCGGTTAAAAGATGTTTCCCAATAAAAGTTTCTTTCTCCCAAGAGAATCTAGGCAGCAGCAGAGAGCAGAGGAAACAGCATTGTAGGGAGATCAGATGCTGGATAGGAAAATAAATATGAAAGTAACAAAAAAAAAGGAGGTGAAAAATCAGAAATGTTATTTAAAAAAAACAGCTGTGGGAGGAAGACTAAAAAAAACATTGGGGGAAAGGGGAGAGAGAAGAAAATATGTTACCTGTCATGTGAAAAGAGATAAGGTTATTTTTGATATTTGGTGATAGGCTCTGCCTTTCGCAATAGTTAATTATTAATAGGATTCAGGATACATTTTCAAATTTTCAAATGTGTTGCAGCTCAGTGTCATAAGTCTTAGACTGACATGATGTCTAAATAAGATATGGCTAGTATCTACCAAATCCTTATTTAAAATCACACTTAAAGGTTATTGCTAATAAACGGGTGCACATCACAGAAGAAGCCTTAAATTTATTTATTTGTTTTGCTTTGAACAATATTAGAATACATAGCAAGTAGTTTTTTGTGATCTACTTTAATGCATTATGGGTACAGTTCATCCAAGCAACTGTCCTCTCCTTTTAAATTTTTATTTCAGCCAGACTTCCTTTGGCTACTTAGTCTATTTTGAGATACGCATTGGCAGCAGTGATGGCTAATTCTTGTTACAATCTGGTTCTCCAGTGGATATTTGATTTTTCTTTCTTTCTGCAGGAAAATTGCTCCTCCATGGACTGAAAATGGCATTAAAAAAATGAGGAGGACAAACAAACTATAAAACTAGTAAAGGCAAACTCAGCAGATGCCATTCCAGAGATAATTATCTGCATAAAGCAAGATTAAAGAGTTTTTCTCTTTCTCACCATGATAATATTTCTATGAAGTGCTTCTCAACTGAATGTATGCTAAAACTGTAATCTTAACCTTCATGAAGCACCTGAAGCAATGATTGACTTCAGCTTCCAAAGGGAGAAATTACTATTGTAGCATGACTGAAGAAGGCCCTTTCAATCAATCCTACCTGTCAAAGCTTTCTTTGGAAGCTAGCAGGAAGTACTGCGAAATATAGTTTAGAAAATGGAAAGTGTGAATTAATTAGCAATGTTCTTTAAACATTAAGGCTACAGCAAAAATTAGTCATTAGTCATATGCACTCATGTTTTGAGTGCATATGATCAGATAAGGCATTAGGGTATACTTAATTTCCAGAAAACAAAAAGATTGTGCAAGACCCACTTAGAATTCATATAAGACAGTACTAAACCAGGAGAGGGGAGGGGGGAGAGGGAGAGGGGAGAGAGAGAGAGAGAGAGGGAGGGAGGGAGGGAGGGAGGGAGGTTAGGTTGTTTATTTACTTTAAAACCACACTTATACCTATCATAATTTATGTTTCATGATCAAAAATGTTACAGGAAAAAAAATCCAGTTTTTATTTTCTGTTGACTGCCTGTAAGTCACACTATTTAGTAATTGTAATTGCCCATTTATTGTAACCTATTACCTGTTGATCTTAAGTAAAGCTAATACAAATTCAAAATTATTCTTCATGTCAAACAACAACAAAAACCCTTAATCATTTTTAGTTCAATAAACTCTTGCAAAGTTCAGGAAAAAGAGACAAGATCAAAAGAAAATGTTATGGAGTAGAAATACTGTATATTCCAAAGACAGTAAGCAACATTATGGTTTGCAAATGTATTTAATAAAGAATCTCTGAATATTATATATTCCAGAATATGCTATGTTCAGGCACAACGTCTTTGATTAAAATTATATGATTGACCATTTCATCATCATTAATCTAGGCAAAAATAATGGTCCATGGTTTACAAGTGTGTACCATCATTAATGAGAACAAGTTGGCTTGTCGTAAGAAATGGAAACATGGTTCAGAAAACATCTCAGATCTTTGACAGGTCAACTAATCCATGGTTTAAAATTGTCTTGCTTTGTAAAAGTTGTGTTGTTTTAAACAACTTTTTTTTTAAAATTTGATTTATATGCCACCCTTCTCCGGAGACTCAGGGCAGCTTACAGTGTGCTAAGCAATAGCCTTCATACTTTTGTATATTTATACAGAGTCAACTTATTGCCCCCACAAACTGGGTCCTCAATTTACCTACCTTAGAAAGGATGGAAGGCTGAGTCAACCTTGAGCCTGGTGAGATTCGAACCTGCAATAATTGCAGGCAGCTGGTGTTAATAACAGGGTGCTTTAGACCACTGTACTTCCAAGGCTCTTTTAACTTAGCTTCTATCAGACTACAAGTTTCTCAGGGTATTTGCAAGGTACATAATTACTAACTTTATACATGTAGTTTTTCCCTTAATTGAATGAAATTGTTAAAGCCATAGATCATAATTTCATTTTAGCCAATTACAAACATATTAAATTTATTAACCCAAATATCCCCCTCCCCTCCAATGTCACTTGCAACTTCAGACATCCTTTGGACTCTACCAGTATCAGGGCATTCTACAAATTTAGTCTTCTTGATATTGCATCACAAACAATTGGCTAAGTCAACTCATTCTATGTTTGGACACAGTGCTGCAATTCTTTCCTTCCCAAGCTGGACATTGTCAGTGTAGACAATGGGCATTGTGATGCAGGTTTAGCATGACATATCCATGACATGAATGAACAGCAACAGTGATAATGCCAATACTTAGTGCATGCCAACTTTCACAGGAAATTGATCAGAAAGTCAACAATGACTTGATGGTACATAATAGTCAATACGAAAACAATTTTATCATTTTAAAAATATCCTTTCTTACTCTGTTGAAAAAAATATCAACCATTTTTTTGTGTAATTTCCAAATAAAGTAATTTTTTTATACCTGCTTTGTTGTTTATTGAAAGTTTCTAGTGAAAATGCTGACAGAAAAGTACTGCCAGGGTCAATCAAGATAATCTCTAATGCTATACAGGAAATGGAGGAATCCTCTGCCAAACTATTTAAAGAATGACTGTTCAACAAGCTACTTAGAATTGCTAAGGTATTCGACTGATTTGTTTTTCCCCAGTATCAGCGAATATTTTGCAGACACCAAGTGCAACAAATAGAGTGGATATGGTTATTACCAACTTGTAATTCTACAGCAAAATCAGGATATTTTAGATGACTGTACATTAAAGGTATATATTTCTAAACTGTTACCCTAGTACTTTGGTTTAATGCTTCATTCCTACTGTCTTAAATGTCTGCACAAATTTAGAAAATAAAAGATGAATATTCAACTTCAAACTAATCCATGTGTTTGTAGTATTTTAGATGCAATATATTTAGTGTGGAAATTTTTTCTAATTTTTCTAATATCCAAAGTTCTCGTAATCATTATTCTTGTGAAAACAGCCTAATGTGCATATTTTTCTGTTTATTTAGAATAATTTTGAGAATTTAACATAACAGAATACAAGCTAATATATAACTTATAAATTATAAATAAACTCAAAGCAAATATTAAAAGCAAAACCACCTTTTTTTTTCACCAAATACTTAACATTTCCATTCATTCTTCAGTGAACGATGAATACAAGTAAGTGAAGGTGTAGTTTTAATTATCAATTGAAGGACTAAAACCTATTTTCATATTCATATTCATATATGAATATGTCGTATGAATTGGTGCTATCAAGGTGGTTGTGGGCATCCATGAAAGTTTGATGTTAAAATGAAAGAGCTAAATTTCATTCTAAAAGATTAGACTACATTTGGTCCTCTTTCTCTTAGTTTTCAAGCACAGTGTAGTTATTTTTCTTGCCTCCATCCATTTGTTAATTAATTAATGCTTTCATATTCAGGTTCAGTAAGATAAAAAAAAATGATAGACTAGGTCAGTAGCCTTAATCATACCTGTGCCTCATGTAACATTCCTAGTTCATGAGTTAAGTACTGGTCAATTTGGGCACACTGTAATAAGTGGGCCATAATTATAGTGAATGCTGAGTTTTAGCCAAAGGACGTTTGTGCCATTTTATGCAACATAAGATTGCTATCTAGAGACTATCTTGCAAGCCAACATACCTATACCTTGTCTAAATAGAAAGTATAAGCAGCATACAGATACACTATACAGAATGGTTGATCAGGTGTTTTGGAATAAATTCTTACATCAGACTAGGTTTGAATGCAACAAAGTTCTGCTTTATGAAATAGAAGCAGATTTACATGACATTGCATCAAAATATTCTTCCAAAGAATCAGACTTGCTTAAAATAATTTTATTTACCTGATGAAATAGGCATATGTATCCTGTGTAATGAAGCTTTGCAATAAAGAGTGAATTATACATTTTCATGAAAAGTAGGTATTTTATTATTTCAGAATATTATTTCTTCCACAGTACATTTATTTCCTATTATCTGTACTTCCATATTTCTTTATCACTTCAGATCAACTTCAGAGTATGGCTGAAATCAGAAAAATAAAACCTATGTAAGTCATAAAAACATTTATGAATCATATAATAATTAAATAATTATATTTCTTGTTATAACTACTTGATTAGTTAGGTCCAGAAAAAGAGAAATTAAAAAAAACTTTCAGTATAACTCTTGACCATTGCTTAATTAATCTGCATTGGGCAAACCTGTCTTTCTGATAAGATATGAGGCAATTCAGCCATTTAAAAAGCTTTAAGTCAAAGTCAAGTGAAGGTTGAAATGATATGCCTCCCTCTTTTTCCCCTCCATTTATAAGACTAATAAAATCAATCAGCATTACAAGTTTTAATTCAAGTTTAATGTGCTATATTAAGTCAAGAAAAAGGAAAGGGCTTCACAGTTGATATAAGAACTTCATCTGTCACATTCTCCAGCTCTTTTCCTCTTTCACATTTTTTTAATAACACAGAATTCAAATTATTCAGCAGATACATTTCACCTATGGTCCTTGAAAAGTAAAAAGCCACCTTAAAGCTGCAGCTGTTTTCTGTGATATTTAATATAAATTTCAAGGATTAAAAGCAAATAATAAGTTAAGCTACGTATGACCTGTTAAAGCAAGGATGTCAAACCGGCGGCCAATGGGCCGGGTGCATCACACGAAGGCCTCGCCCACCCCAGCTCTGCAAAGAGAAAAAACGTTGTGATACATCACATGATGACCACATGACGCAGCAAGTTTGACACCCGCATGTTAAGGTATCATTTCAAAGATATTTTCTTACTTAAACCAAAAACACAGAATGACTATAGCAGGCTAGCTAAATAGATAAACAAACAAATAAGCAAACAAGCAGCAGGAGCAGGAATGACTTGAGACTCCCTGCCAGCTTCCACTGACCTTCTTGTGGGAAAATGTCAGTAAGTGTTGGAAATCTTTCTTTCTTTGCTTCCTTCCTCCCTAGATCTCCTGCCAGTTTCCCCTTCTGATTGCCATGTGAGAAGTTAGCAGGAGGAAAGACAGTGGGGAAGCCAGCAAGAAGTTACAAGTCCAAGGCCGGCAAGTAAATAACTGCTACCTCTGAAAGTTTAGCTAAATGCATCCTTTTGTATCAGCTTTAGAATAAGTCTATGGGTAAGAAATTGCTACACTGCATTGAGATGGATATGTGATTTACTGTGTAAGTAGGGCACGAATGTTCAATCCTATTTTCTGCTTTTACATCTCTCCCAAAGGAATCTGATCTCAACTCAAAATTATTCTGAATATGATGATCTCCAGGAGAAATGATGGTTGGCCCCATAGGTCATAGGTACTTTCCTCCATAATTTTACCAGCTAGATATCCAGAAGGACAGTTGATATATATCTTTCTGATGCATGTTGCATGGTGTAGCCACTTTCTGCTTATGTTCTTTGTGAGAAAATAGCTGATGCAGTGCTACATCATATAAGAGACAGCTGCTACTGTAGTACTTCACTAGTTGCAACTGTCCAATCTTTATTAGAACACCTAGAATGACTGTGCAATGACTGAGCTCTTGCAAAGAATGAACTCTACTTGGTACATCTGATTGACTGATAGAATAATTACCCCACCAACTCCCATTTCTACTCTAGAGTGTTGGGTAACTCATTCAAAATATCTGCATTTTATTTGTATATTAAGAGCTTGATTGAAAAATATAGTGCCTATTACAGTAAAAATACTTCTGTTCAGAAATGTTTGAGGAGTAATTGAAAAACTATCTGTGCATTATTGTTTTGATCTATGCATAATTTGTGTGCCTCAAATTAATCATGAAAATTTTGTTCAATTAATATGAAAGCAGCTACACTAAGCATGTTTATGGCTAGATCCAATGCTATGTTGATACCATACTCTGATTTATAAGATGTTATGTAAAACATCTGTGTCTATATGGCCTTGTCCTCAAGGACATGGTTTTTGTATTCAGAGTCCAATATTTCTAATTAATCACTTCGATTTTGTCTAGGTCAACAGGGGCCTGAAAATTAAAATATAACTGTTCAAAGATCTCAGAGAATATAAGAACAGAATGGGTCTCATAGGGTTTGATATCAAGTCCACATGCACATTAATTCACATACTTAGTAATGTAAGAGTAGTTCATTTTCAATTTCAATTATCCCAATGATAAATAGCATTTTCCTCTTTGTTTTATATAACATTCCTTAAACATAGAGTGCTACAAGTCCTACAATGTCCTATCATTCACTTTATTTATATCTCACAATTATCACTGAATGCTATTTATAATGTATTTTACACACTTGACCAAATGGTATTAACCTCAAAGTACTGAATCTGTACTGTAACAGATCCATCCTTGTAGGGTTCTACAACAATGTTTATTCTTTTCCCTCTCCACCACTCCTTTAACTGTGAAAAAACAGGCATGGAAGGGGTTCCAGAATGTTCTTTACAGTTTGAAGTAAAACAGAATAACAAAACACCAAAGCCTGTTCTTTATGTCGTATCTTAGAGTAAACAAAATCAAAAGTAGGCTTGTTTTGTTTCTTATGCTTTCCACTTTCTTAGGACTTTGTAATCTTTTATGAAAATTCCCCCTAAGAGTTTGCTCATACTTCCCATTCCTGATACCAAATCTTCAAATTCTCTCACAGAAATATTGGGTACTCTTACTATGCTGTGCTATGTTTGAAAGTTTTTAGAAATAATTTTCAGCTAATAAAGCAGCAACCTAACGATGTGCTCCTTTGTTAAAACTATATGAGCATATTTTGGATAAAATATTTCTTTTATTCCTTCAAACTTATTCACTTGTTCAGGTTTGAGTTTCTCTTGCTCTTTGTTGATTTCAATGGCACAACAGAACAAATTGTTACAGCACACAATCAAACTGAATCAAGGAAGCATACAGAATAAAATATTTTAGAGATTAGTTATTAAAGAGCAGCACATACCTCCCTGCAAGAAGAAACATGAAGATTCCAATACTTTGGCACAATTATGTCTGATACAGTAGTTTAGTAAAACATACAGTATGTTTTTTGGGGGGAAAGTGCCAATCTAAAAATTAAGCTACCATAAATGGGTTGATATTTGTTTAACGGTTACATATTGAAATGTTCCCTTCTCTTAAAGGTTACCTAGTGTAAATAAATATTTGAAAGTATTTTAAAAACTATATTAAGTAAGTATGTAAATGCCTGTTGGATGTGAGGGTTAAGGTGCTGGCAAAAAACCAGGAATCTGTGAGTTCTAGCCTCCCTTTGGCATAAAAACCACCTGGTGACTTTTGGTCAGTCTCTCTCTCTCTCTCTCTCTCTCTCACGATTATTATGGGGAAAGTAGGAAACAGGAACATTAGATACACACACACACACACACACACACACACACACACACACAGAGCTTCCAAATGAAAGAAAAATAGTCATGAAAAACAAATGGAAACCAACCAACTCCTATTCAGTACTAGAATTCAATAAAATGCAATTCAGTATTTTCTTGCTGAATCCGTACTACAGTATCATATGTGAAATCGAGAAATATATTCATAAAATACGTCAAATAAAGTTTGAGTTTGAATCCTCAAACTATTTACTTTTGGATGATTTAGGCATTCTATCAACTATAAATAGCTATTAAGTAATGAAGAAGCTTATTTAGAGCAGGAGAAACAAAACCAATCCATAATTAAAAGTAACTACCAATTAATTTTGCTTATCAAATAGCATAACATAAAGAAACAAGTTCTCTTTCAGTAAATGTGAAACTAACAAAACTGAACATATTTGAAGTATTGATGGTTAACAATTTGTGTAACATTCCTATTCCAAGGCCAAGTTCTATTTTTATGAATTGGAAACTCATTGAGTAATAGAACAAATACGCTAGGAATAAATGGTCAGAAGGATTTGCCTTGGAACTGAGTTTTTTAACATGTTCATAAGTGAACCAGCATGAAGGAGTCATAAAACTGACAATGATAGAGAACATTTAGGATAGTTGAAATAAAAAGGGCCAATAAAAACTTCAAAAGTATGTTTCTCAAGCTAAAGTTATTTACTTACTTATTATACTTATTTTTTTTACAACTGTCTAATTCTGGTGGACTGTGGAACATGTTTAACCTCCAAAACAGGAAAAATATTTAAAAATTTAAAACAATATACACAGCCTGAATTATAATAATCATAACAGTAACAAGAAACACAAGCAACTTCCCAAAAAACATAAACACCAAAAATGGAAACTTAAATAGTAAATTCAACTTATTTAAACAAGCATGACACAACACAAGCAGAGGCAATAGAGGCAAACAGAGTCTGTAAATGGGAACAGCAATTGTCCCTGTCAGCATATTTGGATTGTATTTCAGCTAACAGTGGAGAAAGGCTCTTCGTTTTTCCAGCATCTATTTTCTTCATAGAAAAGAAGAGCAAATAGGATTTTTCACATAAATGCTAGTTTTCTACTAAAAAAAGCATTTTAAATGGTGAACATTAGCTGTTAATATAGTGATATGATTATCAAATGTTAGAACATTGTCAGTGAAAGCAAATTCAGTCAGGCTTCAATTTTCTCTGCAAAATAATGGTGCATTTCCCCCCTAATAGTCTTTTAGAAGCCTTTTTAATGCAAACACCAGCTCATTACTGTTTTGTTACTAGCTCTCACGGCAATTACCATTGCTAAGAAAAGGGCATAATTTCATATATGTAGTTGCATTAGGCTGTCTGGTTCTTATCATAATAATTATTTGGTGGCCTTACGTAAACATTCTTTTAAGCGGACATCAAATGAAAATTACTACACTTTTTTTTTTCCAGCATTCAAGAAATCGCCTTTTAAAAAGTTTTTGCTAGGTTAACTTACAAAGAGTAGAAGGCACTTTCTGTAAGTAGATTGTTGTTTTTTAATCTAGTCAATTTGCAGTTACATTCCGGAAACAATGTATTTAGAAGATTTTTTTCTTCAAAATACACAGAATGTCTTTTGCAAAGAGAAAAGGCAAAAAGGAGGAAATGGGATAGGTATGCTGGTAAAATGCAGAACACAAGGCTTCTAATAAGCTAAGCAACACCCTTACAATAGCTATACAAAAAAAAAATGCCCCACTAGGTAAAGTATCAGTTTCCAGCACCACATGGATATTTCACCCATTTCTTGATTTCCCCAAAATTGTTAGTATCATTGGCTGGTTGGAGAATCACAGTTGCTGAAGTCCGATGCATACAAATGCTACCCAGTGGCACAAGGTTGTATAACAAAGCATGTTCAATTACTTCCCAAATAAACCCTTCTGAATGTGTATTAAAGACACATGCCGTTTTTCTTAAATTTTCAAACAGAACTTTGAAGATCAGTACATATTTCCGTAAGTGTAATGTACCTAAAATTTCCAGCAACTCTCACCACTGATCGAGTTTCCTGTAGATGCTTGTTTCATCTCATTGTGTCTATCTTTTCTCCTCTAAGGACCAAGGCAGAGCATACAGGTTTGTTGGGACCAAACACTGTTATTAAAGGCACCATTCTAGACAGTTATGGTCTAGCTATGAATAGCAATATTCTTAATAATCTTCCTTTTGAATACATAACACTTACACTTTGGATTATGCTTGAAAACAAAAAATAAATTAAGGCAATAACCTTATATCAGCCACTTCCTTTCACGATCATACAGTATGTACTGGCTATTGTTTCACTGCAATTTGAAATGTTGATATTAACCTTGAAATCTTAAATGGCCTAAACCAGGCTATCTAAAAAAGGATTTCCATAATTTGAAAAACTGCCTAGACTTTAAAACAGCATCAGAAAAACCACACAAATGATTATGCCACTTACAATATATTGAGAAATAACTTTTCTTTTCTTAAGCCTTTTTCATTTTTCAGAAACTGTTAGTAGAGCTTTAATTTGGTTTGATTATTCCAATTAACTCTTATTATATGCTGTATCTTAGCAAAATATGATAACATCTATTTCATGTTTTAGACTATAGTTCTCAGGTTTTCCATCCGACAATTTTATAAATTGTAATTAGATCCATTGTCAACTTATAGAAAAGAAGCCAATATGATGAAGGTTTTCAGAATAATATTTTCCATGGCAATAATAATAATAATAATAATAATAATAATAATAATCATTGGTTTGATTCCAAAGTGTATCTACTTGGAATCACCTTTGAATGCTTTAACATTTATATTAAATCAGATGTATCTCCATTTCTCTCATGAGTCTACAAGTATAATGATAGATTTCTTGCATAATACATATACAATGTACATACACACACACACTGTCTCTCTCTCTCTATGGTCACTTCTCATTTTAATTGCTATAATCTCCTCAGTATCTTCCCAGTTCCTTATCATTTCAAACAAATCAACTTTTCTAGTAAAATAATGTTTTTTTTCTTTTTTCCTTTTAGCTTTGCTATTACATTTGAAGATTTCATACTGTTTCTTCTTTGTATTTTACATCACTTTGAAATTCCTTGTTCTTTTAAAAAAATCTTTGAAGAAACCATCCTGATCATCACCATGTCTCTTTTAACATTATTTTATTTTTCTGCAGCAATTAACCTCTGTAACTATAGCTTCTTTCTCATCTCACTTTCTTGAGTAGTATTTTTCATTCATGGAAGAGGCTTCTATGAGCAATCACACCTTCAGATTCCATTCATATATAGTTTTTAGAAGATATACAATCCACATATATAGTTGGATGACACTCATGTAGTTTGATTTGCAGAATTTTATTAATAATGAGATTGCAGTCAATGTAAAAAGGCTACATATTTAAAATATTATTACACCTCTTGATATGAACTAAGATATAATTGCAGCACAAAACCAAGCACAAGACCAGCTTAAAGTGCCAAAAATAGGCTCATGTTGAGCAGATGCCTACAAAACTGAACAGCTTCACTGAGAATCTCTTTATGAATTGAATTCCAAACTAAGTGCATCAAATTTTTACTTCAAAGTCACATACCAAACAAATGGCATAGGCATACAGAGAAAGCTTAAACTACAAATCATAAATAGTGGGAAGACTTAAGAGAAAGCAATCCTAATCACACATTAACTAAAATTCTAATTACTTTGAATCTTGCTGAAAAGAAAAAAATATACAAGCCACATATAAAGACTAAACTATATCCATCTGGAAAATTATGATAGTTCCATGCATGATAGATTTCAGAAGTCAGTTCTAAATTTGAAGTATAGATAATTGCCTGAAATTATTTAATTAGGTGCTTCAATTTTGGTTTCCATCAAATATTCCAGCAATGGCTGTAGCTCTTATAAGAACTTTCCAATAATATATTTGATTTTATCTTAGGTGATTTAATCCCTCGATGATGTATCGCATGAAGAAGACATCAGGATCTGATTATTAACTGGAAAAACTTACCAGAGTCAAAAAGAACCAACAAAAAGAACCCGCAAAAGAGACAATGCCAGGGAGGTATAGGTTTATAACATGCTTGCCTTCAATGTTTAAATTACTCACAAGTGTAACAGTGGAAAACATCCAAGATTATTTAGAAGAAAATAACATATTTCCAATTAAAGAGTCCAATTGTTTAGTTATTAAGACATCAGGCTAGAAAGTAAGAGACCATGAGTTCAAGTCCCACCTTGGCCATGAAAGCTAACTAGCTGACCTTGGGCCAGTCACTCTCTCTTAGCCCGACCAAACTCACAGGCGGATTGTGGGGGAAATAGGAGGAGGAAGATGTGTTGGATATGTTTGCTGTCTTCAGTTATTGGTAAAAATAATAAAGGTGGGGTGTAAATAAATAAAAAAGAATAGAAAGGAAATAAAAGGAAAAGCAGAGGTACAAAAGATCAACTTCTAATTGATAAAATAATCTGGAGAACTGCAAATACTGAAAAAACATTTTACATATGATCTGGATTGATTATTAAAAAAAAGTGTTTGATTCATTATCCCATAGTTGAATCATCAAATGTTTGGAGACAAGTGGTGTCTATAGAAACATTAGACCGTTTGTAGAACAAACAAGGGAGCATTGGAGAACAGAATTGACTAGAAATGAAAAACATGGGCTTGTCAACATTAGAAGAGGCATGTTCCAGGGTGACTCATTTTCATCCTTATTATTTGTCATTGCTACAATCTGGCTCTCAGTGATTTTTAAGAAAACAAATCTTGGCTACAAAACAGCAAAAAATGCTACAAAAATCTCAACATTTGCTTTATATGAATGATCTTAAGTTTAATGGAAAATGAGAAACTGAAATCCAGTTACTGACCAATACTATAAGAACTTCTAGCACAGATAGAGCAATGGAATTTAGCTGAGACAAAAGGGGTGGTGGTCTTACTTAATATGCTCCTTCGCGTTGAGTGGAGATAGTATCCAGGAATGGGTTGTCCTCGTCTGCTAGCCAATAGGACTGAGTCTGTCAAGGCTGTGAGGACACGCCTACCCCAATAGTCCCCAGCTTTTGGCGAAGGCATAGAGACAGACCTGACGTGCCACGGACATAAATTCTTCCCCTGATGGACCGAGGGCCAGCCTGGAACACACAGAGATCTCTCCAGACGGAGAGTGCTGCCAACTCTGATATCCATCAAGCCAATGTCATGGCTACCAGGAAGACCATCTTGCAGGTCAGGAAACACAATGTGGCCTCTCTCAGTGGTTCAAATGGGGCCTTGGACAGCGCCTGCAGTACCTTAGTGAGGTCCCAAGTAGGGTATCGGTGAACCACTGGAGGCTGTAGGTTCGTTGCGCCCCTGATGAACCTGTGGCCAGTCGGGTGTTGAGCAAGGGTGTCCAGCCCACCGCAAGTAAGAAATAATGACAGAGCAGCCACCTGGCAATGGATCGTGTTGGCAATAGTCCCTTATCCAGCCCTGCCTGAAGAAACTCCAGTATCAGTATCCGGACAATGAAGTAGGGTTCAAGCGCGACCTGAAGCACCAGGAGCAGAATGCTTTCCAGGTTGCATCATAGATTCTGTTCATGGAAGCCCTCCTTGAGCTTGTATGGTGTTTATCACCTTTGAGGAATAATTGTCCTGGGTCAGAGACCTCCGCTCAATCACCAGGTGGTCAACTGGAGCCACTGTGGATCCAGGTGGACCAAGGCCCCCTGGCTGAGGGATACTTGTCCGGTGGTATCCTCCAAGGGCTGGCCACCGAGTGGGCAACTAAGTCGGCAAACCATAATTGCCGTGGCCACTGCGAAGCCAAAAGAAGCACCTCCACCCGTTCCACCAAGATCTTTCTTACTACCCTCGGGATCAGGGGAAGGGGGGAAAGGCGTAGAGGAGCCCCAGCAGCCAAGGGCTGCGAAGCACATCAGCCCCTTCTGGTCCTGGAACCGCAAACCTTGCAAAAAACCTTGTCGGCTGGGCATTGTCCGGGGTTGTGAAGAGGTCCACGACTGATAGTCCTAAGTGCTCTGTCAGCTCCTGAAATAAAGCCAGATGCAGGCAACACTCTGCATGATCAACTGTGGCCCTGCTGAGCTAATCTGTCTGTATATTTGTGGCCCCTAAAATGTGCTCCACCCATAATGACAAATGGAGCCTCTCTGCCCAGAGACATATCCTCTCAGCTTCTCTCATAAGGGACCTGGATTGGGTTTCTCCCTGCCTATTAATATGTGCCTTAGCAGCCACATTGTCGGTCAGAACGAAGACATGCCTGCTCGACACTATAGTCTGGAACTGTCGAAGGGCCAGATGGACTGTCCTGAGTTCCAACCAGTTTATGTTGTGCCTCAGGTCAGACTGCGACCACCTCCCTTGGGCTATTCTATCTTGGTGATGCACTCCCCAGCCAAAGAGACTGGCATCCGTCGTAACTGTCAGATGCGCTGGCTCTTTAAACATACATCCTTTGGTGATTGCTGGGGAATTCACCATTCCAGGGAATGGATCACCTCCAGTGGTAAACTAAGTTTAGATGGGGAAGTGCTCCTGCCTGCCCTCTGGTGAGGGAGGAGTAACCATTGGAGAGACCTGTCGTGCAGGCAGGCCTACATTGTAGAACCTTTTGTCCAGCGATCTGGGGTTTGCTCCCATCCCCGGAGAGGCCCACTGCCTTTGTACTATGTCCAAAAATATTCTGGGCAAAGCCACCATCTCGGTCTCTGCCATTGGTTCTGAAAACAGCGAGCCCATAGGTTCCGCTGTATCTGGAAGTGGTTCCGAAGTTGGCAAATGTCCAGTCAGGTGTGCCGTGTTCCTAGCCTTGTGCAATAAGGATTTGAACAAGGCTGGCCAGAAAAGACCAACGAAAGCTGGCTGATCAGGTGTTAAGCCCTTGTCTTTTGACAGTTCTAACTCCCTAGGCATCTCTTCCTCTGAGGGTGACTAATTTGAGGAAGCAGGGGAGTATGGCTCTTGCATGCGCAAAATGTCCCCTGAGGCCTCGGACCCCAGAGGGAGAGCCAGGAGCAAGGGATGGTCAGAACTAACTGAAGCAGCTCTCTGGCATTGCTGTAAGCTGGCTGCTATCCCCTTTTGTATGGTCTCAGATATTAAGGCTTTGATGCCAGAAGGAAATTGAAATTCCTGGGCTTCCCCTGAGCAGATTCCCGCTGCAGCCAGGGTAAAGATTGAGGAAGGCTGTTGCCAGGCAGAAGTGGTAGAGAAAGGATCTGGATGTGAGTCAAACTGTGACTCACTGTTGCTGGGCAGAATGGCTTCAGTTGTCAAATGCTGCTTTCCAGCGCCATCTGGAGATAGAGCCTGTGGAGGCCTGCTCTCAAATGCCTTAATTTGCCCCAACAGTTGTCCCTCATTTTGGTGGAAAACTGCCTTTCTGAGGGCTGGAGGTGCTCTCCTGCGGTCAGCCTCCTTCAGGCTGAGAAGGCTCGCCTTAAAAGGCTCTGCTGTGGAAAGAATGGCAGCAGGTAGTAATTTGTGAGTATGTCCAGCAACCGGACAGGGACTCGATCGTCGGGGGCTTCTCTGATTCTGCAGCAGCAGCTGTCTTGATGACACCCCAAAGCTCACCTGTCAGTCGGCTGCCCTCAGTTAATGGCAGAGCATCAAAGCTCACACCAATCCACAAGCTGCAGGAGTGCTGTTTTGGCTCCACAAAAGCCCTGGCTAATGCTGCGAGCAAGCTCGACTGGCCGCCTTGTCAGAGTCACCTCCTAGTGATCTGACCTGCCACTAAGTGGCCCTCAGCAGGCTCGAGCTAAAAGCTCTTCATGCTGGTATTAGGTGGTGGTACAATTGTAAGGGATATGAAGGAGCTGTTCCATTGGCAGTATAGCAGTGAAAAAGGTTGGAGAAGGATCCAGGAATAGGAGACCTAGATAAAAGGACGTCTGTCTTTAGCTAGGACTGAGTCAAAAGCTGGGGACCGTTGGGGTAGGCCTGTCCTCATAGCTTTGACAGACTCAGTCCTATTGGCTAGCAGACGAGGACAATCTATTCTTGGATGCTATCTCATGGAGAAATGCTACAGTAGCAATAAATTGAAGTAAAATCACAAACTGTAATAGCATTGAAATGCCGATTGGCAAAGTCATCAGATGCAATCAGGAGAAAGTCTAAAAAAATGTGGACCTTTCCAATTGGATAACATCAAACAAGAACAAGTTAAAAATATGATTAGTAAAGAATACATCTAAAGAGGGAGAAAAATGCTAAAGATAACAGTGAAAAAACACCATCAAGGCCATCAATACATGGGCCATAGCTGTGATATGATACATTCCTGGAATTATTAACTGGACAGAAACTGGCCTCACAATTTAGATTAAAAAACAGAAAGCTAATTACTATTTAATTTCATTATATCTGTTTAGTGATATTGATAGATTATACCTGCTTTGCATAAATGAAGACAGAGGTTTATTTCAAGTCAAACTGTCGAAGAAAAAAAAAGCATATATTGAGTAATTACCTAACAAACAGCCCAAAACAATCATATGTTCACATTGAAACTTCCTGATTGTGCAGGAAACAAAACATTAATACTTAGGTCCTTGATTGGGACTTGAATTATTATGTTTCTATCAGTCTTAGTGAATCCAATCGTAGAATACCCACACTTGATAATAACAATCCCCAGTGAGGAACTACCTTGACTTCAAATAAGGCATTACCTTAAGATGATTGTGGGGCTTATGTGCTCTGTGGAAGATGAACTATGTCCTAGTTCAATAACTTTGGACAGGTTTCATGAAAATTTCAAGATTTCACTCTATTCTTGTTTGTAAGATGTTAAGCAATCAGTAAATCTGTTTGATAATCTGATAATTTTCTTGAAACTCTCTCTTTGCTATAGGAATATATACTGACAATTTTTTTTATTCTATATATACATAGAACTATTAGTACCCTATCTGTCTCTTTCTCTTGAAAATGCAAAAGCACATTAATATTGCAGAAGCCAATCTGATTAAACAAATCAGGATCAATTTCATCAAAATATGTTTTCTGTTCTTTAAGTGGAAAAAAACCTTTCAAATCAATATGATTCATCACAACAGGAAAAATAGTTTAGACACTTAGGCATACAAGAACACTTGCACTGTTCATTTTATTTTATAAACCTTGTATGTTCTTTTTGGAAATTATAAATGTTATAAAGTGGGGAAGGGGGGAGAACAGCCAACAAGTCGTGATTTCAGTCAATATTTTACTTTACCATACCATATACCCTGCATGACAAAGATTTTAAGTAAATATATTTTTAAGCAAGTTTAAAGTAAATGATACTATCATGAATATTAGATGAAGCACAAAAGTTTCTTTTCTATAATCAATCTGGCATACTTAATTGCAATAAAAAACAAATGTGTCCAAATGAGAAAAAATGTAAATGAGAAAGTATTAAAGTATAGCTAGTTCACTTTTATTATAAAGCAACATTAAATTATGTATAAGATTTGGTTTTCAACTGTGCGAATTCAAAGCAAATCACCAAGCATTAAAAAGGTACTAATAATATATTATTTTAAAGTAACAAGCAACAATAAAAACCTGAAACATCAAAATAATAATCATAATAAATAATAGAATACCAAAGTCAAGGTTCTTTTAATCATACTCTATATACTGCTGGTTTCTTACATAGTAGTTACAATATCCTAAAAATCAGGAAGAAAAGCAAGGATTATCTTCAAAACACTTTTATCACTATTTTACAACCATTTTTACTACTTCATTAAGCAAATCATCACAATTGTTAAGTGAATCACACAGTCATTAAATGAATATTGCTTCCTTAATTGTTTGTCAGAAGTGGGCTGTGAAATCTTAAAAAAATGCTACAATCGTAAATGTGAGCCAGCAACCAAGTGCCCGAATTGCAATCATGTGACCATAGCAGTTGTGTGATGGTCATAATTTTGAGGATGGTCATAAATGACTTTTTTTCTGAGGCCATTTGTATCCTTGAACTGCCATTAAATAAATAATGATAAACTGAGGACCTGTACAAAGAGTAAGCCAAAAACTTAATCTTTTAAAAAGTTAAAACCTTCTTGTAAGTGATATATAATCCATATTCCTTAAAAAGCTCATCTCCATTCTTTTGTCAGCCAAATTAAAGCTAACCCATTTTTTTTCTTTATGTTGTAAACTTTTCTGAAGAGCAAGGAACAGTATTTATCTTCTCAAATGCCCCATGATGTTGTAACTTGCCTGAAACTCTCCCAGCATGGTTAACTCTATTACATATTAAAAGAAACCACCACTGATGATTATCTTATGCTTCCAACCCACTCAGCTTTCAGATGAACAGTCCTAACTCTTCAATCTTATACTTATTACAATTCAAAAAATCCTGACTAGATTTACAGATTGAATGAAAGTTTAATTCATTCTAAGTCATATCTAGTGTAAGAGCAAATGGCAGTGTCTATAGAGGGATAACCTTGAGCGATCTCTCTCTCTCTCTCTGTACCTTCACACCCACATCTATCATATGCCAGAGCTCCAAATAAATCCTTCACCTTGCAATCAACAATAAAGAAAAACAACAGACAAACCAACCAACCAACTACTGTGCAGTCAAATGCTCATTAAATGCTCACACTGTATAACTAAATCCTGAAGCAGGCATAGCTCTTTGCTCCAAAAAACTGTCATCTTCCCAACTACTCCAATAAACAGAGATATTGCAATTTAACCTTTTCCCAATGAACATTCAGTAATTTGATGTAAGATCAAATGCATACAGTAAATTAACAGTTCTAATACACAGACTGAGACAGTAGAAAGAAATGACAATATATTAGAAACAATTGTAACAGACCTAATGCCTGAAATAAATTTTCAAATATTTCATGGTACTTCTCATCTTTTAAAAACCATTTAAAACCATTCTTTTTTGAAGGACTATACGCAAGAAATATATACTGAAGTGGAGAAAATTACCAGCATACATTTATGAATAAATAGCATAATTTAACCGAATTTAAAATCATTGCAATCTTTTAACATCTTTGTAACTGTCCCATTTATCCCTTTATTGCAATCAACATGCATTTCTTGGTTATGTACTCAGATTTTATAGCTATACTGTATTTTCTGCAGAAATATTATTACAGATATGCTATAGTTGTTACAGTCACTTATTTTTATCCAAAAATATCTTTACTTTGAAGTGCAGCATCTTCAGTTACAGTCATGTAGCAATAATAAAGACTTTTCCTTTTCTTAGACAATAAAATTAAACTGGCCTAGACATTCTGTTACCAATCTGTGTAAGATTTATGTTGGTATTGTATGTTCACAGTACATGGAAATAATATTGTGCTGAAGTTAAATGCATTTTTATCCAGGTTGTATATTCATTGTCAGTAAAAATGTCCACATAGTATTAGTAAAATGAGCAGCCAGATCGTTGGGGTAATATGCTGACATTGTAAACCGCTAGAGAATGCTGTAAAGCACTATGAAGCAGCATATAAATCTACTGCTATCTGATTGTGAAGCTGTTAAAGAGCATCATAGGAAGATTTCTGATTATAATTTGTAACAGCTATCTAAAGTTTTCCTTTGTGATGTCTCCCTTGGACGACTCCTCCGACTCTTCCTCAGAGGCTGGCTCAAGGGAGAATGAGTTCATTCCTGGCATATCAGGAAAAGTGTTAATTACTGACCATGAATGGCCAGCAGAAATTGAATTACTGTACAGGCTTTGGCTCAGGACGGCTTGCAGGCCAGTGAAGAGGAGGGGAAGAGGCTGCCTGCCATGATGGATCTCGGAACACGCAGGGCAGAGAAACGGAGGTCTGTCAGATTGCTCAGGAGAAGACTCCGCCCCTCCTGATAGGCTGCACCGGGAACCTATTTTGCACAGCAGCCAGAGGGAGGCATTGCTGGGAACAATGTGTGGGTCGTGGCCCTGTGTCTGTTCATGTTTCCTGATTGACTTTTGAGACTCTGAACTTCTATAGCCAGTAAGCTAACGTGGATGGGCTATCGGTTTTTGCCTGGAGGCTTTGTGTTCGTTTATGGGACTTACTTGTTTGAGCAGCTTGCTATTTGTTTTATGGACTAATTGGCCATAAAAAGGGGATTAATCTGGGCTTGCTTGTGGTTGGCTTCATTTGAAACACTTCTAAGGCCGGGTGTAGAGAACTGCTAGGGAATACCAATAAAACTCTCCATAAACCACACTGACGTGTATGTGTGAGTGAGTGAGTGGGGCAGCACATCCTTACACCTAAAACCTATCTTAAATTTATTGAAAAAAAATCACCCTTTCCATATGATGACATGTTATTTCCCAAGAATAAATACTATTTCCTATTTCCTTTTCTTTCCCAAAATTTTTTCCTTCAATGATCACTTTATTTCAATGAGGTCCCTCATATCCCTATTTATTTTTCTGTCCCTTTACCACACCATACAAAAAGCAAACAGAAGCATGTCGTGACGCTGCAGGAAATTATGTAGTCTCTCCTCACATCTGCATTTATTATCATAAAAGGGAAATGTGAAAATAGTTATGCCTCAATTAACAATGGCAATAAGCTCCATGGATTTCAGAACTAAAGACTTGCTTTTACTTCCCATTCTGGATAAAGAAACATGGTCTTAAAACAGATGATACTATGGGACCTCCAGAAACCTAGGGATCTGTGTCTTAGAGATGACTATGTTTCTCTTTACATGCCATTGATTCTATGGTTTCATAATTCAACAGTCTCTAAGAACATAAGGTCGATACCTTTCAAGATTTCAAACACAGAACACTAGGACTTTTCTGATCCTGATTTCTTTTGTTTTACTAATTTTACATCTGAAGCTTCTTTAAAGTATAATTGGTGAGTGCTATATTTAGAAAGAACAGCTAACTTTTACCATCCTCCTAAGTAGGCAGTTTGTTCATGGGAACCAAGAAAACCTAAAGCAACAGAACTGAAATAGCTGTAATCAGATCATTTGGATACTAAGTAAAATTTTAATTTAGCATAGTCCTTGAATCCTATATTAAGTACATAACATTTTTAAAAGCATAAAACAGAACAGGAGTAGAACAGATTGAGCTGAGCACAATGCTACCTGAAACATTGTTTGTAAGATAAAATGAAGTGTTTTTAAAAAATAAAATAAAATGAAACTTTTCCCAGTGCATGACAATTCTTCCTTTAAAAACATGTGCTACACATTTTTCTCAACATAGCAGTTTACCATCTCAATCACAAAACAGTTTCCCAAAACAAAATTTAACTGGCTTTAAATTATCTTTAAAATATGGAAGAGAAATCTGCTGTAATTTTATATTTTTTCATCTTCAAATAACAATGCAAACTGTTTTCAAAACAGAGAAGGCAAGATTTCTAATCTCACAGTTTTCCCATCTTTATAACCTCTTCAAATAGCACAATTATTGTATCATATTGTACAATGATTCAATGTGGATTATAAGCGGTTGCATGAAATCTACTCCTACTTGCTGGCTCCCTGTCTTGAGCCACATTGCACCACCAGCTCTAAGAAGGCAGGAAGACTTAGTGAAGGAGTACAACAAAATTTTGAGAAACCCACTTTTTGCTATGCATGCTGATCTTTCTCATCTATTAACTGGCAGACTTAAATCCAGGAAGCCCTCTCTGGCACTCGCTCAACAGCTGTCTAACAACTTTGACATCAACACACAGTGGAAAGGCAAATGGGCTGCTAAATGCCCAGATACTCAGTGTCTGAAGTTTTGTTATATCTCCAATAGTTATTAAAAGGATAGAAGGAAAAATTCTAAGCATGTAAACAGCAATTGTACTAGTCTATTTCATATATTTAATTTAAAATGCATTTGTATTCAAATAAAACAAAAAATTACTATTTGATAGCTCATGTATCTTGTTTGCTTCTTCTTTTGGGACTATGACCCATACATCACTTGGAAGTTAAATGTACTCTTGGCCTGAAAAAGCTGTGAGCTGCTGAGGCAAAAGGATAAGACATTTTACAAGCTGCTTCTCTACACTGCATAATAGTTAATCCAGAATATTTAATTACAGTCTGTGGATAAACCACAATGTCTTAATTTGCATATTTGTACACAGACTGCTATGCAAAAATTGTAAAGCACACTGCATTTATCCTCTAGTGTGCAAGATACCAGATATGGGATTCCATCTCGTATAAATATTTGTTCAAATGATCACATCCTAAAAGAGTAAGTTATTTCAATATTCTAGCAAATGCTCATAATACTAGGAGATGAATTGCAACAGAGTTTCAGGAAAAAAAGTACAATGCTTTTGAATAGCAATATAATTGAATTAGATTACAAACTGTAGCCAGAAAAATGAACCAACAAATACAGAAACAAACATCACAGACTCCAATAGCTATGCATTTTAATTAAATATATGCTGATCTCAAAACTAATAAAGATAAGTATCTATAAAGACATGTCTTTCACAAAAGTCTCATTAAAAACTGCCACCAAACCACAAATCTGTGTTAAGGGATTTCTTTGTATTTTAATTAAACATAAAACAACTGTGATGAGATAATCGTAGCAATTTGTACAGACTCATTTTCTACCTTTTAGTTATGTTCTTAGCCAAAAACTGTTAATTGCATATTCCTAGCTGAACTGTTTAAAATCCTTCTTCTCTTTGCATATTATGTTCTTGCTAATGTATAAAGTATCCGAAACAAATAAACCCTAAATTTTCAGCTATTGCACTAAATGTCCTATCGTGAACTTTCAAGCAAATACCAGTCTAGGAAGAAAGATCAATTTTAGAATAAGTGTCTTGAAAGATAAAATATGCTTGAGTCAACGAGGAACCATTGTCAAATTAAAAAGAGACATGAATGTGAATCAGCTATGAAAAAAATATTGTAGGAGGAGCCAATGGTGGGTTCATTCTTCGACAGAGGAAAATCAATTTCCCTTTTCTAACATGTCAGTTTGGTTTGAATAACAGGCATATAATAGGGAAATGTTGTGAACTGCCTATATGCCACACTGGAAGAGTAAAAATAAAATGAAAATTACTTAAAAAGAAGAAATATATGAGGATAGATTGAGGCTTTTATATCTACATCAGAATGAAGGAAAAGTCATACTTCTTCTAACAGATTCATTCTGATAAGTAATTGCTATGCTAAGACAATAATTAACAGCCTTGGCAATTCAAACTATATCAGGCACTGTCTGGTGACTTTTTAAAAAAAAGTTTCTGTTTTTAGAGTTGAGGATATATACATAATATTTGCACATTCGGGCCAGTCACTGAGGTATTACAGTCACATTTCAGAGGTTATATTACACCTTGCAGAATAGGGATGTTGGACTGGAGATAAGAGGTTCCCTAGGTGGCTCAGTAGCTAAGACACTGAGCTTGTCGATCAGAAAGGTTGTCGGTTCAAATCCCTAGTATAGGTCTCCTGCGTGAGCAGGGGGTTGGACCAGATGACCTCCAAGGTCCTTTCCAACTCTGTTACTGTTAGGTAAATTCTTCTTACACCAGAGTAGTTTTAGCTTCATTAAAGGAAGCCATCGTGAAATAATTTCTACAGAAAAAAATAATAGCTGAGGTTTTTTTATTTAAAACGTTTTTTATTTTTCATCAACATATTTAAATGTACAGTCTCTTATCCATCATTAATCATTATTCATTCATTTTATCTTTTTATTTTATTAATTGTTTGGGCCTACTCTTTGACCAAAATTTGAGCATACAATAAATTTTTTGCCTATAACTGCTTTCAGGACACGGTGCATGAACACTGAGGAAAGAAAATGGATTTTTAAAATTATTTCTCTTAGAATTCAGTCATCTTTTTGTCCTAGAAACTACTTGATTATACTTGATCACACTGTGAGATGATCTTATTGTGAGATGATCTCTGCTATGATGTTGCTTGATACATCTGGACATCTTAGCAGCCTTCAATATCATCAACTGAACTATTATTCTCAAAAGATTTATCCAAGCTATGTGAGCTGAAATAGCTTTGTAGTAGTTTTGTTTGAACTTCAATGGACATTTTTCAGAAAACAGTGCTGATGTCTATATGGTAATAGTGACACTAGAGTATTTATTAATCATTCACATAAAATCTACAGCAAATTTGTTAATCATTCACATGAAAGACACAGCAAGAACAAGAAAAATAGTTACATTTAGAGCAAGCATTAGGGAGCTCATACAGTGTTAGCATATGGCTAGCATATTATTCTCCCGAGTACTGTACTCCTGAAGTGGCATGTATATAATAACAAAGATTTGTTTGTTCCATGATTGTCAAATCTGTGATTTAAGCAGGACACTGATCAAAATCCTAGTTGTAAAAGGCTGATTTGAGTTGAAGGTATTAGGTACTTTCAGAAAAACAAGACACTCAGCCATTGAAAACTATCTCTCCAACTGTATGCTACAGAGAATTATAACTGCTCAATATCAATGGAAGTTTAATTATCAATTACATTTCTTAATCAATTTATCAATTTAAATGGAACTTCATCATTCTACAGTAAATATTAATACATTCTGTGGAATTATATTCCATATTTTCTTTAAAAGCGTTTGTATACTTTAACAAATCCTGATCCAAGATCTGGAGAAATTTGGAATTTATCTAAAGCAAGGTGGACCTCAAAAATGAAGCTCAAACCAAAATGAACTATTCCTAAACTTTCAGACCAGTATCAAATACCTACAGTAAAAAGTTGCTGATAATATGTTTGTACAAATATATACATTTATCATAACTCCTCCATTTAAAGAAACTACAGAAAAAAGGGGCATTTAGCAATAAAAAATTACACCTCTCCCCCACCATAATAAATACAGTTGTGGAAGAAATATAAAACAAAAAACTGCACACATAGACTTTCAGTTTATATGACTTAAATCTGGTTTTAAACAATAATTGCTAAATGGTGTAGTTTATTTGCATAAGCATATATTGACAGTATTTTCATGGCAAATGACAAAAAAAAAAAAGGGAAAGCAAGCTCTTTAATATGCATCAAGGTGAAGCCGCTACCGCCATTACCATCCTACAAAGCCATCTGCCTGAAACTTGCTAGGGTTTCTCTCCTGGAAAGATAACTATGAATAAACGTTCATTTCTGCTCCCACAAAATGTTTGTTTGCTTAGTTATTTATTTAACATGTCCCTACAGCATTGCGATCAAAAGCTACTCATACAGGAAAAATATGTACTATAAAGCGCCTTGTAACAATAAAAAAACAATAATGACTCAAAAATAGAAACAAACTAAAAGATGGTAATGTCATATTAAACCAGAAGCCTCTGAGAGGAAGCTCAGTCTTCAAGAGTTTGCAAAAAAAGAAACCCAGCAAAAGAGCAAACTATCCTGATGTCCAAAAGAAAGCTTATTCTGCAAAGAATCAGAGCTGCAACCTATGCATAAATAAGACCTAAAACAAGATCTGTTTGCCACACAAGTCCAAAGACAAAATGAACAACCCAATTTAAAAAGTGAGTCAAAAACTTTATACTTGTTAATTGATTTATTGTGGAAAATGTCCAATGCTAGATATTGCCTCTAAAAGGCACGATTTTGTAGCTAATACTAATGGCTGGAAATGCTTATTTTTAGTATACGATAAAAAGATTATTTTACTTAAGGAGAAACCATATATCAAATCTGTCCATAATTAAGATGACTGCAACAGACACTCAAAATACCTGTGGTCTTGGGGTTTAATGTACAAAATCTGCTGAATCCCCAGGATTGCCACAACTGGCAGTGCCTAGTTCCCAATTTGTTGCTCACCTCTGCCCCTACCTGTCCTTCCTTTGGGTTCTGGAAGAGCCCAGTGTGTCTGGCTGGATGATTACTCTGGCTCCAATATTCTTAGTTTCTAATCCTTAGCCTCTCCTGGCTGGGGCCCATATTTAGTATCACCATTTGTGGCTGTCAGGCTCAAATGCCTGTAACTTGTTATGCATCTTGCTTTTTCAGCTCATTCTTTCTTACCTCCCTTCTTTCATACCTACCTACCTACTGTACCTGGAGGTTTTTTGAGCTCAAAAGTCCCATTCAACATTTGATACTCAGATTAGTGAAACCCCTTTCCCCAACGGTCCATTATATTGAGGCTTTAATCTTTCGTTTTATCTGGCACTATGAACAGCCTTCTTTCTTTAAAAAAATTATACAAAGTGAAAGGGAATAAAGTAGTAACAACTCAAATAGTTTATATGGAACCTAGATACTGCTTTTAAAAGTTTTTTCTGTATAATTTAAAATCTTATTTTCAATCCTGAAAACATTACTGCAAAAAAGTATTTTCCTACGGTAGTTCTATGTACTATCTGAATGTAAACCTGTCATTATTTTTGTTTATGTAAATCCCATTAGTTTTAAATTTAATGTATTTGTACATAATGGAAAGCAAATTATAGTTTAGAAATCTGACTTCCACACCTTAACATATCATACTCTTCACAGGGTAAGGCCATCACTTCCAGTTCCTGAAATATAATTATGAACACTCTCCTTGATTAGATCATATTGTAATCCTATGACCTTTCAAAGTCTAAATGTAGCAGATTTATGTTTAGCTTCAATTCATATTGAAGCTCTTCAAGTGTTTCACTGAAATAACTTGTACTGCCTACATCATACATTTTTAATATTGGAACTAGAGTATATTTCTTTAATATTAGTATGATTGTGCAAGCAATTAATTATTAACAGTATTAATTATTAAGACTACTAAGAGTATTTACTAATACTCATAGAAGTTAATTTAATATTAAATAAGTATTAATTATTTAGTAAGTAATTAAGAGTATTAAACATAATTTATCTATTTAAGAGTGCTAAGGTTTTCATTGCATTTAAATGACAAATAAATGAAAAGCATGAGTTTATTGCTGGGTAAAATATCTTAACTACCCTCTACTGTTCTTCTATTTAAATGTCTGAATTATTGCTAGCTTATAGTTTTAATTTTTTTTAAATTGTAACTAAGTGGCAACTCTGAGAAAATCAAAATAATAATAATAGTAACAATAATAAAAATCAATGGATAATGGGTATAGAAGTACCTAGAGATAGAAAAATAGAAGAGAAAAAACTGGAGAAAAATCACAAAATACAAAAAGCTGCAAATAGAAGTAGAATGACAATGGCAAATGGAAGCAAAGATAGCAACAACAATAATAGGTACCTTGGGTGCAATCCCAAAATATCTAGAGCACCGCTTGAATACCATCAGGATTGACAAAATCAACATCAGTCAATTGCAAAAGGTAGCTTACTTGGAACACTTTACATTCTGCCATGATACCTTTAACACTATCAAGCAACATCTGCTATTCCAGTCCAAACGTCTGACTGGCTGTATGACCAACCATAACAATAAGTAGAGTCTTAAAATCTTGGCACATGACACACCAGATTTAACTGTGGTTGAAAAAAAAAGAAACTGTAGATAATTGATGTGACAATATCTAGGAATAGAAGAATGGAAGACAGAAAATTGGAGAAGATCATAAAGTATTAAGATCTGAAAAACAAAATTTGAAAGATTATGGCATAAACCAACTGTGGTGGTACTAGTGGTTATCAGCATACTGGATGCCATGCCAAAAAGCCTTGGATGACACTTAGAAAATCTGTGCACTGATAAAATTCCTGTCAGAGCAAAAGGCCACACTGCTCGGACTTACAGATATACTCTGCCAATACATTATAACATCCAAGGTTCTTGGGAAGAACTCAATGAAAATGAAGGCCAACACTAGCTAAATAACTGACAGCTGTAATTTCACATTGTTGTGTATATAATAATTTGATTGCCTAATATCTGAACACAGGTATATCAATCTCACATACAGATTTTTTTTTTTACTTATATAAATTAATTAAAGAGAATTGGCTTAAATTTCTATTTAAAATTTTTTTTAAAATGGTTGGAGCATCTTATAGATTTTCAAAATGTTGATGCTCTCAAAGCAAGGAAAATGGTTCCATTGTTAATATTGGCTGTAACTATTATATTTTACACTTCTGTATTCTAGTGCTAGTATTTATGACCTTTACAAATGCAAAATCTATCCTCTCTATGCTATAATAAAAATGCACTCAGAGTATACAAGGGCAATGCTTTTTTGTAATTAATGGTAAGGAAATTGCATACACAGAACAGTACTAAGGAGAAGACAGGAAAAAGCTGAACATTTCTGTTATCAGATAATTAATGATAACAAGACAGCTGACATATATGACAAGTTGACACATTTACCATGTCTCAAAAACAGTAGAAAGATATTTCTATAAAAATAACACTGGGTTTCAAGCAATATTTATTGCTTGAATGACTTAAGTCTAAGAATTAAACATAAATCACTTCGGATTGTGATCCTAAACATATTAATATGGTAAACACATACCATTATTACCAAATGAATTTCAAGCTCTAAGGCTCTGTTTTTAAGATATACTGATTGCTTAAATTTCAATTTTTGAAAGCTACTAATTAGTTTTCCAAAAGGATAGTGTTATACTAATGTTATAGTACTAGGTTGACAATAATATAAATAGTAAAATTATCATGGCAATCTTTAAAACCATGATTAAATTACAAAGACTTAAATAATATTTGAATTTGAGTCTTCTTACATTATTCACATATATATGACTAATTTTCCGTAAAGTAATGTTTCCTCATTCTTCTGTATATCAAGAAAAAAAACTAGAAAACTTTTGAAACATTCCTTTATACACAAGTATACGGAAGTTCTGAATAAAATTTCTTGTTTATAACTGTTCTACTGTATAAAAATCTAGTATGCTGGACAATATAAAATCATAAAATTTGCATAGGCCAAACCATAGAAAAGTTTGACTTAACAGGCTTAATTAAAAATGAAATGTTTTCTTACATAAAAATTAGCACAGACCACTCCATACACGTAGGGCCAAACGCTAGGATAAATATCTTTAAACAGTATTAATCTAACTCCCATTAGCTTATCCACAAGAAGCTCAGTTGCACCATTTTGAATACAATAGACATTTCCTAATTTCTTCTGTTATAATAATCAAATTTTAACTTTTATTGAAATTAAAAAATACTTTAGTCACAACAGGGAGTTCAAAATCTGCATTATATTAACATGCCTCTCATCTAGACCAATACTGACATCATAATCATCTGAGAACATCCATAGTTATTTGGAATTGTTGGACAATATGGAATATATTCAGCATTTTAGTAGTAATGTGCACCAAAACTTCAAATGTTTAACATGAAATACATAAAGCAGCCTAAAAAATTCCACAAGCCAAACTTTATTTTTGAACTCTTATTCTCATAATCTCTTGCCTTTGGCTGGATTTATTAATGCTGATAGTAGTTGAAGTAAAAACATCTGGAGGCAGATTATCTACACCTGCCATAGCTGATAGTACTGGAGATTACTGAGTGGTCCAAATGGTGAGCATCAATGGCAAGAATTTATCCTTGAGCAGCACAAGCATAAAAGTACTTATCAACACACATAAACAGTAATCAAAGTCACATGTCTAAAGACAATAATTGGATCAATAATATTGGAAAGGAATACATTTCCCAGCATATTAAATACATCAGCCTAAACCTATTGCAATTATTTAAGACTTTACAACATTGGAGATACATTTCTCTCTCCCTCCCTCCCTCCCTCTCTCTCTCTCCCTCTCTCTTTCTCTCTCTCTCTGTGTGTGTACTGTCTAATATAGTAGTCTGAAGAATAGAGGTATTGTGTAATATGCAATATGAATTATTTTGAAGTATGATTATATTCTACATCATCAGATAGTACAGTATTGCAATTAATGTGTTATATCCTTAGAAAATACATAAAAATCATATTATTATCATCAAATTATATGACATAGTTGGATTACATATGGCATAATATTCCATTGAATTATATCACTTACTGTTGGTTTGGTAGTGACATTATAGCCACATTTTCTTTCTTAAAATAAATGCCTGGAAACTTGCTGGAATTACAATTATATTTCTTAAAACATTAATACTCTCATTTCTCAATTGTGTCTAATACAAACTGCACTAATTAAGCTAGCTATGGATGTATCTGTACTTTGAAGAAAGTTCACCTACATATTTTCGTAAAAATAATTAAGAATTATGAGGATAGATCAATGCATTGGAAGGTGATCAATTTAGTGAAAATTAGATTAAATAACATCAAGATGAGAACATGCTATAGGATTGAAATCAAGATTAAATCAATAAAGAAGAAATAATTTTAAAGGACAGAATAAAATAAGTATATCATTTCTGACAACTAGTTGGGGAACAATATAGTTTCTTTACTTCAGGTGCTTTTAAGTAAACACTGGAGGACCATTCCAAACATGAGTTAATTACATCCTGAAATTTTCATTTTCCTTTCCCTTTTCACAATTTCATCACTTTTAATAAAAATAAGGAGGGGGAAGTATATTTCTTATAAATGAAAAAATACTAAGCCACTAGTTACTGATGCTTTGTAAAAACATGTAAATACACAAAGAAAGGGAAATGAATCATAAACTAAGTAGACATCCAACAAAGAACTTCTCCACTAGAATACTGGATTAACAGCTATGAGAATAAATCTGAATAGGAATTACACATTGCTCAGTTAAAGGACATTTATTAACTAACAGTGTGCACAAAAACTTTATGCAAATCCATCAACAATCTAGGTGGATATTATCCCACTTAACTATTTACAGGTTTCAGAGTTTGTTTCTTTTGGAATGACTGTAAAACATCCTGTCATAAAATTTGGAATTTAGGTGGTGAACCTCAGAGACTGGTTGATATAGATTAATTTAACTCATTCATGAATTCATTCACATTTCTTACAATAAGTCAAAGATGTAATAAAATGTGAATTAAACATCAGTCCATCATTGAGAAATGAAAATTTCCCGTATTTACCAAAAAGTATGTTTTCTAATATTCTCAGAAAATAAAATATTTTAAATGAACTGAAGATAAAGCCTGAGAGTGAGATGTTGTCCAGGTGCACTGTAATCTGCCTACCAAAGTTTCATATACAATATTGGATCAAAAATTTACAGCAATAATTTACATGGCAATCATTGACTTTCCAGATGTTCCTGAATAACAAATCTCCCTAAATGGAGAAAAGTAAATCTATCAGTAAAAAGATTAAAAAGTACAAAAATCGACTTACTAGGATAAATATGCAATGTGCGTATTTCTTTAATTTTATTGTATGTATGTTATATTGACGGTGCCTTCGAGTTAATCATGACTCTGCTAACTGAATGAACAAGTCCATGCAATGTTCATATTTTGAAGGTAGTTTGCAATTGCTATTTTCTAGGTCTGAAAAAGTTAAAAGACAGAGCTAGAATTTACAATCGTGAACTTCCTCTATAAAATCATACCCAAAATAGAACATTTACATGGTACCTTACTTCAACCTAGATGAAAATATGTCACAGCACCTATATGTATAAGATTATTAACTTTTGAATAAGTAATCAGCGGATTTTTTTACATAGAGAACTATAACTATCAGCACTCCTATAACAGCTATATAAATTTAATGAATCAAATCAATCAATTGGGCATAATAATTGTACAGTCACAGGTTTTCTATCTCTATCTTAAAAGGTCTACAGATTGATTGATTTACTTTCATGCTAATACTCTTCAATTCAATGTTTCTAATTCTCACATTTATTAAAATAGTGGCCAATATATCTAATTGGTATCATAGTAGTGATATTTACATAGATATATTATAAATATTATAATTATTTATTTACAATTCACTTACATCATTTAAGTACATTTAGTCACTTATAAAAATAAGCAACAGTATTTTTCTTAGAATATTTAGCAACTCATATAATTAAGTACAGAAAAATATTTTGATTTGGTGTTAAGAAATGGACATTTTAGTTATGAGAAACAAGGATTAAACATTTAAGTAATTAACTATTAAATGGCAGGCCTTACAAAACTAAAAAGCTATGCTAAGTTAAACCAAGATCATTAAATCCATCAAAAGGATCTGAGAGATACCCAATACACACAAGCAAGATAGCCTCATGATTCCAGAAAATAACATTAAAAGATCTTCTGCCACTATTACTATACACATTATATGTAATTACATCTAGTTTCACTAATAGCCTAAATGTTCATGAATTTGTACATAGAGTATTGTCCTATTCTGAGCAAATTGGAATCAAATTCCACCAGCCAACTATCAGAAAAACAATACATTTGTATTGGCTCCCTCCCTCTTTCCCCTCATTGGGTCAGTCTAGTATTTTAGCAATTTTAATATGTTTCTGTTATATTTTTCTTCTTTCTGAACTACTCTCCCACTCATTCCCCCATGACCACTTTAGTAATTGTGCGCCACGTTTTCCAGTTCTACAGTAGTCTTCAAGGTGTAAGTCTGGGACGCTAAACATCAGTATAGGTGCACAGCTTTACGTAAAATTCTTGCAATATTGGTCATTTTAATGCTTTTTCTAATGGGCTACAGTACTGTATTTTTACAGCAGCTTATGTTTCCATTGGGCTAATCCACCACCACTTCAAAATGCCTTCGCTCGCCAACTGTCATTAACTTAGACTTCAGTGGCATATACTGTATGTATAACATTAGAAGAAGGAAGGACTTACTTCCAAAATTATATTTTTGAAAGGAAAACCTATTTTGGCTATCACGCGTATAGTTATCACAAATAATCATGTATCTATCTGCATCTACATAGCAACATTAGTCTCAGTCTAGTTGAGGCCACTGATTTCAATCAACTTATTTTCTAGTAATGGTTTCTATCTCAGTCAAATAGCATTTTCGATTCCTTGAAAATTCTTTTAAAGCAAAAACAAGTATTAAGGATTTCTACCTTATTTAAGGAAAAAATTCAAAACAGAAAGTCCTAAGATTCTTCACATTCACAGTAAACGGTTTTGCGATGACAAAAAAATAATTAAGCCAATAAATAGGATATTTAACATTTTTGGCAACCTTATTCCTTTTTTAAAAAAACACTTTTATTTTATAGACTGAACAATCTACCCTATCCTATATTGTGGCACTTTTTTTCATTAAGTAAATCCCACTGTCTTCAGTGGGCTTACTCTCTAGCAACCATCAATTAAACTGCATTCATAATTGAACTCCTGAATTCAGGCTTTCCTAGTCTTTTCATGTTGCACTGCAATTAATTTTCTTAAAAAATGCAACCCTACTGCTGCTTTAAGACACAATAATTAAATACTGCATTTAATGAAATTTAACTGAAGCAGTGTCCAATTTTATTGCAAGAAAATTTAGCTTCATTAAGTGAAATTAGAAATTTAGATTTGTACTAATCAAAACACCACCAGTTGGAATGAATGTGGCTAAACATGCACATACTTAAAAGTTGCTTTCTGTACCCACAGTAAAAAGCTGGCCTTTGTACAGTTAATAAGGGGCTTTTCCAAATGTGAAAACACTAAATCCACTACAAAGATCCTGTATTCATTCAAAGGCCAACACACAAAGCTGCTCTCTTCAAGTAATACAAAATGTCACCACAGGCTGACGCTCTTTCTACAAGAATAATGAGAGGCTGCCCAGTGTAGGAAGAGTACAGTTTTCAGTTTGCTTCTCTTGTTCCAGTACTGGTTAATACACAAATAGATTCAGAGAGAAAACTGGAAACAGAATTATGCAGGCTATTTCAGTAGTCCCGTTTACTTTATTCCTGAAAAGCTTAAGTAATAATAGGAATCAAGCCAAAATTTCAGTGGAAAATCACACATATGAGGAATTCTATCAGATTTGAGTAAATTTGCTCCAAAATGGAGCTGAGTAATGCAAAACCTGTGCTTTTAGAACTGGAAGAGCCTTGCTGTCAAGATCCCAACTGATCTTACAAACACCAAGAAGAATATTCCAGGTGGATTTCACACTTCTTTGCCTGAAGACTTTCCAAGGGTCTGCAAGCCAAGAACTGACTTAATCTTTCAAGATCACCATCTGTCATTCCTAAAGACTCAACCATACGTAACAGAACTATATATATTTGTCCCTAAAATTCTGCAAACAGTACAACAATGAATTGGACAGCATCCATGAAGATGGTGTGTACATGCATATACAACACGGGCAGAGAAGCGAAGTCCGTAAAGAACTATACAGATGCGGAATAGAAACTGCAGAAAAGTGTTCCACTCTAGGGAGCCATTTATTGAACTGCTATCCAAGTATACAGTAATTTTATCTAGAGGGCTTCCTATAATGATATTTAATCCTTTGAAATCAATCTGATAGGATCTACAAATCTGCTCTGAACTTTCAACTAGCCTTTGGCTTGAATGATCTTTCACGCAACCCTACCCCCACACCCTATTTTTTTCCAGTTACAGACATAGTACTTGTGGTTCTTTGAGCTAAAAGACATGGTTGTTGGTGTTTTGTGTGTGCGTATATGTGCACAGCAGATGAAGTCACCTTGGTCTGCTCTCTCTTGCACAACCAGTAAGGCAACTTTTAAAAGGAGCAGGAGAAACCCACCAAAGATAAAGGCTGTTCTGTACCTGACAAATCTTGCTCAGCTTCCCAGAGAAGCTAAAAGGGGAGTTGGCAGGCACATTTTGTTTCCTTTTATAACGAAACCCAAGCAAATAAAAGGAAAATAAATAAATAACTTTTTGTCATTTGTACAATGCAAGGGGGGGGGGGGGAGGGAGAGAAGGACTAACGCTCCTTAGAGTTGAATTTAAAACAGGGCAGTCCCACCTATCAAAGGCTCAATGTTTAATGGCCCATGAGGTCAGAAATAAAGCTGGCCAAGATCAACAGGCTTGAATACACGGGAGTGGAACCTTAAACGTGATTTAATCCAGGAAGGGTGGAGGGGGAAGGGAACCAACCCGAAAAAGAAATGTTAATTTTAAAAGCGAGGGAATAATTTTCAAAGGTTCCTTGACTAGGATGCCTCAGGACCATTCAGGATGACGGCGTCCACTTTTCTACAAAAGTCTCAATGAGTTTTAATAAGTGAGGGATTGCAGTCATGCGTACGTGCTGCAGCATACGTGAACTGGGATGTGTGTTTGTGTGTGTGAATCGTAATCTAATCCACACGCGTTATTTTAGCCTGATCGGTTCTGATCAATCCACGCACCCCCACCCACCCCGCTTTCCTTCGCCCCGCACTAGAGAAGGCGCTCGATGTCTCAATCACACAAACGCCGAGCTTCGTCCGGAGCAGGAAGCTGGTTTCCAAAAGGGGAAGGAAAAAAAGCATCGCGATTAAAACGATCGGGTCCAAGACCAGCCAGAGCGCCACACCAGAGTCACCTGCAGCCGCAATCCGCCTCGTCCTCCCCTAAAGTTCCAGCCAGCCGTGAAAGAGCGAAAAAAAACCCGGAGGAACCAAAAGGCCGAAAACAGCTTTCCCTCCGCGGTTAAAACGTCTCCAAGGCGCGTCTGTCCCCGGCCGGGCGCAAGTTGAGCTCCCGCACCAATCGCTCCACTCACTTACCTGGCCGCAGGGAAAGGGCAGAAAGCAGCAACCCCAGGAGAAAGAAGAGCGGCGTTTGCCGCTGCAGCCGGCAAGGAAAGCAGGAGGCGACGGCGGAGGGCATCTCCATTCCGCCTCCCCGCCAGGCGAACGGCGACTTCGGCCGCTGCTCCTCCCGAAGGAAGAAACGAAGGACGAGGACGCGGGCTTTTTTTTCTTCTTTTTTCCCCTTTTCTCCCCTCACAAGAGAGCGGCGGCGGCGGCGGCGGCTTTCTTCTCCGAAGAGGAACCGCAGCGGAAGGTCCGCAACTTTCCAGCCAACGGGGTCCAATAAAACGGGGTAGAAGCAGAAGTTGGAGGCTTCGGGGGAAGCGCAGCTTCTGCGACCGAGGACGGAGGCACGAACGACAGAGCGAGCGGGACGCCAATCGCGACCGCTCCGAAGCAGGTGGCTCTTTCCTCTGGCAGCCTAGCGGCGCTCCAAGACCGAAAGCTGAAAGAAAGAGGTGGGGCCAAGCCAGGCAGGACACGCCCCCTTGCACTCGCTCAAAGCGCCCCGCTCCTTTTGCCCGAGAGCCGTTTTTCCAGCCTTCAGCCGGAGCTTTCTAATAGCACCAGCGAGGGGAGAGAAAAAGCGGCTACCGGGCGGAGGGGAGGGACGGTGGCGGTGCGATTTGGGGCAGGGCGCATTGAAACTAACGTGGGGGGGGTGGGAGGGTCAGGAGAAAATGCGGAATGGAAGCCCGAGACGCGTCTCGATCGGCGAGAGGTTGGCGGGCTGGAATGAAAAGGCCTGTGGGAAAGACTGGGCAGGGGAAGTAACCAAAGGCAGCGTTAGGGGGTCGCCGGGGTTGGGCAGAGTGGGAGGCGATGGCAGCAAATTCTAAGGGCGTCTTTCCAACGCGATCCTAGGCGTGTTTATGGCAGTGAGTTCCCACTATTTGCAAGGGAGCGTAAATCCCAGGGAAGGGCAAAGGATGCAGTCCGGGGTGCGGGGCTCCGAACCCGGCATCCGGCTGAAGGGCGCCTTTATTCCGGAGAGAAAGAACGAAGTGGGGGGGGGGGGGCAACTTTGATCATCCCCGGGATGGAAATCGTCTTGGATGGTTGATCCCTAGGAAGAAAAAAAAAATCCGCGGCTCCTGCTCTTAAACAGAGATTGAGGCCATAACGTGCCGAGACTGTGATCTCTTGTCAGAAACGTGCGATGCGGGCAAGAAGGCAGCGTTTGCTACCTCGAGGTCAGCGCCGGCTTGCAGGAAATTCCAAGGAAAAGAGCGCCGCAGCTGTAATCCTAGGGTGCATCCAGTTGAGAATAGTGATGCAAAGATCATTTGTGACTTGGGTTGCCGGGAACCAGGGTCCGTCTCAGTGAGACTTTTAAGCGAACAAAACGCTTATGCAGTGAGGACGCGGGTTTTCTCTTCGTTTGGGCCAATATGATTGCCCTTTTCAGGGCTTCGTCCCAAAGGACTACAATGACTTGATGGCGAATAAAAGGGTTTAAATTGGTGACTACGGCGTTTAGATTCTTTAAGTAGACGTTTTCCCAGGAGATTCGTGTGGAAATCTCAGATGTTCTCAGATACTGCCAAAGGCTTTGGTTAAATCGGTAGGTGATAGATGGAAGGGTGAATTGGATCTGATTACTTAGGGGAAAAAACTGCTGCATTCTTCTTAACATTGCACTACCTAGCCCTTGGTTTTTTTGTTGTTGCTGTTTTTTTTTTTTTAATATAACTGTCCTGTTGATCTTAAACTAGCCAAGCAGAGAAATAGGTTCAAAAGAATACTCTGTGCCTTTCTGGGATTGCTTTCCTCTTCTTCCTTTGCTCTACCCATTGCCTCAAAGGGGCTTACAAAAAAATCCAAAAAATCTCTTATGATTGGACTAGTTTACCCTAGTGCATTTAAACTTGCATACGCAGGAAAATAGTTATATTAATAATTATTGCATACTAATTTACAAGTAGACTTTTCTCTGCCTTTTTTTTAATTACGGGAACAGTTCCAAAGGATATTTATGAACCTGAAGGGCAAATCAGCATCTTCCAAGTAATACTCTTGTGATACTTTGTTCTGCAGTTATTTAAATCATTTTTAATTTGTATGAAACAAGCCTCACTTGTGACATGAGTATATATATATATATATATATATATATATATATATATATATGATGGTATATATATATAAGATATATATATATACATATCTTATATATACATAAGATATATACATGCACCATGGTTTCTAAAGTAAAGCCTAGAAAACCCAAGACAGAAATAGATTGAAAACAAACTGAGCTCTCCCCAAGCATCATATATATTGAAATTACATAATTTCCTTTGCTCCGTGTCCCATCTGTGTAGTTAATAATATAGATGTGAAATTGCTCACTCTGGGTCTTAAATAGTAGATTCTTCTTTACCCAATCACGTATTAGTTTAGCACTCTAGTGCAATTAGTCCATTAAAAATGCTGACTGCTGAAATTTTGGAGCTAGGATACATAAAACAGTTCTTTTAGAATATAGATTAAAAGTGCATGGCTACAAGGATATATTTATCTTCGATGGTATATAAGACAGTTTGGAAGGTAAAGTGAAATTTTAAAAAAAATCTTGCACATTTTTAGCTCCTAATTTTATTCACTTGAACCACAATTTTCTGTTTGAATATCTATTTCAAAGAAGACAGAAAGACACGGTAGCCAAGTAATTGGATATAAGGGTAGAGGTAGGTCTGAGCTTCAAATAACCTTTCATATTTCCCACCATTTATTTCACAGAAGACATTGAAGGCAAACTGGAACGCTCCTCCCCCAGTAATTTAAAAGCATGCGTACATACACACAGGGCATATAACCATTAAGCTTTGTAAAATCGTGATTAAAACGTGGTTCAAATCCAGATGGCCACTTTGAGGGCCTTCAGTTCTACATGGATATGCATATTCAGAAAGCACTTCTTGGAAATAGATTGGCAAAAGGAAACAGTTGCCTTTGATGCTTCAGTTGAAAGCCTCGGTGCCTTGCTTTTTCAGGATAACTTGAATCAAATTGCTCCTTCACCAATTTTAGAGCTGCTTTGTACAGGCATAATTCCCAGATTTAAAAGCAAAAGCAGAAAAAAGGATGTTCCTGCGGTGCATACATGTACCAACACAGACAAAGGAAACAGATTTTATAAACAAGCTAACACATGTCACAATATAAAGATACTTTTCAGTCTATCTTATTTTTTTCCTGATGAAACCAAGCTACTGTGTTAAAACACTTATACTTCCTACCAATGCCTATTGCTTCCTTAGGATCCCTTTTAGACTTTCAAGATATTGCCTCCAACCCCCTCCCTCCCTCTCCCCCTCTTCCTCTCTCTTTTTCTCAATCTCTCTCTGATAAAGAGTGTTTTCAAATAAAAGCCTGTTCCAAGCAGCTAGCTATGTTTTGATAAAATTACCATAGGAATTCTTGAAAATGAAAATGAGGCTGGGGCTTTGTTTTGCAACATGCTGGTCTCTGGATTGGGGAAAAATAACAATTTATACTCTACCAAATTAGGAGAGATGCGGAATTTGGTAGCAATCAAGAGAGATCTGCAGATATACTGCAGTCTGCAGGCACTGATGAATATTGGAGGGGGAATAGGAATCAGAGTATGTAAGGAGCTGTGATAGACTAATTATTTTGCACCTTTGCCCTATTATTTTCAAATGATGTTTCTATATCCCATGTCTCCTGCAGGGCAATGAATACATTTAACCTTCATTTAGCTGAGTGAAGTTTCTGGATTTTCTTTAAAAATGCTCATGGACTTGAGAATTTTCTTGCATATTTCAAAACAATTACTTTACTAATTTTTCTATTTACTTGATAGGGATTTAGCAAACTTATGTAAGACAGAAAAACCTTCTTATACAGGAGAAATGCTACCATTCAGAATTCAAGTTGACCTGGAAGAAGAGACTCATAACGTTATTTGGCTTTTGGTGAATAAAAATAGAGAAATTTCAGGAAAATATGATGGAAAGTCCCTAGTGGAAGTTGTCTGTTTCAGTCCTTAGACAGCATAGATTGCCCTGGAGAAAGAACAGAACAAATGGATTATTAACACAAAAAAACTGAGATGTCCTCTGCGCTTGTGAAAACTTCTAGCACTTGTCTGTAGGTGGCCCCATTTTTCTACCCAGCTGATAAATAGACCAATCATGTCCACTGTTAGAATAGATAAACAGGAAATTCAGCAAAAACATCAAACTTCCTTGTATTAAAGGTAGCAGAGTCTGCTCTATGGGAACAAAAAGTGATTTGCTATCATGCTTTCAGGTTCAGACAGGTTAGAGGTGATAATTGTTTTATCAAAAGAGAGAATGAGGAAATATTAAGGCTTCACTGCTCACTGCATGACTTGTAAGACAACCTGAACCAATGTCATAAATGTAACATATTTCCTTGATAAATACTCTTTTCACATACTCATTTCCAAAACATACATTCAGTTTTCATGCTCGCATAATGAATGAAAAGCGTGGAAAGAGAAAGAAACATTTTTCAGGATTATGGAAACTTACTATATTTCTATCATTCATTTACTCACTCACTCATTCATTCATTTTCTATTGTTGCCCATCTCAGCCAAGTGATTCTGGATAGCTTACAATACTAAAACTACGCAACAGTTAAAGCAATTAAACACCCAAACAATAAATACATTCAGCAGGTTATATTTAAACATCTTTCAGTAGGGCCAAAAAGGGGTCCTTAACATATTATAAGCCCTACACTCAGAAACAAAGCCAAGTTTTTAGGGGTGGGTGGGAATGCAGTATAATGACAATGCTAATGCGATCAGTTGATTTTCTCTTGGCTTTTTTAAGCATCTCAGAGAGAAGGCCACAATACAATTACAGGCCATAAAGTAGAAACAGCATTTGTACAATAGCGTCCCACCAGCCAATACGCTCCCACAGAGATTGATTCCTCAGGGTGCCGTCGGCCAAACAATGCCGACTGGTGACACCCAGGGGGAGAGCCTTCTCTATGGGGGCACCTGCCCTCTGGAATGAACTGCCCCCGGAGATTCGTATGATCCTCGACCTACGTACCTTTTGCCGTGCCCTTAAGACACTTTTGTTTCAACTGGCCGGGCTGGCCTAGAAAATGAATTTTAATTGGATGTTTGTAGTTTTTAATATAAGGGCCACATTTTAATATATTCTAAATTGTTTTTAATTTTATGGGTATATGTTTGTTTTAATATGGCTGTACAGCACCCTGAGTCCTTCGGGAGAAGGGCGGTATAAAAATTTAATTAATAAATAAATAAATAAATAAATAAACTTGAAAAGTATTGTAGGGTAAGGACAGATGTATATTCTCCCAATATCTGGCAAACAGAAACAACATTTTCTGTGACAAGAAGGTCAAAAGAGGATTAAAGGAATCAAAAAGGTCCTATCTGAATCCCTATGACTTTAGATAGCGTAATGGCTTCTTATATAAAGGTGGTCCTCAAACTATGACTATTCATTCAGTGACTGCTCAAAGTCAGGATGGTGTTGAAGCAATGTTTTTTCTGAACAGTCCTCAGAATTTTGATATTCCGGCACCCCTGTGATCAGTTGACTGTGATTTTGGAAATTGGCAACTGGTTTGCACTTAGAACTGGTTGCAGCACCACATGATCATCTGATCAACATTTGCAATCTTCTGGCTTCCCCAGAAAGTCTGACTTTTGTTGTGGAAAGCCAGTAAGATGTTGCCTCACCATATGACTGTAGGATTTGCAGTCAGGAACGCAGAGATTGCTGTTGCTAGGCAATGTGGCTGCGTTTTACAACTATCGTTAAGTGATCAAAATTTCAGTCTCAATTGCTATTGTAAGTCAACAACTACCTGTAAAGAACCATCTGTTTACTATGATTCCTGCTCAGTTTTTACAATTGAGCAGAGTTGGCATGCTCCAAGTCCCATCCATTAGAGAGTATAACATGATGGGACTTAAGAAGAAGACCTACCTTAGTGCCACACTTGTCCTCTGGAATACTATCTCCCTGGAGATACATCTCAGCCCCATCATGAACATGTTCAAAAGAGCTTTGAAAAATGAGCTCTCTCTCAAGCTTTGAATTAGAATCAGTAGGGAGACCTGCAATATTATTCTTTAATGGTTGTTCTTCATTTGGATTTTTTTAAAAAAATTGTAAGATTGCCTTTAGTATAAGCCCGTGATGGCAAACCTATGGCACGCATGCCAGAGGTGGCATGCAGCAACCTCTCTAGGTATGCAAGCCGTTGCCCCAGTTCAGCTCCACGCACATGCATGCACGCCCAGTGGTGGGTTCTAACTGGTGTTACTATTCTGCCCCAGCTACAGACCCCAAAGAACACAGCACACATAAAGTCTATACAAAACTTAAATTTACTAAAATAACTCAGTCTTTTCCAAACAAAGGCTGTTAATAAACTTTCTTAACAGCCTACAAGAAACCAAAGATAAAGTAATCACAATCTTACTAAGGTTGGCAGAAAGCCCAGAAGCAATTTGCAGAGAATCCAGACGCGAAGGAGAATGAACTAAAGTTCCCTACAATTTGCTTCAGTCAGCGTGCCTCCTTAAATAGGCTTACTATTTAGGCTTAATTAGCCCCAAGCCTTACACTCAAAGAGACCTCCTCCTGAGGTCTCCTGCCTTTTGGCCGCTCTGCGCGCCCGTGCATCAAGAAGAGGCTCCTCCTCTTCATCCTCTTCACTTAAAGGAGCTTCTGGAGATTCTGAAGGCGCTGGCTGAATCCCTGCCTCTGGGACCACATCTTCTCCAACCTCCTCATTGTCTGACTCGAGTGTCAGCTGCACAGGCTGCTGGAGCAACACCACAGCAGTGTCCTCACTGTCAGAATCAGCTACAATCCGCACAGGTCGCTGATGGGCCACAACAGTTATCACCAGTTCATTTTGTGCACACGCTTTGCATGCCAGCTGGTCTTCGGGTTTCTGCCACGTGTGCATGTGTGGGGGCAGGGGCCATTGCATTTTGGGGGTTTGGGCATGCCTGCATTCACACACATGCGCACATGCTTTGGGCACTCGGTCCGGAAAAGGTTAGCCATCACTGGTATAAGCTATTCGGAGTCATTGTACACTTGTACAGCCTACAAGTTTATAAAATAAATATAAATAAAATTAATAACTTTACTCAGTGATAGGTAGCCCAGAGGTCTACTTTCTAAGATTATATAAAATTCTCCCAAATGAGCTTCTATGAAAAGTTAACTTTCTTGATTGTTAGTTTTTAATGAGTGTTTTACACTCCCTTTTGAATTCTTACAGGTTGGGCCCTGACTATCTACCAAGGACTATATGAATTAATAACCAGCACCTTGAAGTAGCCTCAGAAATCCATTGGTAACATGATCACAAAATGAATGTTTATTTGCCATAACTGCCCTTATCTGCAAGAACTCTGGCCATCACATTTTGTACTAATTTTAGTTTCCTGGTTATTCTTCAAAGGCAGGTCCATAGTTCTTGTGGTAGCATGGATATGATTTCATTATATCAAATTGAAATTAGCTTTCCTAAAATGGCCAATTTGATTTTTAAAAAATGGGCCTGAATCAGTTTATGTTAAGAGAAAACCTAAATAAACCTTATGCTGAATAATAATTAGATATCTGGTAGTGCCTGATGAGATAGAAGTGGTATAAATATAGTTGAATAGTTATACAGTTATATCTATTCCTCCTCCTCCTTTTATTACAAAAGAGTTTTATCAGAGAAATACTTCCTTGCAGAGAAATTCCTGAACACCGTAGTCTGGAGTTGTTTAGCAAATATCTGCCCTAGCTAAGGTTCATTCAGTGAATATTATTGAGAGTTGACATACATAGGATAAGATTACATTGTAGATACAGTATGTCATTTTTTGTAGTAAAAAGACCCGAATAATGTTTTACCTTGAAATGACAGGTAAAGTGGGAGGATGAATGCTACCCTGAATTTTGGAAGAAAGGCAAGATATACATTTAAGAAACATGAATTCTGCAGTATATAAGTCTAACAATCCTAAATAGTAAACAAAAATTGTTTACTACTACGAGTACCAGAAAGTTCATCTTAAATTGAATTGAATTAACGGACTTCAAAAAGGAAAGTCTATTTTAATTTGATTTGATCAAAGTGCCTATATTCTAGATGAATCTAAGATGAACCTCCCTTTGTAAAAGTAGATGAATTATGGAAAAATACCATTCCTTCCAGGTAAATGCAATATGCATATATTGCCAGAATTATGTAGTACAAATGTCAGTGTTCCAGAAAAAAACACATTTCCAAGTAAAGACACGGAAACAAGCATTTTCCAAAGTCCTCTTTACTAGAATAGGCCAACTGGCACATCTGGGAAATCCCGAATCTGAAAAGCCTGGGCTTTCCTTCAGTAATTCAAAGCTCCCATAACCATCCAATTTCTCCCTAGCTGGTCACATGCTCCAATCACGTCCGTTCCACATCGACTCAGCCCCTGACCTTGACCAATAGGAAGAATGCTATTATGTCTACTAAATCCCCCCTCCTACTTTCCCACACACATCTCCCACACAGGAGATGGCAGCATTGAAGCTTCCGGCCTAATATGGCTTCCAAGGCTGACAGGCGTCCCCCCACCTGCAGAAAAACCACATCCTAAAAATTGTATAGTCAGTTTCCTATAGCTATTTTATTTTAATAGTGAGATTATGGCTTTGATTTTAATTTTCATTTATTGACATATGTATAATAGCGATTAATTATAACTTTATATGAAGTTCAGCTATTAACTACAAGGCGATCAGTGTTCATTATAGAATTTGCTAAAATATACCATCATTAGAACATTGGTTTTTTTATTAGGATATGGATGAATACATAATTTTTTGACCCAGCACATCTCATCTGTTAATTAGCAAAGAAGTGAGAAAAAGATCAAGTATATTAACCAAAAAGATTCAATGAGTTCAAAACAAACTGGTGATTAAGCAAAAGAGATTCAGTTATACAATACAATGAATAACTACAAGGGCTACACTCTGTACAAATTGTTCTTATATAACACTATGAATCACAGTCTATGATATCGCAAAACTGAGTCTTGGATATGGAAACACTATATAATTGATCCAGTTTATGACCAGAATAAAAAATATGTTTATGAGTTGTCAAAAGTTACCATTTGGGCAAAGCTAAGGTGCAGCTGTTCCTATTTGAATATGACAACTTGAATAATCAGCTAGAAAAGCAGTGTTAAATAAATCTGTGATGTCAGAAACCACATCTTAGAAAATTAAAAGAAAACAGATAGAAAACAGACTAATCAGAAAAGTAAAAGAAAAGTGGGTGACTGTCAGAAATAATGCATATATATATTTATTTAGACTTCTTGTACAATACTTAAGAATAGAAAAATAGTAGTATTATCATCTCATTACTGAATAAATATTCCTAAGCCTCTTCTGCAGTTGGGAAAACTGAGGCCAAAAGAAAATGGGTAATAATTATCTGGCTACTCTGCAAATTATTATCCAGCCTCTATTAGGTTGTATTTTCATTGACTTGGCAAAATTAATCAGTGCACTGTGCACAGGATCCAAAGCAAATTGGGTATTGCAAGTATTAATTATAAATGCTCAAACTTAAATTGGATGATATTCAAAATCCTCAGAGGAAGCTTTTTAAGTTCTACTCAGAATGATTAATTTAAGCTGCGTGGTTTGGAAGTTTCAAAAACATCCAAGTACCACAGGACTAGCTAATGGCTACATTAGCCAAGTCTTCAGTTCAGTGAATGTTGAAGAATGCTATACTGTATATGTAAGCCAAACTTTCTGTATGATATTTAGATTATACATACAATTATTCAGAGAAATAGGCAACCTGGAGAGAGAGTAAGAGAGTGACCAAACAATATGCAACCTGTTAAATTCAGATGTTTTAGACCAGGGGTGTCAAACTTGATTTCATTGAGGGGCCACATCAGGGCTGTGGTTGACCTTGGTGGGCCAGGCAGGTGTGGCTGACTGGGTGGGTGTAGCCAGCTTGATGCCACTCCCCAAACTGCTGGCATGTTTCCTCTTCACACTGGGTATATTGGGCTGAAGCTATGCTGGCCTGATCCTTCCTCTTCACACTGGTTAACCGGGCCAAAGCTACGCTGGCCCAATCTTTCCTCTTCGCATTTGGTAGACCAGGACAGCCCCATGGGCCGGATCCGACCACATCGTGGGCTGGATCCAGCCCATGGGTCTTGAGTTTGACACCCCTGTTCTAGACAAACTTATCAACCCTACTTTTTTCTCCCAAATTTCCCATTTTTTATTTTTAAATCTATTCTCTAAATATAATACATAAATATACATAAACATAATGACCATTGAGTAAATCGTCCCAAAATCATGTGAAGTTTCCAAGCTTGCTTTGTAGCTAGAATTCCATATGTTTAGCAAGTTGCAATAGTTATCTACAATAATTGAAATGTTTTTTTTTTTGAAAGAAAACATAAATGCTGAGAAATAAAGAAGAAAATTCCCAGTAATCATGTAAACATTAACAGAAATAATCAAAGAAATTTAACTTGAAAATCCTCTCTATTGCTCTTTGGTGAAAAGACTAATTAAAAACACATATCAGCAGTCCATTACTGCAGATAAAAATAAATTATTCTGAAATATTCCACATCTAACAGCTTTATGATATATGTAAGATGATATTTTGCAACTTATATCATCATGGCCCTAGATCTAAATTGAAATGTCTTATTTGGAAGAAATTGAGAAGAGAAATTCTAGACCACTGATCCACTTTTATAGTGGATGTGCTCTTAGGAGTATGTTAGAAATGTGCTATTTTTGTTGCCAGCAGGATGCGATGTAAAGCCATAATGACCCATAAACTCATAGCTTTAGTAACTTTCTTGTTGAATAGCACTGCAGTCAGTTTTTCAGAAAACATGCAAAACAATATGAAACCTGGAAGCATTTCCTGTTCAACACAACTATATTATGGTAACTTTTAAAAATTAGATTACCAAAAATTCAAAAAAATACACAATTTTATAAAAGAAGAAAATGAAACAAAAAGAAATAAAAGCATACAAAATGTACGTTTCTAGATACACATGTATCAAACGTAATGGTATAAACTTAAGCTATGATTTATTATATTTAGCTGTGGTTGATCCATATTTTTATTATAGATGATCCATAAAACATACATTTTTAAAAAAATCATAATTTACTAAGTTATGGTGTGTCAGCAGCGAGAATCAATCTAATACATCATTGCAAAAAATAAAATTTGCCATCAATACAGGATTGGAAAAATGGAAGAAGTGCCGCAATAGACTACATTCCAAGAAAAATTCAGGCAGAAATGAACCTTAGATAGGCAAGCTAACACGCATAGAATATAGTTTTTGAAGAAAAATATAAGTGTTTAAGTAATAATACTTGGAGTGAACAAATGTACCACATTACCATCAATGGGAAAAATAGTGAAAACTGAAGGAATCAAGATGCCTAATGGAAATAACCTCAAGAGTCTGGATGAAGAAGATCATTATAAATATCTGGGCATCCTTCAAGCTGACAATATCAAGCACGCTGGTGTCATAAAAAAAAGTTAGAACTGAATACATCATGAGAGTGAAGGTTTTAAAGTCCCAACTTAGTGGAGGAAATACCATCAAGGCAATTAACACCTGGCCATTCCAATCATTGGATACCCAGCTGAAATAATGGACTGGACTCAAGCAGATTAAAAACCCTTGATGGGAAGGCCAGAAAAATCATCCATGTAGCAAAACTGACGTATTCTACTTACCAAGGAAAATAGGTGGGGGTGGAATATTACAAGTAAACAAGTCAGTTGAAGAAGAAAAAAGTGCTTCGGAAGAATATCAGAAGAACAGTGAATGAAGATGCACTGAAACTTGTACATCATGAAGGCTTACTGAATAGCAAAGATATAAAACTGGCCATAAGAAAGTCCAAATGACTAGAACTGAATAGAAAAGAGATGGTTAGGCAAAGTATTACATGGCCAGTATATAAAAATAGCAGGCAAAGTAAATAACAGGACCTGGCAATGGATAAGAGCAGGGAAATTGAAAAAAAGATTTTCTGGCTACACAAGACCAAGCTTTAAGAACAAATACATACAAAGCCAGAATTGAGAAGACAGCAATGGATTGCCAATGGCACCTATGTAAAGAAGCTGAAGAAACAGTGGAACCTAGTTAGCTGTATAAGAAGATTTCATGAACTGACTACAAACAACAGCATGACAAAGTAGCAACAATGATGCACTGGAGTATCATTAATTACATTTGCCTAAAAGTAAGAACTGGTGGGTCTAAAAAACAGATACATAGGAAACAAAAAACTAGAATTCACCTGCTAAATAACAGCCCAGACTTAACAGTTGTTGATAAGAAAGACTAAAAAGACTGCATAACAGATATGCTAGGACCTGGAAAGAGTAGCATAGAAGAAAGAACTGGAGAAAATCACAAATTACAAAGACATGCAAATAGAAGTTGATCAATTGTGGCAAAAGAAACCAAGAAAGTACCAATAGATTGCCTTGAGTGCAATTTGAACACCAGTGGCATTGACAAAATCACTTATCAGTCAATTTCAAAAGGCAACTTTATTTGGAACATTTTACATCCTGCAAAAATATGTTTAACAACATCAAACAATCACATCTGTCTATTCCAGGCGCTTGGGAAAGACGCAATAGATGAATAAATGCGCCAAACTCAGTCTAAACATCTGGATGACTATGCACCTAACAACAACAACAACAATTTAATAACAAAATAATCCAGACATAAATGAATAATAATGTCAAAACCAAGTATAAAAATGTCGAAGTAGCAATTAGTGATTGGGTAATGTTTAATTAATTATTAATTATTTCAGTTTAGGCACTGTCTGAATCTATGATGTCTCCTTTGTGGTTTATGTATTTCTGTTTTCTAAGAAGTGATGGGAAATGGTCATTTCAGGGCTTCAGCAATTTTCTTCCTCTAAACTGCAGAACAACTGGGGAGGCAGGAAAGAGTAACAGATTTCTATCTATGTATGGGGAAAGAGTTTCACTGAATCTTAGGGAAAATGTCTGATTAAATTCTGAAATAGGTGGAATTACACACCATGCTAAGTCTTTATATAGTCCTTCCCACTGAATATTTCTAAATAAGCTTGTTTTCAGTTTAGAGGAAAAATGTACTATCACTATAATTTTACATTTCTGTAAGTTGCTTGAAATTGCAATTTATTTCCCTATTGTCAATATTAAATTTGATAATTTAAGGCTGCAATCCTACATCTGAGAATAAATTACACTAAAGCCAGAGATGCTTATTTATGCATAGATATGTACAGAATATTACAGGACATTAAGAACAAGTGAAAAAATGTGTAGAAATTTAACTAGAGAGGGAAAGGAAGAACATGATCAGAATATGTAATAGAAGAAGGAAAACAAATATTGAAGTGTTAGAAAATCTACTAATACTCTTGATTAGTAGTAAATTAAGAGAGCCCCATACAGATTAATTTGAGGGAAACTATAGCTGCCAGTAGTTTTAAATCAAAAGGAGAAGATTGAATTATTTGTATATAGCAATCAATAATTGGTTTTTACTTGTGAAGTTCAAGTATGGCCTAAAGAAATCTAAACAATGATTTTATAAAACTGAAAGTTGCAATCATAAAATCACCATGTAGCAACTATCTTGAACCCAGTAAGGCTTATTTCTAAGAAATTATACCAAGCATCAAGTGAGAGCTTGCAGCTAATGGCTTGGTGGTTCCATCTACCAGGAATGGAAATCATTTCTGAGCTTGGAAGAGAAAATGGACTGTTAGTATTCAAAATAGGTAAACTTAGAGAAACTCAGCTTCGTTCTTTTTGTCAATATAAATATATTTGTGTACACACACACACACATACATAGACATAGAGGGATTGAGAGGATATACAACCACTCAATACCTTCCTTTCAATCCCTTAGAAAGAAAGAAAAAACCCACGGTGTTTTGTTTAATAGATTTCCAACAGTCAACACTGATGCCTTTGGATGAAATCCAGAACTGGGTAACGGATAATGAATGATGAACAAATTCTATTATCAAATCCTTTTTATTAAGTAATTTAGAAATGCCACTCTACTCATTTTCAGCTGCATTGGTGGTTCTTTGCCCCATAAACTTAAGAATCTCACATTTGCACAAGTGATTCGTAAAAATCCATCCTATACAGTATGTGCCTAATTTGGGACAGCTTTCTTGATAATTAAACCCCTTTGTAATTTGCCACACAGTTTACGCAAGCTGAAGGAAAGCAGCCAAAAAGTTGATAAAGCCTTAGTGTTTTCTATCGCTGCTATTTTGGCTTTGGCACAGTGCAGAATTCAGCTAATTTTGAACAGCAGTTCCTTAGAGCAGTTAATAGAATGAAGATCCTTTAGATGCAATCAAATAAGAACAAGCAGGCTAAGCAATGCTGGAAAAGAAGTACTGCTCAAGCCAGCCATTAGCATGCAAGACTAGCAGCAGGGATTTAATAGTGCATGTTTTAAATTGGTATGTTGGGCAATTATGACAGAAATTCTCTCAATTCCTTGTTTTTGTCTTGTTTATCAGAAACCTTGGTATAGGCTTTTTTTTTTTTTGACACAAGTAGAAGTTATTCATTAGCTTGAAAAAAATGTTAGCAGAAAATCCGTGGGGTCTTTTTATCTAACCATATGCAAGACTATGTAAATGAATCCACCAGCTATATTTTTGCATAGTAATAAACAGAATGACAGAATTGGAAGGGACCTTGAGGTCTTATAGTCCAACCCCTGCTCGGGCAGGAAACTCTATTCCATTTCAGGCAAATGGTTGTCCAATCTCTTCTTAAAAACTTACAGCATTGGAACAACTTCTGAAGGCAAGGTGGTTCCATGGGTTAGTTGTTTTCACCGTCAGGAAATTTCTCCTGAGTTCTAGGTTGCTTCTCTCCTTGATTAGTTTCCATCCATTACTTCTTGTACTGCCTTCAGGTGCTTTGGAGAATAGGCTGACCCTTTCTTCTTTGTGGCAGCCCCTTAGATACTGGAACACTGCTGTCATATTTTTATCAGCTTCGTTGGAATGCCTGGTTTGTATTATGCTACATCAGCACATCCAAATTGGTGACAAAGTGCTGTGCCTCATTGTACCTTCGCACTGGCTCCTCCTAGCTGGGCCCAGCAAACTTCTTTTGATAGATCAGGCTATGCTGCCCTGCCATACTTGTCACATGCATCCCAGAGGTGTATTATTGCCAAGTTCTGAATCTCAGGCCATCAGCAGGAAGAAGATAGTGAAGATCAACTGAGGGCAACAGTAGTAGGAGGCAGCAGTGGTGTGCAGCACAGTATAGGGAGGCCAAAAGGGAAGAGATGGGGAAAAATAGGCGAAGCAGTTTGTTAAGGAATTCGCAGAGTAACCCTTGAATAGCAAGGGTGTATACATGAAAGCGATTGAGAGTAGGTACGAATAAACACAGTCAACACACAGATACACTGAGTTTACTCAGTCAACACACAGATACACTGAAAGTGTTTACTTTCAGGAAATAGTAAGGCACAGTCCAATAAACAGTCCAGATCATACACATATAAAGCAGGAGATAGCAAAATGACAGTCCAGGGATAGTCCAATAACAAAGTCTTCTTACCAGTCGTCATAGTCATTTACAACGAACAGTTCTTCTGGATTTGCAAACAGTAGCATACAGAGATATCAGAGAGCAAGAACAGCAAAGAGAAACAAACCATGTTTCTAGCTCCCTCTTAAGGACATTGGCTACATAGCTAACCAATCAGGACACAGTATGGTGCAATACAGCAGTTTTAAAGCTATGTTGATGGTTTATATATTGCCAACACAACAAGGTAGGTAATATTCATTTCCTAACAGAGTTTTAAGTGCCCCTGGACTCAAAAGTACAAATGGCCTGTCAAGTGTCTTAATTTTGCTCACATGACTATGGTGAAGCTGCAACAGCTGAAACTTCAGTGGCCAGTTATAACTGTTTGTTTAGTGCAGGGTGTCAAACCTGCATTGTCACGGCGATGTCAGATAAAGAAATATATACATAAATAAGGAACAAGGAAACTACAAATATAAACATATGTAAAGACGGGGAAGGAAAAAAAACTTGAATTTTAGAAGAACACCGATATGAAACTGCTGTAAAATGGGAAATTTATGTTTTGTGTTTGTTTCTGTTCTTGTTTTTAAAGAAAAAAATAATAATAAAAATTATTTTTTTAAAAAATAACTTTGTTTAGTGCAGGGTGTCAAACATGCGTTGTCACGGCGATGTCATGTGACATATCACAACTTTTCCTTCCTTCGCTAAACTGGGCGTGGATGTGGCCAGCACATGACTCATCTGGCCCATGGGCCATGAATTTGACAGCCCTGATTTAGTGCTACAGTAACTTCAGTCAATGAATGGTCATTTAGATTTACCTATAATCTTATTCAAAACGATGGCAGAGAATTCAGCAAATGGGTAGAGAAAATATAATAAGTAGAATATGATACTGCAAAATTTTTATAGAGAACCAAAGTTATGTTGTCTTAAATTAATTCTAATGAAAATAGGTACTTTTAATGATTAGGAAAACATACCAGTTAAATATACCAATTAATATTTTCACAAAGCGCATAGGTAATAATCTTGCTTTAATCAGGTTACAATGAAACTTCACATACAGTATGTTGTTACTGGACTATTAGTGTCTGAAGATTTTTGTGTGTTTTTTAAAAGGAGATTCCAGGAAAAATCCAATAGGTTTTCTGTTTCTTCTAATAATTTAATTTTTCTATTTTGAGATCTGTTATCAACACTTGCAATTATTAAGGAAGTCTGAAAATACTTCAGTGAACTTTGACATTTTCTTATAAATGAATGAGTCAATATGGTATATACAAGTGGTGGGTTCCTCCCGGTTTGGCCCAGTTCTCCCGAGCAGGTAGCGGTGATGATATGACTTCACCAAACCGGTTCTGCCCCCGCCCCCCTGTGCCCCCCCTGCGCCCCCCCACTGCACCCTCCCACGTTATTCTTACGTTTTATTTGGCACCACCCCCAATCTATTGCTGCCTCTTGAGTCCCAGCTGATGGCTAGAGGAAAAAAAACTGCTCTTGCTGCCCGGCTTCAAAGGGCCACCCTACAGCTGATCAGTGGTAAAAGAAAACAAATGAGTAGACCGGTGCCTGCAAAAATAAATGGGTAGACCAGTGCCTGCAAAAAATAAATGGGTAGATCGGTACAGCTCTGCAAGCAGTTAAAAGCCTGGTAGACCAGTACCTCTGCTAAATCCTAAATAATTGTCACATGACCATCAAGCCACGCCCACAAAATAAACCATGCCCACAGAACGGGTAGTAAAAAAAAATTAGAACCCACCCCTGGTATATACTGAAATTTATATATATGGATCAATGAATCAGTCTCTTGTCAAGCTTGTGTTCATGTAGAAGTTGTCAGTCACATTTCTGTACAAATCTTCAGTTACTCTTTTTAAACTAAAAATTAATGTAGATATATACTTCTAAATATATAGCAGTGTTGCAAAAATAAATGTTAACTGAAGGCAAACGGTGGCAAAGACCATGAAACTGGTGAGTAGAGTAGTTTATTGGAACCACTCCAGATAAGGGGAGGACGGATCACTTTCTAATCACTTTCAGAAATTGCTCATTGACTATTTCTAGGCCATTAGAGACTTTCAGAATAACAAGTCTGAAAATACTGGGGAAGTTTACTTTTAATCCTGAATGAAAGAAAACGATAATTGTAAGCTTAAGAATTTAAAGCAATAGCAGCAAGTTAAATAAATTTTTCATCTTAGCAAGATAAACAGATTAAGGGTCACAAAATTGAAATATTGTAACTTTTACAATAAGATTTGGAAATTATTTATGAAGTGCAAACAGCTTATAGTGGGAAATAGATCTTGCTTTAATTTTTACAAGTCCATTTTGATTTTACTATTATAATAAAAATTCTTAGTAAAATTACATATAAAAGACATGGCCTTTTGATACATCTTCCTTCATATTCTACAGAGGTAGCTTTAGAAGCAGAATATACAAGTGGAATGCTAAACAATACTAAGAGGAGCCAATACCATTTCAATTCACTCAGTCCACTTTAAATACCGAATATTACACTTAAGGATGCATTGCAACTGCCGTGAATATTAGAGGCTTCCTTCTGTTTGAAGATGCAGCCTTTGGCAGTTAAAAGTGAATTAAAAGAAAGCTAGTTCTCAAACACATTTCTCTCTGTTAAAGAAATCCAGCAAAAATATCTCCTATGGCTAACTGTAAAAGGAGAAGTCCTCTAGTAATACTGTGATAATTAAAAAAAAAAAAGAAATATACACTGTAGAACTCCAAACTAGAAAATAAAGGTGGCCAAAGTTAGTTTTCAAACCTGAATCTAATTTTCATTCACTTGTTAAACCTTCTTAAACAGACAATACCCAAAACTGCACTGTAATGGTTTGGTTCAGCACCAACATTTAAAAATAATTTAATATCTTCATAATGTGTCAGATTGTTTGCAATTAGAAGCCAAAGTAATTGTAATACCATTGCTGAGCTCAAGAGCCTGAGAGTTTCAACTTTAACTTCTATGTACAATTGATTTCAGTTTGTTCATGTCTGACAATTCCCCAAGAGAACTGAGAGTGATGTGATAATTTCTGTGAAAATATCATATCTTTGCACTGAATGTGTTAATATTCTATAATTTTGTCAGTCTGGGAAATATGAAGGCAGGAAAAATGAGTGAGAGAAAACACAGAAAGCATACTAAATCAAATAATAACATACTGTATGTGCAAATCTTTTTAAACAAACATTTTGATCATTTTAAGATGACCTTATTTTTTTTAAAAAAACGTATAGGGTTTACAATCCCTAATAATATTGCAATCTTATTGTCATGAAAGTACTTTTTTTTTCCTAGTGAAAATAGCTGGCTGCTATTTTTTATATAAAACCTTTCATAATTAGAGTCTTTAGGTGCAATCAATGTCCAACCAATGTCAATTGAAAAGCTTTAATTTAGTTTAAAGACCCTAGATTGAGCTATATACAGACAAGGATGCATTAAAGACTTACATTAATCATGTGTCATTCTTTAAAATCAGATTTTAAAGAAGATTAGATATAGCATTTTTAATAGCAAGTGACTGGTTTTATAGCTGAAAAGATAACTATAGAAGACTCTAGATGGGGATTTAATACTGAACACATCAAGCACCATACTATAAGCAGATGTAGAACACTGAACAGGAACAAAGAATAGCAAAAATTCTGACATACAGTATATACAAGCTGACTTGCTAAAGAAAAAAAAAAGATTTAGAGCAGAGGACATGCAGCTGTAGGTGAAGAAAGTTTATTTATTCTCAAGGAAGTAAAGGATAGAGTTTTTCTCTTTCTTAAAATAGTAAAGTACAAAGGTGATTTATCTACATTTTCCGACTGACAGATGTAATTGAATCAGACTCGCAAAAGGAGCAAGCTACCAAACAAAAGGAATAAGTCATGAGTACATTCCCAAAGCAGAAAACAAAAGGAGCTTGACTGAATTAGGATGTTTCCTCCTTGTAGCAGAGGTGTGGAGATGCTAAGAGATAAAATGGGGGTATTGTTGCAGTCAAGAAGAATGCAGGCCATGTTTAGGCAAAATGGGGAGAAAAAAAGAATAGCAAATTAAGCTTTCTTGGTGAATGAGAACATTCATTTAAACATTTCTATACGATCCCACTGCCTTTCGTACAATAACATAAACAAATTGAACACTCTAGGGATATCCAGCATGCATCGCAATCTATACAGTCCATTTGGTTTATGGGAATCTCTGGGAATGGCAAAGTCTATTCGCTTTAAAGTAGCCCTTTACTGCACATTCAATAATGAAGAAAACAAAGTGTAGCATAAGTCGCATGAAAAAAAAATGACAAAACAGAAGTTTGTTCCTGTTTCTACCCAACTAGATATTTTCCCCATCAGAATTCATTTTGTACAGTTTCTTGGAGATGCTTCCTGGACTTTGGCCTGGGAGGAATAAGTAAATTCCTTTTTACCAGAGAAAAAAGATATAACATCCTTTCTCAGTTATTGTTCTCTTGTCCCAGTTAACTATTATCTTGTTATCCTGGCTCAGTTATCTAGGATAAAGGTGCTGTTTGTCAATTTCACATTTCTAATTTTTTTTAATAAAAAGTTTTTTTTAAAAAAAAACAAACATTACATCGTTAATAAATCAGTGTGTCATCTGGATACAAATTTTCGTGTCATCATATTTACCCTTACCACCATTTTATTTTTATATATATATATATATATATATATATATATATATATATATATATTGCTTTTACATTTCAATTTATTATTTCTCCTATTACAACATTTTCCTTCCAAATTTATTTAATATTTATACCACTTTTTGTCCATATTCATTTTCTACCCAATGATAAAATTGCCCCCGTATGTTATAATACTCCGATTCTTCCTTCCCTTTAATTGCCAATGTTAATCTGTTCATTTCTGCACATTCTAGTATTTTCTTAATTATCTCCCCCTCTGTAGGGATTTTTTCCGCTTTCAAATTTTGTGCAAATACAATTCTTGCTGTAATTATTACATGAATAATCAAATATACATTTTCTTTACTAAATTTCTCAGATAAAATACCCAACAAAAACAGCACCGGTTTTAAATCGATATGTTGCTGAGTCTGTTTAGAAATATTTTTTACAGTTATTGTCCAGGTGTCATTTAACCATGCTCTCTTCATCCAAGAATACTTCATATCCAGGCCTTCATTTTCAGTGAACGATTATGGGAATTCTTCCCCTATTATGAATGGGCATGTATGTACATATCATCTAGAAACTACAGATGTCCAAATTGTTTTTTTTTTTGTAAAAAGTTTTTATTGGTTAAAAATATACAATATTATAGTTTACAATATGTTGAATTTTCAATATCTTTATAAAAAGATATTTCAATTATTATTCTCTTTTTTTAAGTTCTCACACAACAGACATTATTATATTAAATCAAAACAAACAACCAGGTTGTATAAAAGTTATATAAACAAAAAAAAGCAAATAGCCAAAGTGTTATACAAAGTACAATAAAAAGAGAGAGAAAAAAAAGATGTCAAGTAAAAGACATTAAATAATGGATTCCCCTCCTTTCTTCATTTCCTGGTTCTAGCTCTTAAAACCATGGTCTGGCCTCCCCCCTCCTCCAGGGCCGCCACAGCTCCGTCCGCCCCCGCTCCTTGATCATCTAATACTTCCCCCTCTTCGGCTCCTGTATCTTCTCCATCTAGGAAGGATTTATGTTGGTCAAAAAAAGCCTTAGCTTCCACTACGTTATTAATTTTCTTCTTACTGTCCTCCCAAAAAATCATCAAGCCCTCCGGAATCAACCACCTAAAACCTACTCCCTTAAGGTACAGCTTGTTTGATAAAAAATAATATTTTCTCCTTAATTCTCGTACCTGTCTGGGAATCTGCTTCAGGATGGTGACCTCCTTGCCCCTGTACACCAGCGCCCCCAGTCTTTGTTTTCTCAATATCTCATCTCTCAGTTCCCTTCTTACAAATTTAATATGAACCTCTCTTGGTAAACTATGTAAAATTGCAAATTGTGAGTTTACTCTATACACCAAATCCACATCCCTTCCAATGGACTCCAAACCTCTTTCTAGAAATTCACCCAACATTTTAACCATCACTTCTCTCAAATTTTCTTGGTCAAGTTGTTCCACGTTTTGAAACCTGAGAAAATAAGACATCTTATCCAATTGTAAAGTTAACATTGCATTTCCTCTCCCTTCTTCCACCCTCTGGAGTGCCCGTACCTCCCCCTCCAGACCCCCCATCTTCTTCTTGTTTTGCTCTGCCAGCTGTTGAACATCATTTAAATCTTTTTTCATAAGTGTCATTTCAGATTTAATTTCAGATAATCCTTTTTGTAAATCATCCAACTTATCCAATTTCTGATCCAATTTTGCCAGTCTTTCCCAAAATTTTTCCATGTCAGCTGCTGTTGATTTATGACCCTTAGCCATCTTGCAGTAATAGAAGATGAAAAATCCCAAAAGACAAACCTCCAGGAAAGAAAGAGGGATTGACAGTCAGTGTAATTTTTCAAATATCCACCAGTGGGCGCTCACAGGAGCAACGAGTCCGGAGTATAGAGTAGGTCAAACAGGAAGCCTTAGAGGAGAATGTTGTCTTCAATCATAAATAAAGAAGCAGGAAGTCGGACCGCCGCCATAGCTCACCACCGGGAAGAGAGGCCACCAGACCTCTCCAACAAATTCTGATACAGCCATCCTCAGAAGAAAAGTCAACAAAGTAAGGGGTTTCCTTCCATTTCTTCCCCCCTACTTCTCAGCCACGGCACCTTTCCAGCTACAAGGGGGGGAACTCCAACCCCCCCTCTCACCTCCAGGATGCCTGCTCAACTCTCCGGTCGATCAGCTCGGTCCACTGTGCCTTATGGATAAACGCTGGTCCCCTTAGGTGCTGTGGCACCTCCGCGGCCTCAGAAAAGTCCGCTGATCGCCTCCCACCCCCTCTGGAGCCTCGGGCGTGCCAGCATCGGCCTCCCGGCCCCTGGATGTGAGGCAGGGGACCCCTGGCGAGCCGCCCTCAAACGGCAAATGCCCCAAAAATTGGGGCGTTTGGCCCAAAGGGCCTCCAGATGGGGGGGATCAGACACTGGGGCCAGAGCTAGCCCGATCAGTGTCCGTCGCCCGCAGGACCGGAACCGGAAGTCCAGATGTCCAAATTGTTGATACGATAAAAGGCAGGCTGGAAGAAAGTGCTGCTCACTACTATGCTTAAGAAATAACATGTTAGCAGGGGGCACAACACTTTTATATCACTCACAATGTGCGGTAACTTGGCTATAGTAAATGTGTTGCCTAGAAGAGCAAGCAGCAATCATATGCTAAGGCCCAGTGCTTAATTCAAGGGTATTAAAATAATACAGAACAGACTTTTAGAAAAACCTAGAAATATAGATAGCAAATGAGAATTTGGCTATTTGACAACAGGATAAAAACATATCTTATACAGAGAGTAACCAAAGAGTTTGGAATTTAATATATAATATAACTGTTGCAACTTTTGTTTTAACTGCAAGATAAATACCAACAAAAAAGGAAAAAGGATGCACTCTACTTCTGAAAAGCCAACATGTTGAATATATACTTAACAATGCTGCCAATCCTGCTATTTTTTTCTTAATTTACAAAAATGCAGATTAAAGCAACAAAAGCATAACATTATTTAAAAATAATGTTTCATAGATAATTTAGAAAACTAACAAACCCCATAAAATAAAACAAAGTAAATTACCCAGTTTTTATTGTTTTAGCTAGTTCTGATATAGTCAGGATGCCACACTGTTCCTTGCATTTTTTGTCATCTATGAGACATTATTGTTATTTCTCTTAACATTTGTTCTATCTAGTTGCAGAGACTGTTTGGACTGTGCTTGTGTGGATTATACAGCAAAAGATATTTACTACAAATTTTTTGCAAATACATATAATTACTGACACCAATTTTAAGATTTTGGTTAGTATTAAAGAAGTAACACATTTGTGTTGCAGAAATGTATTAAATTAGACTCCTATCTGTATGCATGTGTGTATTATTACACATACACACCCACACACATACACGGAGGACTCACTGAAGAAGAAAGAAAATGTAAATAGTTACTTTGGAGTTGGCATTGGAGTTGGCAGAGGAAATGCATCAAGGAAAGATCAAACAATACCAAGCACATGCAAAGTAACGAACGTTTTATAGAAAATTTGAAAAAATCTAAATATTTGTCTTACAGACCAAAGAACACTCAAATCATACCAATGGTAGAGAATTTATATATAGTATGTTTGAATCTTTGGGTTCTTGATATTCTCTGAATTTGGTTATTTTCTAGCAGATATTTGATTACTAGGCTGGGTAACGTCAATAATGCCTGGGACTGTGCGGTTTGCTGGTTATTTATATATAGTAGCTTGCCTTGCCAGTAGAGTTAGGGTATCATTTCTTTCTTGATAGTTCCTTGATTAATGTATTGTTTATCTGGGTGTTGCCTGCTAGAGGGAATGTGTTCTAGGATCTTTATTTCCTTCATAGGCTTTTCTAAAATTTCAACTTGGAAGAAACTTGAAAGGGCTCTCCAGAGACTCTGAGACAATGGGCAGAATGGTGAAGGAACTTGTGCAAATATTGTTTTTCTAAACACACCCAGTTTACGGTTATAACTTAAGAAGACAAGGCAGAGATCTGGAAGTGAACAACTAGCTGTGCATAGATGGTGCTGCTGAGTAGAGTTCTTAACCTGTATTTCTGTATTTCCTGTATTAAGGACTTCTGGCAAAAGACTACTTCTCAGGAAGTGCTCACATCAGGAGTGTTGAAGAGTGTTAATAGAAAAGTGAGGATAGCAGCCAGAATAGTTTAACTCATAATGTCGTCTGTTAGAAGAAAAGGGACCCTTAGTTGGCCACAAGAAGAGGGAGAACTCACCTCAGGATAGGCAAGGGGAGGATAGAGAGTAACTTAGTTAATTTAAATGAATCCAAGATTTCAGGTCCAGGTGTATTATGTCATGATACTGAAGAGACTAGCTAAATGCAGTATTTGATTGCTCTTGGAGAATTGACAATGTTATAGAAGACTAGGAGGGAGCAAATATTCCTCTCTTTAAAAAATTGAAGGAAGGTAAAGGACCTGGGAAATTACAAATTTGTCAGCTTTAAATGTCTAGTAAGCAAAGTTCCTGAGCAGATGGCTGTACAGCAACTTTGAAACAAGACTGAAGAGATTGAATAAATGATTGTCAAATTTGTAGATATCAAAAATAAGAAGTGACTGGTGACTTTAGAAGAAAAAGAGAAGATTAGAAAAATATAGAGAGGCTTGAACAATAGGCTGAAAAAAGTAAGATGGAATTTAACAGGGAGAAATGTAAAGCCCTATATAGAGATAAAAATGAATGACACAAGTATAGGATGCAGGGGACAACTAACTAGGCAGTAGAACATGTAAAAAGGATCTTGATATTTTAGTAGAACACAGGTTGAACAACATAGGATTCACAGTACAGCACTGACGGCAAATTTATTTCAGCATGTATTAACAGGAAGATAGAGTTTAGATCATGGAAAGTAATTGTTCCACTTTACTCTTCTTTTGCCTAGCCATACATGAAACCTGTGTTTGGTTCTGAGCACATCAGTCTGAAAAGAACATTGACAAACTGGAACAAGTTCATAGGAGAGCCACCAAAGTGATGAGAACTTTGGAAACTAAGTCCTTTGAAAACAGTAAAAGAAACTGTGAATCATTAACTTGTAGAAGGGAAGACTATAGAAGTCTTCAAATTTTCAAAGGAATTATTGGACCTGGCATTTCTAATTAGAAATGATCCTTGGCTTCGTTTGTTGAGAAAGGTATAATTTATTAGAGTATTACGAAGCCAGAACTGAACTGAGAATTGTTGCCATCTTAACTATCTCTCATTGCCCATCCCAGTATAACTAATCAAATTCAGGCAAGATATTTTCATTGTTCACTATGGATTGGTTTTGATAAATATCAAAGTGAATGTCAGGTTTTGGCAAAAACATCATAAGACAGAGTCACATGATCATGGAACACTGCAAGTGGCTATTAATGCAATTTCTAAGTAGAGCAAACTACAGCTTTGTGACCCAATATTTCCTTTTTTAATGGAAAAATAAAAACATGAGGGAAATAGGATATATATACCCAAATAAAAAAATGAGGGAAACAGGATATATATACTTTATTGGCTGAATGTTACTTAGTAGTGGCATAGCAGACTAAAGTACTGTTAAGTAGCACCAGCTGCCTGCAATTACTGCAAATTCAAATCTCACCAGGCTCAAGGTTGACTCAGCCTTCCATCCTTTCGAGGTAGGTAAAATGAGGACCCGGATTGTGGGGGCAATAAGCTGACTTTGTATAAAAAAGAACACCGCTTATGGAGGGCCGAAAGCCCTACTAAGCAGGTATATACAAAAGTATGAAAGCTATTGCTTAATGCATTGTAAGCTGCCCTGAGTCTCTGGAGAAGGGCCGCATATAAATCGAACCAATAAATAGTAGAAACAGGCTGATTTGATCAATAACAAAGGAGAGAAGTTGATTCACACTACAACTATCCTTTCCTCGGTATTAATTTTAAAAATACTTTTTGTACTTCCACAAACAGCTATATTCCCTGAAATATTTTTACTCCCTCTACTACCTGCATTTGTTAATAAAGAAAATAACAGGGTACAAATCATATTTATTTCATTGGAGCTATTGTTGAAATTATTTTCCAGTCTTGGTTATTTCCTTGCCAATTGCAGCTTTAGAACTCTGAATAGATTAACTTTGATGATCAAAGTAAGAGGATTTAGAATATTTTAAGATATGGGATCAGTTTTACCATTGGCTAGAAAAGAGATATAGATAAGCAAACTAATAGTTATGTAAGAAAATGGTATAATTAGAATACTGTATTTTTGGAGAAATGCTGTAATAGATTTGGTGAAAATGAAGACAGAAGAAACAACAAAAAGATGAAGCCATGGAGAAAACACCGAGATGTTGCATGGAAGGAATGACTGATGTATTAAATGTTTGTTTGTGTATAAAATAAAATTAAAAATTAAAAAAAAGAACTCTGAATTTTATTTGCATTGATTCATTACATTGTTAAATGTGGGTCATGTTGCCTATGAGCAATTTTGAATAACCATGTCTTCTCATACGGCCACAGCATCCAAAATTAGGAGTTCTTCTTGACCTTGCACACATTACTGAGCTATTGTTGCAAAAAAGAAATATAAGATTTTTTCTCATATTAAAACCAAATAAAAACAAGGCAGGAAGCTTTTTAAGTGTGGCCTTTTGTAATTTGTGAAAATCATACTATTTCCATGAAATTAAGAAATGGAAGTTTGCAAGAAAGAATAATTATGGTATAAAAAGAACACTCACACAAATAACTTCTTAAAATTCTCCATAGATTCAAAATTACACATGTAATTAATTAATTTGCATTTTTAAAAGTTGGGGGTTTAAACAATGAGTGATTTTCAAATGTCTGGAAAATAAACATATTACCCTGTTGTTAATTTACTTTCAAGTGAATAGAAGGGTTTCCATTTACTTTAAAGTTATTCTTATGCTAATTACATATTTGGCCTTGTTCATGCAGAAGAGAACATGGCCTTGGTACCTAGACTTCATTCATGGTGAAGGTCTTAATGCCGTTATCAACAAAGCTTCATTCTTCAAAATTCATATGATAACAATGCAGAAGAAAATTACAGTAGTGAATGTAATGAAGGGAAGCATTGCTTAAGAGCAATAATGATTAAGTGGAGAGGAATGATGTTCTTAACAAAAACGATTCACTGAAAGTCTTTAAATGGAAATGCAACAGGAAATTTATTTTGGTTTGAAGAGCATTCACAATGAGATCTGTGCACATACAGATAGGTAATACTTACGAATATGTTGCTTTTCATTTTGAAATAATTCTTGGACCTTACCAATGTCAAGTTTTCTCTACTAATACCTTATTAATGTCTGACAAAATGCAAGATGTGTGTTATAAGGTGGAACAATGCTGCCTCTGAATACTAGATCGGTTTGCAATAAGGCCCAAATCATCAGTGATTTAACAAGAGCTTGCTTGGTAATGGGGAAGGGCATCCTTCTCAGTTGGATTTTAAGTGTGGCATCAGTTGAGAGTCTGGGGAAGGCATGAGAGTGTGGTGATTGTCATACAGGAGTCTTATGCCTTTCAGGTCACTGCACTATGGGTGACTGGATGCCCTGTTCATAAAGTTGGTCTCTAGAGATCAGTTGAGATTGCTGCTGTAGTACCAGTCTCCTTGCTGCATAGTCCTCTCCCTACTTGAGTTCCTTGATGACATTTCTGAATTGACAGTTGAGTTCCTGAGACTTTTGGTTCTGGGAGACTTCAATTTGCCTAGAAATGGAGTCTGAAGTAACTCAGGATTTCATGGCTACCAGAGTCCAAAATGGAGCAATGGTCTTCAGAGAGCCTTGGAGGAAATAGATTGTTTTGATCTTTTTTAAAGTTAGGATTCAGGTCTAGGTGTGGGAAAGAAATGGCATTGGGTATATATGGCATGGATGGGATGGACGTTGTTTATCCATCTCAATAGCTACTTCGCTAAAGATGCACTTTATTAATCGCTTCATTCAGATACCAATGAAGTAACTTTCCAAATATCTGCACAACTCTGCTAAATTTCAATGTCAGGTGCAACAGAGGAAAAGAAATATTTCTCTCATGATGTGTTGTCTGAATGCATCTGTTCAGCTATTAAATGACACAGACAAATGATTTGATGAAGGAAAGCTTTTCCTACCTTCCAGATAGTTTCCTGAATTTATATTTTGTAAAAACTAGGGATGTCTGTTTACAATTGGATTGTCTACATTGCAATGGAAAATGGAAAAAATGTTGGTTTGGGATTATTATTTTTTTTAATGAAAACATGCTTCCCTTCTTTAACAGAATGTCATGCTCAAGGATCCTAGGTTTGTGACTTTTCAGTTGTGCCCTTTCCCTTTGAAACCATATCCTTTTTCCTCTCTCCAAGTTTGACTTCTCTGTTAATATTCCAGAAAAGTATTTGGCTTTTCCAAAGGGCTAGTAGGAGCAGGAAGGAATAGCTAAAAAGATGTCCCCTTCTACAGAACATGTTATGCTTGCTTACTCCTTTGGTGCAAAGTTGCAAGGAGTTGTTTTATCTTGTTATTTCTTTGGTTATTGTGATGTTCTGTTTCTAATCCTCTGGAGAGGGTTTTATAAGCCACTCTGAGTCTCCATGGATTAGAATGTCATCTAAACCCAAGTAAGAGTAAAATACATATTTACTTTCTTCAGTGAAATGATTTCGCTCTATCAATCTCTTTGTGGGAATAAGGGCATTTTTTAACTTCAGTATAATAACAACAACAAAAAAGCCTTCAGAAAATGAAAAATAATTAGATGCTGTTTACGAGTAGTAAACCTGCATATTCTAACGGGTGAATTGCAGTTAGTCCTCAATTTATGACCACAGTTGAGCCCAAAGTTTTAAGTGAGAAATTTGTTAAGTGAGTTTTGCCCCATTTTACAACTTTTCTTGCCACATTTATTAAGTGAATCACTGCAGCTGTTAAATTAGTAACACAATTATTAAGTGAATCTGGCTTCCCCACTAACTTTATCAGAAGGTTGCAAAAAGTGATCACATGGCCCCAGGACACTGCAACTGCCCTAAATGTGACTCAGTTGTCAAGCATCTGAATGTAAATCATGTGACTATGGGGATGCGGCAATGGTCATAAGTGAAAAATTGTTATAAGTCTTTTTCAGTGCCATTGTACCTAAGGCAATTGTAAGTCAAGGACAACCTATATAACATCAATACACATGTAAAATATATAAACTGTTTTTAACTTATAGTGGAAGATACATGTTTTCAATTAGGCCATTTTTTTATTTGATTTATATGCCTCCCTTCTCCGGAGACTCAGGGCAGCTTACAATGCATTAAGCAATAGCCTTCATACTTTTGTATATTTATAAAGGCAGATTATTGCCCCCACAATCTGGGTCCTCATTTTACCTACCTTAGAAATGATGGAAGGCTGAGTCAACCTTGAGCCTGGTGAGATTTGAACTTGCAGTAATTGCAGACAGCTGATGTTAATAACAGTGCTTTAGTCTGCTGCACCACCAGGTGCCACCAGGCACCAAGCCATGGGTTGGCTTTCTACTCTATCAAAACAAATTGTTTCAAAATGGATAATTACGGTATATTTTAAAACTGGGTGTTCCAATATTTGTACCATAATGCCTTCCTCAAAGTGAATGTTACCGCCATTGTCAATAATCTAAAATGTGAGCGTCTCTGACATTAACATGCAAATTTTTGTATAATGTTGAAAAGAGGTTTCAGTGGATTTCATTTCTTAAAATAATACTGAAATGCTTCTGGTTTTAACTAGAAAGCTTCTGGGTTGATCACACAACGGTCATGATAATATTGTATGAATCAGCAATACTTTATCTTGTCTTCATGAACATACATGTTTCCAATAATGACAATCCTTACTCCAGTAACTCACTCTTGAACAGCTTTTGAAAATTGCTGATTTAGACAAGCTTTACTGAAAACATTGGTTTAGATAAGTTTTCATTAATTGCATATCCACTGAATTGAAATGTGTGGCACATTTTACCCAATATCAATACAGATTCCATTACAAATATGACATAGATATCAATCATTTTAGCACTAGCGTTTCATATTCAGAGAAATTTTAAAACATCCAATTAATTTTCAAAACTCTTGAGAGATGAAGGTGAGTAGGTAATTGAGAAAATGCTATTTTTGCTGCTGAAAAAGTGAAGCATAATCATGAAGGAATTTGCTGGCCACCTTTTAATTAAGAAAAATAGTGGTGCAGTTCACAAAGCTTCTGCAAAAAAGTTACAACTTTTAATGAATCATAAATCATTAATAATTCAGGGAACACTCATTTCTTTCTGAAAAGCCTCAGATAGTGCAAGACGTCAGAAATTTGCTTCTTCTTGGACAGTTTCTTATAATATATTCTTATACAATTTAATCAAAGGTAAGATCCACTGTTATATGTGTTTTGTAAGGTTAACAGTCACAACAATGCCCACTGATTTCTATAACTGATAGCCAATATCTTGGGTACAGACAATAGTCCTAAAACTGGCTTTCAAGTTAAACTACAAGATCACATTCTAAAATAATTAAAATATGAATTGTGGTAGTTCCCTTCCTGACTTCTACTATTAGTTATCTATGAATGTATCTTATTCTGTATAGACGTGACAATATTGCCTACTTTAAGTGTGGCAGATCTCTTATTTCTCGGCCAGAAGCATTCTTATATCCTTTCTCTGATTATTCGAAACAGATATATCAAAACCAAAATCTAAGAATTTTTGAATTACAGAAATGGGACAGAAAATAGCAGTCAGCTCTTCATTATCTGAATTTTTAGTTTGGCAAAAATCCATGTAATTCTTTGGTCTCTGCTAAATCCATTTTCCCTGATCAGTTCCTGGCAGTCAGGAATGTACTGTCATTGGAGGAGGAACTGTTGGGTAATTGAAGTATTGGTTAAAGTCTCAAACCAGGATTTCACCTTAATAAGGATTTCCACTTTATAAAGCAGAATTAAATGTACAGCCAGATGGAACTGTCTATTTTACTTTCTCCAATGCTTAAACTCCATGAAGCAATTTATTCCTTGTCTGTTCATGGAGAAATTTGATTTTTAGCTGTACAGATACACTCAGATAAGCCAAATTAGATCTTCAAAGATCTACACAGAGTTAAATAGGTATTCTGAGCCATGTAGTAAATGCCTGCCATCTAGCTGTTAAAGAAGAAAGAAGAATAAAGTAGTGGCAACTCTTAGTTAGGTTACCCTAACTAAGAACATGGTAGAATATGCCAGTATTCAAACCAATTTAGGCCCAGATCACTCAAAGCCACTCTGCCAAGAATTCTTTTTAAAGTAAATATATAAAGATAAACAAAGAAAATAAAAAGCATGAGAAGAAAGGAAGAAAGAAAGAAAGAAAGAAAGAAAGAAAGAAAGAAAGAAAGAAAGAAA
>WNWU01000016.1:15086792-15159444 GCA_012654045.1 Ptyas mucosa | reverse complement strand
AAAGAAAGAAAGAAAGAAAGAAAGAAAGAAAGAAAGAAAGAAAGAAAAAGATGAAAACAAGGCCAAACTACATACTTCAACAGCATTTTCTCAAAACAAAAGAAAGTAAGTTCTTACTATTATATGGTGAAAAAAGTAAGGTTCTACATTTAGGCAAGAAAAACAAAATGCACAAGTACCGTATATGTACCTCGCTCAATAGTAGTAACTGTGAGAGGGATTTTGAAGTCCTAGTGGACAACCATTTACATATGAGCCAGCAATGTGCAGCAGCTGCCAAAAAAGCCAACACAGTTCTAAGCTGCATAAACAGAGGGATAGAATCAAGATCATGTGAAGTGTTAATACCACTTTATAATGCCTTGGTAAGGCATTCAGTTTTGGTCGCCACGATGTAAACAAGATGTGGAGACTCTAGAAGAGTGAAGAGAAGAGCAACAAAGATGATTAGGGAAATGGAGGCTAAAACATATGAAGAACGGTTGCAGGAACTGGGTATGTCTAGTTTAATGGAATGAAGGACTAGGGGAGACATGATAGCAGTGTTCCAATATCTCAAGGGTTGCCACAAAGAAGAGGGAGTCAAGCTATTCTCCAAAGTACCTGAGTGTAGAACAAAAAGCGATGAGTGGAAACTAATCAAGGAGAGAAGCAACTTAGAACTAAGGAGAAATTTCCTGACAGAACAATTAATCAGTGGAACAACTTGCCTCCAGAAGTTGTGAATGCTCCAACATTGGAAGTTTTTAAGAAGATGTTGGATAGCCATTTGTCTGAAGTGGTGTAAGGTTTCCTGCCTGGGCAGGGGGTTGGACTAGAAGACCTCCAAGGTCTCTTCCAACTCTGTTATTCTATTTCTATTTTTATAAGTAACTCAATGGGCAAGTTAACATATGTAAGCTAATTGCAACCCTTCCAGGTTGACCAAATCTTTTTTTAATATATTCAGCAAAGATATAGTCCTATCAGTAATCAAATCCATGCATTGATCTTTTTGATGATATACTGTGAGTTTGTAATTGTCTTTTCAAAATAGCTCTGAGATGCGCTTATTTCTGAACAGGTTTATAACCTGGTTTTATGGAATCTTGGAGGATTCATAGACCACCCTGTTGGAGATAGCAAAACAATTAAAATAATTCTGATTTTTTTCAGTTAAAAAAATGGGTATTTTTAAAAAGTTTTGGGCACACAGGTTTTGGTCATCATTAATAGCTTCTCATATGGATTGTTATATTATATTCTGCCTCAAAACATGGTGAAGCTTGACAGTAAGAAAATGAAGCTCCTGAAAAGTTGAAAGGTATTATGCACATATTCCTGCATAATACGAAGAGAAATAAGGCATTGAAAAGCCTACAATCTGGACGCACTTGATCTAAAGCAGTTTCTGGCATTTTTTTTACCATTCACTTTCATTTTAAAAACAGATATAGGTGCCTGTAGTAAATGACAGTTTACCCAAAAGTAAACTTGTTGTTTTGAAGTCATAATGTAAGTTTTGTCCCACTACATATTTGCACACAACCTAAACAGGCAGAATTTGCATAACTACACCATTGTGTGAAGTTTACAATTTGCTTCCCTTGCTTGACTTGTGGATGCAAATGGTCACAAACTTACACAAAAAATAATAATAAATGAAATTGGGCTATACCAGTGATGGTTAACCCTTTTGGTGCCAAGAGCCCAAAGCGCGCAAGTGCGCGAATGCACATGCCCAAACTCCAAAAATACAATGCGAGTGCCCCCCGCGCATGTGGCCTGGCCCCGTGCATGTGCCCCATGCATGTGCCCCACCCCCATGCATGACCTCCGGCCCTCCGGCCCCCGTTTTGGCTTCCATGTTGGTGCAGGAGGCTTTCCAGGCCAAAATGGAGCACGGGGGGGGGGGCTTGCATCACATGCCCATGCCCCATTTTGGCTTCCAGGTGTGGGGGGCCTCATGCGGCCCCTCCGTCTCCTGTTTTGGGCCTGGAAAGCCTGCACCAACTTGAAGCCAAAATGGGTTGCTGGGGCACCATACGAAGCCCCCAGTGCCCCTTTTTGGGCTTGGAAAGCCTCCTGCACCAACCTGCACCCCTGTGAATGCACCATGCCCTCACGCATGCATGGCAGAGACCCGAAGACCAGCTTGCGCACATACACAGTGGGCTGGGGCGACGGCTGGCGTGCCTGCAATAAGGGCTCTGTGTGCCACCTGTGGCACGTGTGCCGTAGGTTCGCCATCACAGGGCTGTACTGTATAGTTTTTTAAAGCCAGCTTCTTAACTCTGGGTACGATCTTATTTTTTGTATTCTCCCCAAGAGATTGTGACTTAAATAATAAGGTGACTTAGAATAATAAGTTTATTATTTTAATGCAATCATTCCATTTTTCCTTATCATAATATCCTGATATTTCCTGATATTTCCTGTTGTTTGGCAGTATGTTTGGTTAATTATCTAACGATGTCAAAAAACCAAAAGGAGGAGAAAATTTTATTGAAATACCAACTTGCTTTCCCACTCTCATATTTCTTGATGACAATAGGAAATATTACCGGTGCTAACAGTAAATAGAACAATGGAGAAAAAAAAAAGGGGGGGGGGGAAATCACCTGATACTACAGTAATTGATGGACAACTGATCATTAATTATATTCTTCTCTCTATATTAAAAAATGTGTAAAAACCCAGGGAATAATGGTTAAGAAAACTTGTACTTTTTCAGAATTATTTCTATTCATTTTTACTGTGTAGAATAGTATTTCTTAACCTTGGCAACTTTAAGATGTGTTCATCTTAAAGTTTCAACTCCCAGAATTCCTCAGTATTAGTAGTAAGGGTTTGCCCACTTATCATAATGTATCACTGATGAACCTATACTTATTTTTGGGAGATTTGCATAGTGTCCTTTCTCTATCCAATATACGGATATTGAGATTCATATACAATAGAACTGGAAGTGAACAAAGTAAACACTTTTCAAGTATTTTCAATACTTAAAAATTTCAAGAGGAAGCTCAGTTTTCCCATGTCCCATATTTGTCTCTATCATTCATTTTAAGAGAGAGAGAGAGAGAGAGAGAGAGAGAGAGAGAGAGAGAGAGAGAGAGAGATTAATTAGAATAGAATAGAGGAGAGGAGAGGAGAGGAGAGGAGAGGAGAGGAGAGGAGAAGAGAAGAGAAGAGAAGAGAAGAGAAGAGAAGAGAAGAGAAGAGAAGAGAAGAGAAGAGAAGAGAAGAGAAGAGAATTCTTTATTGGCCAAGTGTGATTGTACACACAAGGAATTTGTCTTGATGCATATGCTCTTAGTGTACATAAAAGAAAAGATACGTTCATCAAGAATCATAAGGTACAACACTTAATGTTAGTCATAGGTTATAAATAAGCAATCAGGAAACAATATCAATATCAATATAAATCGTAAGGATACCAGCAACAAGGTTACAAAGATTACTTAATCTTTGTGTTTGTGTGTATGTGTCATGCTATGTCTCATATGAAAATACTTAAAAAAATAAACTGCTATTTCACTAGCTGAATTTTGAGTTTTTTAAAAGGCAACTACAGAACCAGTTCTTCTATGAAAATAATGGCTTTGGGTGGCAGGATCCAAACAGTGACTGTTTTCCCCTAAATTTAATATCAATTTCTATGTAATTCAAAAATAAAAATTATGGAAGAATGTCACAGTCATTAATACAGTGAACTTGTTTAAGGTGAATGCGTATGGCTGAAATTCATTATTTTAAAGATAGCTGAAGTTCTTACAGTGTTTTCCTCTTATGTTAGAGATTTAAGTTAAAAAAATAATAATTACGCTATATCTGTGATTATCACTAGCCCATCACATAATTATATTTTAAATTCAGGCTGCAGCTTCCAAATGTATTTATGTTTGCAAGAGTGGATTTCTGTGGGCTGCTGATCTTGTAAAGTGGACAGACATGTCATGGATCAATAAAGCCATCAACTCTATCACATCAAGCAGTTCAGTGCTTCCTGTCCATCAACCTAAGTTCTTTATCTCGATTTCAAAGCTTCACAGTCATACATTCTTGGACAATTCATATTCCATTCAATTTATAAAAATAAACTGCAGGGGGAAAAGTCATGCGAGTTATCTCTTCTCTGTTAAGATGTGTTCCACAGATTATTTTGTCTACTTTGTACAACTGCTAACTCAGGATCTGGCAGTGAAAAGATAAAACCAGTTGAAAGTCATCAATTTTGCCTTCCCTTTAGGGGGGAAGGTAGTGTCTTTCCTAGTAACCTGTAGCTTCAGTTTACAAACAATCAAAATAAGGTGTTCTTTTGCACTTATATTTTACTCTTTTACTTGATGAACAGGACTGAAATATAGTGTAGTTTTCTAACAGTATATTCTTCTATGTGATGTATGTTAGTGGATTGACAGGGAGAAAGTAGCACCAGGCAAAAAAGCAGATTGAATGTCCACTAGAGCCTTATCTACCTGGGATTGTTTCAGTTCAGAGCCACCGAAAGTGAACTTGTCTCCATTCCTACTCATCTGCAGCATTGGGGAATACATCAGCCAATCTGTATTTTCTTCCAATGACAAATAGGAGCCTATAAAAATTCGATTAAATAAATAGTTCTATCCAGGGGTGAAATGTAAAATTTGTTACTACTGGTTCTGTGGACCGGTTTGGTGGTGGTGGTAGTGGGGGTAATGTGACTGGGTGGGTGTGGCCAACTTTTTTTTTTAAACTTTTCAAAGCATTTTTTCTGCAAATGCAAAAAAATGCTTTGAAAAGCCTCTGCCGATCAGGATCACAGCTGGGATCATCAGAGCCTTTTCAAAGCATTTTTTAAACCACCTCTTCCGCTGAAGAGGTTGCAGAAAAAAATGCTTTAAAAGTCTTTCTGATGATCCCAGCTGAGTGCCTGATCGTTTTAAAAAATGCTTTGAAAAGTCTCTCTGACGATCAGGCAACTCAGCTGGGATCATCAGAAAGACTTTTAAAGCATTTTTTTCCTGCAACCTCTTGGTTGCAGAAAAAAAATGCCTTGAAAAGCCTCCGAGATCCCAGCTGAGCCGCGCGATCATCAGAGGCTTTTTTTTTTACTTTTAAAAGCATTTTTTTCGGTGGAAGAAGTTGTAGAAAAAATGCTTTTAAAAGTTAAAAAGAAAGCCTCTGGTGATCGTGCAGCTCAGCTGGGCATGATAGGGGGTGGGGGGTTTGCAGGGATTTTTGCTACCTGTTCTCCGAATCACCCGCCGCCATTGCTACCAGAATTGGTGATCTGGTCCAAACCGGGAGTATTTCACCCCGGGTTCTATCTAAGCTATATTTTTTGTAAAAAAAAATTAAACTCTTTGCCTGCCATCCAGAACGCAAATGAAATAAATGGCTGAACTACCTCACATCTATTACATGTATATTTGGTTAGTGGGCAAATGGAGACAGAACACTAACCTTGCTATATTATACATTCACCTTCATTGTGCAGGTGGATAGATCAAATCATCAATTTGCCAACAAGAATTTTTTTAATGCTTCTAACTAGAAGTTAGGATAAAAATATTTTTATAGCTGTACTGTTGCCAATTTGCTTCTGGGTGCAATTCTAGGAGCTGGTTGTCACTTTTAAAGCCCTTCATGGCTTGGGACCAGGTTGTTGTTGTTGTTGTTATTATTATTATTTGTCAAGTACGTATTAGATAATATATATATATGTATAAGCATGAATTGAATACATAAAATGAATACAAATAAAGGGAACATTAGGACAGGTGACGGTAGGACAGGTGCTCTTATGCATGCCCCTTACAGACATCTAAGGAACTGTCTCTTGTCAATCATATTCACCTGACCCACTAGAGCAGAGGGGCAAGAAATGTTGCAGGTCCTGTTCTCTAAAGAGGTACATCTGGTGGCTCCCTCCCTCTGGAACATCACCCCTCCAGAAATTCGACTAGTCCCCATTCTTTCAGAAGGCCTTGAAGATGTGATTTTGGCAGTGGGCCTGGGAAACCCAGAGTGGGATGAAGCCCATTAAATGGTTGATATGAGTCTGTTTATCACTGAGGGGGATGGATGGGTGTTATTATTTTATTATTTTTATTTCTTTTACATTATGTTTTTATTTTCTGTAAGCCACCTAGAGTCCTTGTGAGTAGGTGGCTCTATAAATTTTCATAAAGAAAGAAAGAAAGAAAGAAAGAAAGAAAGTAAGTATAATTTTAAATATTGCTAGTAATAAATAACTAAAGATGATATGGTTAATCCTCTTATAATATTTTTCCTTCTATGATATTAAAAACAGTAGGTGAAAATGAGGTATGTGCCAAATGTTCCGTCTCCAAAGATGGAATACTCAAGGAAACACCATAAAGCTCTGTTCTTCTTACAAACCATGCCAAATGTAGTGTGGCAATTCTCTAAAACTAAATCTCCCTAATTAGTTAATAGTTTTCAGTGTTTCAGATGTGGCGTTCTGCTTCATAACCCAAAATTCCATTGTGATGTTAGAGTTACAGATGCAATTGGATTTAATCAATGGAGAAGTCACTTGTTGCTGAACTTAAGTTTTCTGGCTTGTGTAAAACCATTTTGAAGATTAAAATTATGAATTCAAATACTTGTTTAAAGGCTAATTCCCATAGTAAATTATGTTCAGTTTGTTAGATGTTAGTTATTTTTCAATCTTGCCACCTGGCCTCGTCCAGTTGTGTTCACCAGTTCCAAAAGATTTGTATCCCTTAGATTTGCTAGCAGTAATGTAGAAGGAGCAGACAGCAGACTTTCTTCAGATGAAACCAATGAAATTTTGTTCTGTGCAAAATTTTCAACCACAAGGAATATTTTTTTAAAAAAAAATAACATTGCTAAGTCTTATTGGCAAGTGGCTTAATCAAGTGAACAGTATCCTGCATTTTCTAGGAAAAAAGATCCTTTCCCTTTAAGAAAACTATTATTAAATGTAGTTATGTTTGAAGCTATTAAATTCACCCAAGTAGAGGTGAGAATAATTTTAATGGGGTGTGTAAATTACTCTGAAGAAAAAAGCATATTTTGTAATGATTATTGAAGATTGCATGGCTTGGCATTATTTCATTATTAAAGAAGTATTAACAATTTATTAGTCCAGAACAGAAGCACCAATGCTATTTCTTTTCCAGCTGAAATTGCCTGAGACAATATTTTAGAGTTCTCAGTGTTAGAAACCAATTAAAAGAGCACATGGATGGAAGAATATAAATGAGAAGGCAACATCTGTAGTATTCTATTCATATTAGAATACAATACAAGCCTTGAAAGAGAGGCTATGTGTGTACAAAAACTGTTTTTAAAAGTACATTGCGTTACATACACTGGAAATGATTGTTCTTCAGCTTAATTTCAGAATAAATGCTTGGGAAGAATTGAACAAACTCAACTGATTGCTGTTTCCTTGGACCTTCTTTCTTGGTATTTCAGTAAGCATGAGGTACTTGAATCTGGAAACCATTATTTTAATTTCCCACAATTCCCTATTATAACACCAGCCCATGGAATTGTTGGCTAATTAATGACAACCTGCAATCACAATACTTAATGGCTCTTACTTACGCAACCTATCCAGATGAATTTGGCTTGGTTGCGTAGGGACAATGAAATAGGAACAGGCAACTTTGGAGCTTCATTAGTCTTAGAGATGCTTCAACCAGATCAAATACAAACCACTATTTTTAATAGAAAATATCTTTCAAGGGAAGCGTTGCATGTAGTTAACATTATATAACTCACATCTTTTGTTAATGGACATTGTCTTGAGTCTGCTTAATGCGAGCAACTATCTAGAGAGAAGCTATAAAGACAGGAACTGTTCTACTAGTTCTGTTTGCAAAAGCAGGACCAGTACTAGTTCTACTGTACTTAGCTATAGCCACTGTAGAGAATGTTCATCTACCTGGATGTAAAAAGAATGCTATTCTGAGGTTAGAATAGAATAGAATAGAATAGAATAGAATAGAATAGAATAGAATAGAATAGAATAGAATAGAATAGAATAGAATAGAATAGAATAGAATAGAATAGAATAACAGAGTTGGAAGGGACCTTGGAGGTCTTCTAGTCCAACCCCCTGCCCAGGCAGGAAACCCTAAACCACTTCAGACAAATGGTTATCCAACATCTTCTTAAAAATTTTGAGTGTTGGAGCATCTACAAGTTCTGCAGGCAAGTTGTTCCACTTATTAATTGTTCCAACTATCAGGAAATTTCTCCTTAGTTTTAAATTGCTTCTCTCCTTGATTAGTTTCCACTCATTGTTTCTTGTTCTACCCTCAGGTGCTTTGAAGAATAGTTTGATTCCCTCTTCTTTGTGGCAACCCCTGAGATATTGGAACACTGCTATCATGTCTCCCCTAGTCCTTCTCTTCATTAAACTAGTTACAGAGGTGGTATTCAGCAGGTTCTGACCAGTTCTGGAGAACCGGTAGCAGAAATTTCAGAGAACAAGTAAATACCACCTCTGAATGGCCCTGTCCCCATCTATTCTCTGCCTCCCAAGTCCCAGCTAATAGGGAGGAAATGGAGATTTTGCAGTAACCTTCCCCTGGAGTGAGGTGGGAATGGAGATTTTACAGTATCCTTCCCCTACCATGCCCACCAAGCCATGCCCAGCAAGCCAGGCCATGCACAGCAAGCCACGCCCACAGAAGTGATAGTAAAAATTTTTGAATCCCACCACTGGTTAGTTACCACCAGTGGGATAACTCTAAAGACAGCCAAATTGCACCTAAGTGAGGATCTTTGACTGATTATGTGCCATCACATTATTGTCTGCTTTTTATTTACTATGTTTATTAACACATTTACAGTATATGCTGCCTATCTCCTGGATAAGGTGACTCTGAGTGGATTACAAATGATTTTGGTGTCTATACGGATAGACTTTCTCCATGTTGATCCATTTCCAATCTGGCCATACAAGTTTCCATTGCTGCTGAAATCAAGTCTGAACTGAGAGTATATATAATAGTAGTAATTATTGTAGTAGTAACCTGATAAGGGATGATATGGTGGGAGGCTGCAACCTGGCCATTGCCCGCTCCCAAAATGGACATCGTCTGCTGATTAGCTTTATTTCATTCATTCAATTTCAAATGAAATTGAAATGACAGGTATTTTATACATTAAATAGCATAAAAGTAAAATCATGTCACAAGTAGTAAGACGAGAATTGAAAAGGAAAATAAATACAAGCAAGTATATACATTTATATTTTATATTCACAGCTGCTATAATTCTGACTATAGAAAAATTTGCATTTTAGATATGCCAAATTATCCAGACGTTGCCAAAATAGAGGCCAGAAAATAGAGGTTCCTGGTCACATATGGATACCCCTTCTTTAAAGTTCAAAGGATAGCACTTGTTTGTCTATAATTGCACTTTGGTCTAACTTTCAACATAACTGCACTTTGATTTCAGTGACATTCACTCTATAAAAGGGACACTCTATTTATACCTGGGAATATTATATTGCTCCCCAGTGGCTGCTGTTCAGTCATAAAATGAGGCTATGAACCAATTGTAACGATCTGAATTCCCTACGACCCTGGAATCCCTTTTTAATTTATCTTTTTTAAATGTTTGTCATTAGCATATTAGTATTTACAATATCTACTTGCTTTTGTTCTGCTTCAGAATTCAAGGTTGCATACATTAAATCACACACATATACCCAATTACATATTATCAAGCTGCAGCATTGTCATGAAACAACTCACACCAATAAATTAAATTAGATACTTTGAAAGACTGTATTCGCAAAAGGTCTCATCTCCTGTTTTCTAAACCAGCTTCTTTTAGAAGCATGTCTAGATGATTATTAAAAAACAGCAGTTCAAAATGTTAACGGTCACTATATGGAACTACATTTTCCTTGCATCCCATTAAGGCTTTCCAACCCTGACTCTAAGCAACTGAACAATATTTTAACGCATTTGGTTAATGTTTCCATGTGTTCATGCTTGTTTCCATGCATTCAGTAGCAACACTTAGCTATGCAGAACTTTCTCACTTCTTTTGTGTTTGACTTTCTATTTTAATTATCTCACAAAATGCTTCATTGAATTAGTGTACACAAATCATACACGGTAAATAGAAATAATGCTCTGTTTAGCTGTGTATTAGTTAACCCATACACATCTGCTGGTTTAATTCATATGCATGTAAGTTAATATAGTAGACCACTTAATTTTTTTAATGAAATAACATGCTAAATTAAAATATTAATCTACACAAGATATTTACAGTAGTCAAGATGTAAATATTTGGCATGTATTAATGAGATCTGACTGGATCCAGAAGGGGCAATGCTCTTCTTGGAAATGTGCCCAGCTGGATTTAGAGTATCGTTATCAACTGATGATCAGGGACGCGGTGGCTCAGTGACTAAGACGCTGAGCTTGTCGATTGAAAGGTTGGCAGTTCAGCGGTTCAAATCCCAAGTGCTGCATAATGGGGGGAGCTCCCATTATTTGTCCCAACTTCTGCCAACCTAGCAGTTCAAAAGCACATAAAAAATGCAAGTAGAAAAATAGGGACCACCTTTGATGGGAAGGTAACAGCGTTCTGTGTGCCTTTGGCGTTTAGTCATGCTGGCCACATGACAACGGAAACGTCTTCAGACAGTGCTGGCTCTTCAGCTTTGAAACGGACATGAGCACTGCCCCCTAGAGTTGGGAATGAGTACCACATATGTGCAAGGGGAACCGTTGCCTTATCAACTGACACTCCAGGATAGGAGTGGGACTGTGGTGATTATCATCTGGGACTGTCTTATGGCCTTCAGGGGCACAATGTGCTAGATATTAACTTGAGGTTCTAGGGGTAAGTTGGGATTGTTATTACTATAGCTGTGTATAGTAATTGTTATTACTTCTCTGCTGTGTAGCAACCTTGTTACCTGAGCATATTGACACCATTTTTAGGATTGGCAGTGGGGTTTCCCAGGCTTATGATGCTGGGAGATTTCAGTCTGCCTTTTCAAAGGGTGGGATCTGAAGTAGCTTGGATTTCATTGCTGTCATGGCAGCCATGGGCCTATCCTAGGCCATCCTAGGCCTGACACAGGATAGAAGTCACACACATGATTTGATTTTCTTGTTGGAATAGTGTCAACATAATCTGGAATTGAGAGAATCTTTATGGCTGCCTTGTCATAGTCAGATCACTACTAGGAGCCCATGAGATTCTCAGGTGTTTTCCCTTACTACAGGGAGATGGAACCCATTTGATACGTTATCCCCTTGTGACTTATGGACACTAATGGGTTCTAGAAGGAATTGGCAATTATTCCTGATGGTCTACTACATGGTCCTGAGGATTTGATCGTCACCTGGAAAAGTGGTGGGATTCAAAAATTTTTACTACCGGTTCTGTGGGCGTGGCTTGGTGGGCATGGCATGGATTGGTGGGCATGGCTTGGTGGGCATGGCAGGGGAAGGATACTGTAAAATCTCCATTCCCACCTCACTCCAGGGGAAGGTTACTGCAAAATCTCCATTTCCTCCCTATCAGCTGGGACTTGGGAGGCAGAGAATAGATGGGGGGGTGGGGCAAGTCAGAGGTGGTATTTACCGAGAGAGCACTTCCGGTTCCAGATGGCGACGGACGCTGCCTGGGTGAGCTCTTGCCCCAGCGTCTGAACCCCCCTGCCTGGAGGCCCCTCGGGGCCGGGTGCCCTGGCTTCGGGGTATCTGCCGTTAAGGGCGGCTTGCCAGGGGTCCCCTGCCTCAATTCCAGGGGCTTGGAGGCTAATGCTGGTGCGCCCGAGGCTCCGGCGAGTGGGGGCGGCGCGCGACGGCCATCTCAAGGCTGCGGACTGCGCCATTGCGCCTGTAGGACCCGGAGTATATTGAAATTAAGGCAGCAGGTAAAGAGGCGATCGGAAGAGGAAGGGATGCAGGCCGGAGAATAAGCAGAAAAGGAGAGACCTTGATTGGCAAAGCGACGAGGCGTCCTGCGAGTGAGAGGGGGGCCCCAAAGTTTTCCCCCCCTTGTAGCTGGGAAGGGCGCTGTGGCTGAGAGCAAAGAGGAGGAAAAAAGAAGGAGACCTCTTACCTCGCTGACTTTTTGTGGAGAATGGTGGAGGCGGAATTTGAGAAGGGAGGCTGGAGGCCTCTCTCTTTGCCGGAGAGTTATGGCCGGGGCCTGATTTCCTGCTTCTTTGTATACAATTGATGACATCACCCACCTCTGGTTTCCTGTTTGACCTACTCTATGAGCCGGACTTGTTGCTTCTGTGAGTGCCCTCTGATGGATTGTGAGGAAACAGTGCTGATTTTTAAGAGAATCCTTCCCTTTCTGGATGCTTGTGCCTACCTGAGGACCTCTCATTCTTTATCATTGCAAGATGGCAAAAGGACAAAGACCAGCTGCAGGTGACATGGAAAATTTTTTGGAGAAATTGGCAAAATTGGATGAGAAACTTATTAAACTTGATAAACTTGATGACCTGCAAAAAGGGCAACTGGAAATAAAATCTGAAATTGTAGTTATGAAAAAAGATTTAATTGCTGTTCAACAGATGGCAGAGGAGAATAAGAAAAAGGTGGGAGGTTTGGAGGGGGAGGTGCGGGCAATCCAGAAGAGGGAAGAAATGAGAGGAAATGTAATCTTAACTTCGCAGCTGGATAGAATGTCTTATTTTCTCAGGTTTCAAAATGTGGAAGAGGTGGACCAGGAAGATCTGCGAGAAGTGATGGTTAAATTGTTGGGCGAATTTACTGAAAGAGGTTTGGACTTTATGAGATGGGATATGGATCTAGTTTATAGAGTAAACTCACAATATGCAATTTTACACAGTGTCCCAAGAGAGGTCCACATTAAATTCGTGAGAAGGGAAACGAGAGATGAAATACTGAGAAATCAAAGATCGGGGGCGCTGATATACAGGGGCAAGGAGGTCACCATTCTGAAGCAGATCCCTAGACAGGTACAAGAATTAAGAAGAAATTATTATTTTTTATCAAATAAACTGTACCTTAAGGGAATTGGCTTCAGGTGGTTGATGCTGGAAGGTTTGATGATTTTCTGGGAGGGCAGTAGGAAGAAAATTAATAGTGTGGCAGAGGCTAAGGCCTACTTGGAGCAACATAAGACCCTCCTAGAGGGTGAAGATACAGGAACCAAGGAAGGGGAAGTACCAGATGATCAAGGAACGGGGGTGGGCGAGGCCGTGGCGGTCCGGGAGGAGGGGGGTGCTAAGGCCAGAACCTTGAGATCTAGAATTAAGAAATGACGAAGTGGGAGGAATCTATTATCGTGTGCCTTTTATGACATCTCTTATTTTTGTAAACTTTAATATTACTCTGGATACCGAACTGATATTTTTGTATAAATCCGGTTGTTAAATTTGAAATTTTAACAAGGGAAGATCTGCTGTATGTGAAAAAAAGAAAATATATATTATCTTTGTAAAAGGATAATGAAAATTCCACATATTGTAAGCGATAATATTGTTTATTTTTAACCAATAAAAACTTTTATAATAATAATAAAAAAAAAAGAGGTAGTATTTACCGGTTCTCTGAACTATTCAAAATTTCCGCTACTGGTTCTCCAGAACTGGTTAGAACCTGCTGAATACCACCTCTGATCTGGAACAGGAAGGCAGCTGACGCCAAGAATCAGGTCATACCCATGCAATGTCTTCCTATCTGTGGATCACATCACTCTCCATGATTCATGGAAGAGTGGAGGCATATTAAACATTTTCAGAGATGTCTGGAGTATCACTGGTGAGAGCAAAAAATGTACTCAACTGAACACAGGTTAAAGCTGCCATTAAGGCACACTTTGTGGAGGTAAGGGCATCAAATGCTAATATTTCTCTGCCATTTTTGTATCTGAAGATAGTCAACTAGCAACCCTATTTAAGGTGACCTAAACACTTTTTGGTAAAGGTGGTCCTAAGGTTCATGGTTATGCCCAGAAATTTACAGAGGATCCATTGGATAAAAATTCTCAGTTTATCTCTTCATTGGATGCTGGCGTTTATATGGGTTCCGGGGAGTTGTATGGGCTGCAGTCTTACCTGGAAATGGATTGATCCTGAGGAAATGGACAAGGTCCTTATGACTGTTAACTGGGAAGTGATATTTGGTTGGGTTTTAGCAATGGTGAATTCATGCTTGAAAGAGGGATCTCTGTCTCAATCTCTTAAAGAGCCATTGGTTTGGGTCCTCTTCAATAAGCCCTAAATCCCACCATACTTGACAATTTTCATCCAGTATCCAACCTCTCCTTTTTACGGAAGGTTGTAGAGAAGTGATTCCAAAACAATTCTAGAAGAGCCCAGATAAAACAGATTATCTGGACTCCTTCCATCAGGATTAGGGCCAGGGGTGGGTTCTAAATATTTTTACTACCAGTTCTGTGGGCATGGATTATTTTGTGGGTGTGGCTTGATGGCCATGTGACAATTCTTTAGGATTTAGCAGAGGTACTGGTCTACCAGGCTTTTAACTGCTTGCAGAGCTGTACTGGTCTACTCATTTGTTTTTGGAGGCACTGGTCTACCCATTTGTTTTTGCAGGCACTGGTCTACTCATTTGTTTTTGGAGGCACTGGTCTACCCATTTATTTTTGCAGGCACCGGTTTACTCATTTATTTTTGCAGGCACCGGTCTACTCATTTGTTTTCTCATTTGTTAACACTGATCAGCTGTAGGGCAGCCCTTTGAAGCCCCACAGCAAGAGTTTAAACAGTTTTTTTTCCCTCTAGCCAATCAGCTGGGACTCAGGAGGCAGCAATAGATTGGGGGTGGGGCCAAATAAAAGGTAAGAATAATGCGGGGAGGGCAGGGGGGGTGCAGAACTGGTTTGGTGATGTCATATCATCACCGCTACCAGCTCGGCGGAACTGGGCGGAACCGGGAGGAACCACCACTGATTAGGGCCCTGATATCGGACAGAAATTGCATTAATGGTGCTTTTTGATTATCTCTGGTGAAAGTGGGATATGGGTAGTGAATCCATCCTTGCTCTTCTTACCTTCTCAATACCCTTTGATGCCATGAACTATTGTATTCATTTGGATTGGCCTCAGTATTTGGGATTGTGCAGCATGGTACTATGCTGGTTTGCTGTCTTCCTCCAATTCCAATTCCAATCAGTATTGATTGGGAGTGAGAGTATACCTCTTACACCCAATTATGTGAGTTTATTCAGGGTTTGATGTTTTCTTTGATCCTATTTAACATCTACATGAAACCACTGAGGTACACCATCCATTATCATAGGGTAGGTATCTGGAGATTTACCATTTTGCTGTTGGATGCTTGCAACAGACTCATGCAAAATCTGAAATCCTTTTCAAGTCAGATTCCTTCTTGAAATGCAGATGGTAGCCATGGCCATGAGGACCTTTGCACAACTTTCTATTGTGTGCCAATTACACATTTTCCTGCATTGGGAGGCTCTACACTTATACCCTTGTCACCGTACAAATAGCTGCTATTAAAAGCTTCAGATGGTCCAAAATGCAACAGCACAAACAGTTAAATGTGACCCAAGAACGGCCCATGTTACACCTTTGCTCTACAAACTGCAATGGCTACCAATTTGCCAGTGGGTCCAATTGAAGATAGAATAGAATAACAGAGTTGGAAAAGACCTTGGAGGTCTTTTAGTCCAACTCCCTGCCCAGGCAGGAAACCCTACACCACTTCAGACAAATGGTTATCCAATATCTTCTTAAAAATTTCCAGTGTTGGAACATTCACAACTTCTGCAGGCAAGTTGTTCCACTTATTAATTGTTCTAACTGTCAGGAAATTTCTTCTTAGTTCTAAGTTGCTTCTTGCCTTGATTAGTTTCCACTCATTGCTTTTTGTTCTACCCTCAGGTACTTTGGAAAATAGTCTGACTCACTCTTCTTTGTGGCAACCCTTGAGATATTGGAACACTGCTATCATACCTCCCCTAGTCCTTCTTTTCATTAAACTAGACATGCCCAGTTCCTCCAACCATTCTTCATTCATTCTTAGCCTCCAGTCCCCTAATCATCTTTGTTGCTTTTCTCTGCACAAATGAGGTTGGTCACAACCCTGTGGGTCTTCTTGAAGGCCCTCAAAACTTGATTTTGCTATCAGACCTGAGGATAAAAGGATGGCGCTGGTATACATTTAATTGGATTCTTCCTTGTCTTTTTTGTTATTAGAGTTTTTAAAATTATTTTAATTGTTTTGATGGATAAATTATCTTGTTTAATTTTTGTTTTAATTGTGTGAATGGCTCAGAATCACATAAAAATGATATAGGCAGCTGTACAAATTCAACAAATAAATAAATATATAATAGCCCAAGATCATCATCATCATCAACACCAACAACGAGTAAATAGTTCTGGAGTTTAAACAAGCAGGCAGATAAATAAATAGGCATTCTTGGTGGCAAGAATGGTATAATAATTGTATTATAACTGTAGGGTATAATAATTGAATATCAAAAGCTTCTGGGATTTCAAACAGTCAAGCCAAGGTTATTCTGAAATTTTTTCTGATGTTCCCTCTTTTCCATGGATTGAGATAACATCTACTGTCTTTTTTTATCTATTAACAGTTCTTGCATATCTTCATCGATGTTATCTCTGTTTGCCTCTGTTAAAGCAGATAATACTTGTTAGTGTTTGGTGTAGAAGTATTTAAACCTTTTCAAACAAAATAAAGGATGCAAAGGAACCAAGATTGAAGAGGGACATAAACTGTGTATGAGATTTGACAGATAACGTCTAACTGTGAAAAAATCCTTTGCAGGTGCTAGCAGGTGTACCAGAAGGTTCCCCTTTCCTCATTGTAATCTTTTCCCCATTTGGGCTCTAATGCAAAAGGAACTCTTCAGTCCTAGTACAAGAACATGAAAGAAAGGGAAGGCCAATTCATCACAAACAAAGCACAAATAAAACATCAAGATATGGATTAGCATGCTTTGTGCATGAATAGCCCTTTACCCCTGGCTAAAATAAATTTATTACCTGATGAATTACATTCATCGCTGCCACTGAGGAAGGTACCCAGTCAGCTAATGAAACATCTGCAAGCTCAGAGAGCACCAAGGATTCCACAGTTTAATATTGACCTACATATATTCACTTCTGTTGGAACCAACTTGACATTCAGACAAATCAATCATTAATAGACACATAGAAACCATACCCTCACCAAGTCGGGCAGGCAACCTACTGTATACAGCACATTTCACACTTGCCAACATTGAGACCACCAAGGACTCTACGATTAAAAGGGTCCTAATGACGCTTTTAAAGAAGCGGTGGCTCAGAGGCTAAGATGCTGAGCTCATCGATCGAAAGGTTGGCAGTTCAGCAGTTCGAATCCCTAGTGATGCGTAATGGGTTGAGCTCCCATTACTTGTTCCAGCTTCTGCCAACCTAGCAGTTCGAAAGCACGTAAAAAAATGCAAGTAGAAAAATAGGGACCACCTTTGGTGGGAAGGTAACAGCGTCCTGTGCGCCTTTGGCGTTTAGTCATGCCGGCCACATGATCACGGAGATGTCTTCGAACAGTGCCAGCTCTTCGGCTTTGAAACGGAGATGAGCACCACACCCTAGAATCAGGAACAACTAGCACATGTGTGCGAGGGGAACCTTTACCTTAACCTTTAATAACAAAATGATGAACTATATGAACGCTTATGATAAATTGCCTTAAAATATTGTTTGAATTAAGAAATCTATGCTAAACCTGGATGAAAAAAATTCAAGGGCTTGGGAAAGTATATATTTTGCATCGGATCAAGAATATTAACAGAAAAACTGCCGAGTTGCAAGGTCACTTCCAAAGATACTCTAGCCAGCCAAAGTGTGCTTCATAATGTGTACTTTTACTTTCTAGCACCAAGGACAATTTTTGCAAGCCTCCAGAGAATCTACAACAAGAATGAAGTGTTTTGTCAAAGCAAGGACTGTGCAATCTTACATGTTGTATATAATGCCTGCCAGTTAGAGGCATTCATTCATTGTGTGCTTGCCAGCTTTGTGGAAAAAAGATGTCACACAAAGGATTGATGCAAAATATTGCATTCATAGATAAAAGATCAAATTTGTATTTTGATTGTGTCGAGTTTTACAGAACTGAGATGGCTCCTTCCTAAGAGCTAAGAAGAATAATGATAGTCAAGAAACTATTTATTGTCACAATAACTGTGGCAGTAGAAGCGTACAAAAAGTGACAGTTCCAGTTCTGAAGGCTGCACAGTATGAAATAGGGAAAAAAATAGAACAGCATATTAAATAAATACATAAGTGTTAGATCAAACAGGATGCCAGAAATGTAGGAAAATATTAATGAAACTGGACTTGAGAGTTAAGTTTCCGGAAGAGTCTACATTCTATTTTAAAGATAGCAGATAACTCAATTCTGTTCCATACCCATGATGGGATTAAAAAGAACCTTTACTGTTGCTAGCAATGTTAAGCCTTTCAGGAAGAGAAACAAAAAATCTGACAGTGTTTTTCTTTTTCTGGAAGGAAGTTGGTTGGAGGAATCAGCCTGAGAGAATAGATGATATGGTCAAGAAAATTGGTGGGATGATATGTTTGGGGAAAGAACAAGGTTTTCTCAAAGAGATTTTGGTGCAACGAAGAACTTCCCCCATGTTTGTGGTAAACTTTACAGGTCTTCCACAAGAAGCATCCTGTATTTGAGTTCTGTAAGCACATTTTGGGGAAGATTGAGTCAATGATTAGAAAGCCTGTTTTTTTTCTCAATACCATCACTACTAGTATTTATGTGAATCAATAAAGACTCATATATAAAACATAAAGAAAGAAAGTCTAATCAGGTGAGTGTAGGTGAAGTTACAAATATTTGCTTAAGAGAATCATGAAAATTTTAAGAAAAGAAAAAGCCTTTAGGAATAGTCAGATGCTCCTCTGGTTCCATCTTTCACTGGAAATTCTGCCTATTGATAATAATGCCCCCCCATTTCCCTCCCCACTTCTTTCAAAAGCAACTTTCTCTGCATATCTGATATGCAACTGGAAAATTCTTTCAGCAAATAGCTAACTTAGGAACAATATGTCCTTGATTTCTTTCCATTTTCCCCTTTATGTTAATTCATTGGGACACGAATAAATATCTACTAGAAGTATTTATGGGATGTTGAAAGCTCTGCCCTGGCTTTCATGCTCAGTCATCCTTAACCCAGTTAGAATTAAGAGATATACATAATAAATGATTCATTATGAGTGATTATCTCTGGAGATTTTGTTAATCTTATCAAACCATAAACTATGTCAATCACTACTAAGTTTCACATGGAATTATACTTAATAATCATCCACTTTTAAGTTAGGCATTTAATTCTATCAGAGTTTTACTGGGAATAAAAACAATCAGTATGACTGCTTCTCGGAGTTTATAGAAAAAAATACAATCATACTTTATTTTAATCCACCCATAGCCACATTAACTGTCAACAGAATAGTCCCCAGAGCCTCAGGATTTCTCATAAACTCGAGAGCAAATCAATCATTTCTAAGGGAAAATAAGCATTTAAATCCCAGGGGTCGAGTTCACTCTTCAAAGAGAAAATTATTAAATGAGTTGTTTATGTTATGTGATTCTATCAGTGTGCGTTAATTCTTATTTCTTATAGGGGAAAAAAAGCCTGATAAAGAATTGTGTGCAAATACCAGGAGAATATAACCAAAATGTTAATAATGCACTCTGTGGTACTTATTTAAAATTTCTGAACAAAATATATTGACAAAAATGGCATTCTGAATTAATATTAAAGAGCTAATATTGCGCCTCAAGCAAGCAACTTCCATTAAGATTAATTAGAAATGTGGAGCAAACTCCATTTTCTAAAAAATACTTTCAGGATAATTAATCTGCCAGACTATAGGATTGTTGCAGAGAACAGGGAATTAGAATGGATGACAAGCTAAACATGAGTCAATAATGTGATGTTCTAGCAAAAATGGAAAATGTTATTACAAATGGAAAATGTTATTACAGAATCAATTGATGAACATCTGTGATCAGCAAAAGTTCTGATTTACTGAAGGGAAGGACATTTTTAAATTAGATTTTAGAAAAAGCTTTCAAGTCATGAGACCACTTGGCCGGTAAAACCTATTATGATATAATGTAGAGCTGTCATTACATGAGTATTTCTTCATGTTTATTTTAATCTAATTATTTGACTTTTCAAACCACTGTGAATTGCTATCCATTTATTACTTTCCTCTTGTGGGTGATTTAAAACCCATATCAGTCAATTGGATTTGTAAAACAGCTTCAGAGCATATGTTGTATGTTCATTTTGATTTGTCTATATATTTATTAAACTTCATTGTGTAGAAATGTGTCCTACTTTCTGGAAGTAAACGAGGCTTATTTTTCTACACAAATCTCAGGATGTTTTAGAGTTTTTTCTAAAAACTTAAAGGAAGATTTCTTTTCAAGATAAATTATAGCTGCAAGTTAGCAGACAACTTGGTGCTGTAGTTAATTTTAACTGAACATGGGTCCCTTCCCTTCCCTTCCCTTCCCTTCCCTTCCCTTCCCTTCCCTTCCCTTCCCTTCCCTTCCCTTCCCTTCCCTTCCCTCCCCTCCCCTCAAGGAGGTAACTGGAGAAGGAAAGCAGGACTATATAAACTATCAAAGAACATTGAAAATGAGGATCACATGACCACAGCAGTAGCCCAGAAGTGCAGAAACAGTAACAACCTAGCAACCATTGATGGAGCCTTAACATCCCCAAATTTCTTTCCCAGCAGTCTGATGATTAGCCCATTGGGGTAGCTTTGTTGATAAAGTTTTGCCCTCTTATGCATTGTTTTGCCCAGTTAAAAGTTATAGACATGAGAATTTTAGTAGTATATAGATTCCTGTATATTCCACATTTTTCTGTGACTATCTGAAGAAGATTCACATGTGGGAATCCTTTATGATTTCTTTCTGGGGTAATTTGTTGATATGTGGAAAGTAAGGGAGACTTTAGTCTTAAGGCAGGATGGTAGTACATAGTAAGCACAAACAACAAATAATTAAAAGATAATTGATGCAGATTACAATTCAGGCATTTAAGCATGAAAACTCTAATCAATCATAATTTTGTAATTTTAAAAACAATTCTGGGATCAGAAATATAATCATAATGTTTCCTTATCAAGTTGTATGGGAACTATTGAAAAAAAAATCAGGAAAATAATCTTGATAAGCAATGCAGTTAGCTCTTTATAATTTTTCACAATTTTGATTTCCCTTGAACTACCCATAGGAATCGAATTGAAATGAATGACTGTTTATATAATAAGTATATAAGTATAATTAATATACAAATAAAATAACTACTCTAAAATACAATCAGTTATACATGCTCATATTAAAACCTAAAGCTATAATAATAATAAAGTATCATTTTTCAGTTATTCAGGGCTTGCTGTACTAAATTTACAGAATAATAATAAATTAATGAATCTGATGTTAGTTGTTAGTTAGTTTTTGTGTTTTGCACTGAGGAGAGGCTTCTGTCTAGCCACTCTGCCATAAAGCCAGATCACTGGAGGGCTGCAGTAATGGTTATCCTTCTGGAACTCTGTCCCATCTCCACACAGGATCTCTGGAGTTCAATCAGAATGACCATTAGGTTCTTGGTCATCTCTCTTACTAAAGCCCTTTCTCCCCGATTGCTCAGTTTGACCAGGTGACCAGCTCTCGGAAGAGTCCTGGTTGTGCCAAACTTCTTCTATTTGAGAATTATGGAGGCCACTGTGCTTTTAGGAACCTTCAGTGCAGCAGAAATTTTAAAATTGACAAAAGTGAAGGGAGTCTGAATACTTTCTGAATGCACCCTATACAAGATACTATTTGCAGTGCAACATACATTTTGTCTGCAGTCTCCCTTTTTCCACTCTCCTATGGTTTGCTTCATTAGTTATCAATAGGTGCCCATTCTGTTCAAGGTGCTGCATTTGACCTATATAGCTCTACATTCCTTGTTCCAGAATATTCCATTGCCTGTGTCCTCTAGATGAAATCTGATTTTCGTATTTATTGCTGAATTGTCATGAAACTATTGATTTCTGAAGTTTTAATTTTACAATTATACATTATCTAGTACCGTGATGGCGAACCTATGGCACGGGTGCCACAGGTGGCACACAGAGCCATATCTGTGGGCACGCGAGCGTTGCCCTAGCTCAGCTCCAGCACGCATGCCTGCACCGGCCAGCTGATTTTCAGGCCTTCTGGGCCCACCGGAAGTCAGGAAACGGGCTATTTCTGGCCTCCAGAGGGTCTCCGGGGGGGTGGGGAAGGCTGTTTTTGCCCTCCCCAGGCTCCAAGAAAGCCTTTGGAGCCTGGGGAGGGTGAAAAACAGGCCTGCTGGGCCCACTGGTAACCTTTTTGTCGTTGCGTGCCAAAAGCAGGGGGAGCACGCATAGGTGGGGGCGGGGAGGCATTAAATGGTGTGGGCATGTGGGTACGTGACCGCCCCACATTCCCCCCGCTTTTGGCATGCGACGGCAAAAAGGTTAGCCATCACTGATCTAGTAGTTCTCAACCTGTGGTCCGTGGATCGCTGGGAAGCCACAATGTCGTCTCAAGGGTTCTGCAAAGGCTTGAAGAAATGTTATGATTTAAATCTTGAGTTAAGTCTTAGTGGTCTGTGGCCATGGTCACTCACAAAAAGTATTTTTAGGGGGTCTGTGGTGAAGAAAAGGTTTAGAACCACTGCATTATCTTAAATAAAATATGCAAATATTGTACCAGTCATTTTATTTTATTTTTATTTAAAAATATCTCTATCCCATATTGAGCTTTGGCCATAGATGTGAAAAATATATAGCTTTATTTAAAAACTAAGATCTGAAGATGAAATAAAATCAGAGGTAAAAAATAAATTGGTATTCATTATCCATTAACTGGATATGAACTGTGGATTTGAATATGCTTTCTGAGTGACTCTTAAGAAGTGAAGAATTGAATAATAGATGCAAAGAAGCTTATTGCTTTCTCTTCACCACCTTACAGCAAAAATAATAATAATAATAATAATAATAAAAAGGCACTATCACAGACTGTGATAGTGGTTATATTCTGGTGTAATTTAAAATGAAATCCTCATATGGAAGGTTTTGAATGTTGCTAGAATATTATAAATGATGTGAAAAAAGAAGACAACCCTCTTTCTAAATGTCTTGTGTATGTGTATATGTGCATAGACATGCATGCAGGGAATCATGTGGTTATTAAAATGTTGGACAAGGAGCAGACAGAAGGACTAGTCAGAACAGCAGGTTGGCCAACCTTGGACAAGTAACTCTGTCTCTCAGCACTGGACTAATTGGACCTGAACACCCTAACTTTACAATAAAGCATGGGCTTAGAGCTGTCCATATTCTTAGATACTACCTTAAAAATTCTTAGTTCCTGGTTAGCACTTGAATTAAGTTTCTACCACTTGTAGACTGGGAATCAAATTGCAGATTTCCAACACTTAATAATAAATCAAAATCCAGTCGCTGACAAATATTGTAAAAATTTATAACAATAGAATTTGGCCTACAGTAGCAACAAATTGGGGGGGGGGATTACAAACAATAACGGCATTGCAATGCTGAATGGCCAAACCAGCTGGAGTAATCAGAATGAAACCTACAAGTATTGGGGCATTTTATACTTGGATAATACAGTATTATGCATGGACAAGTTAAGAATCTGATAGGTAAAGAATAAATCTAAAGAATGAGAAAAGTGCTAAAAACAAAATTGTATGGTGGAAACACCATCAAAGGATTCAATCAGGGGTGGGTTCTAAATATTTTTACTACCGGTTCTGTGAGCGTGGCTTATTTTGTGGGCATGGTTTGATGGTCATGTGACAAACAATTCTTTAGGATTTAGCAGAGGTACTGTTCTACTAGGCTTTTAACTGCTTGCAGAGCCGTACTGGTCTACCCATTTCTTTTTGGAGCATATCAGTCTACCCATTGGTTTTTGGATCATTCCAGTCTACCTATTTCTTTTTGGAGTGCACCGGTCTACCCATTTGTTTTTGGAGCGCACTGGTCTACCACCACACTGCCTTTTACCGCTGATATGCTGTAGGGTGGCCCTTTGAAGTACCGCGGCAAGAGTTTAAACAGTTTTTTGCCACTCTGCCACCTCCAAGAGCATCAGAAACTGCTTTCATAAAGCTTGGCCTCAATTACCAATCTACCACCACCGAGCAGTTTACAAGGAGTGGATCAGTTCTAGCCGATCAGTTGGGAGGCTTCTTGGCTTCTCAATTTAAAGCTAAGGTGTCTTGTTTTTTTTTCTCCTTTTCTTTGCAAAGTGAGCCCTGATTTTTTCCTTCTAGCTGATCAGCTGGGACTCAGGAGGCAGAGAATAGATTGGGGGCAGGGCCAGGCAGAGGTGGTATTTACTGGTTCTCCAAACTACTCAAAATTTCCACTACCGGTTCGCAAGAACCGGGAAGAACCAGTAGCAACCCACCACTGGATTCAATGCCTGGGTTGTATCCATGATGTGATGCACTATTGGAATTATTAATGGGACACAAGCTGGACTGGACAGTTTGGACCAACCCCCATCCTGCCCCCCCAAAAGCTAATAACAATTCACTATGCATTACATCTCGGTAGCGATACTGTTAGATTATACATGCCCTGCATAAATGGAGGCAGAAGTTACTTCAAGTCAAAGACGAGAAACATGCATTGACTGTTATATAAAAGACAGCAAAAAAAACAAGTACTGTTGCAAAATTAAAAATTGGAATTTACGGAATGTATAGGAAACAAAACATGAATTGTCAAATAATGTAATAAAAACAAGAAGAAAATTCTGGCAAAGGAAAGCATTACATGGTCATTTTCTCCCCAGAAGTGGATAAAGATAAAACCTAGCAATGGCTTGTAGCAGGAACATTTAAAAAGTGGATGGGTTGGGGGTGGGGGGAAACCCTGAAGGTTTTTGGCTGCTCAAGAGCAAGCTATTTGAACTAATGCAATCAAGGCCATAATTGAAAATCATGAAATGATTCAAAGTGCAGATTTTGCAATGAGGCGGAAGAAACAGTAGACAATATACTCAGCTCGTGCATAAAGATCACAGAAACTGATTAGAAAAAATGACATAACACAATTGTCAAAATGATTCACTGGAACAGCTGTAAAACGTATCATGTTCCAGTAATGAAAAATTGTTGGGAATATAGAGTTGAAAAAGTAGTTGAAAATGAGCAGATTAAGCCATTGTGATATTTGGTGCATAACATACCACATTAATTGTGATTGAAAAGAGGAGCGTATGCATAATTGATGTGGCAATACCAGGGGATAGTAGAATAGAAGACAAAGAGTTGAAGAAGATTGCAAAGTATCAAGACCTGAACATCAAAATTGAAAGACTATGGCTTAAACTGGCAGTGGAGGTCCCAGTAGTTACCATACCAGAAAGTCTTAGAAAATCTGCACATTGACAATATGTCCATCTGTCAGTTACAAAATGTCACACTGCTTGGATCTCCACATTACAATACATTAATATACAAGGTTTTCAGGAAGGATTTGATGTGAATGAAGGTCAACACCAGGAAAAGAACTGGCAAATGAGATTTCAGAATTGTTGTGTATATAATAAAAATATAGTTAAGCATTAAAAGGAGAAAACATCACCGGACTGGATGGTAATCCTTATATATTCTTGTACATTACATCTTAGAATTAGAAAATTTGATGACTTGCAGAATATTTGTACTCTTATTTCTATTAGTCTCCATAACCAATAACAAAGAATTGTGAGAGCTGCACTCCAAAACTTCTACAAGAAGCAAGATGCTGAGAGTCTAGAAACAGTACAGACAAAAGTAACAAAGATGATAAGGGTTCTGTAGATTAAACCATACAATGTATGGTTGCGGGACAGTGGTGGGTTTCAACCGGTGTAACAATGCGGTTTACTTCGCACATGCACCCGAACCAGGGCAAACCAGTAGAAACCCACCACTGTTGTGGGATCTATGTAAGTCTAATAAAAAGAAGAATTAGGGGGTGACATGATAGCAGCCTACCAATACTTGAGAGAATGTCAGAGAGAAGAGGGGATCAACCTGCTCTCCAAAGCACTGGAGATAAGGACAAGAAATAATGGGTGGAATATCATTAAAGAGAGATATAACCTAGAACTAAGGAGAAATTTTCTGACAGCGAGAACAATTAATCAGTGGAACAGCTTACTTCTAGATGTTTTGGAGGTTTCAAAAAGAGATTGGACAACCATTTGTCCAGAATGGTATAGAGTCTTTTGTTTGTTTCGCAACGGGTTGGAGTAGAAGACTTCCAAGCTGCCTTCCAATCTTGTTATTCTATGTTTTATGTTTCATATCTGCCTCTAATAACAGATGTAGAGCAGGCTCCATGCTACATGCTACATGCAACCATGAACTCTTAACAACTTGCAAGTACTTCCTGTAACTCATTGCCTCACTGCCTCACACTACTGCCTCACACTACTGAATGCAAGAGCCATTCTGAGAAGTTAGTCAAAGTAACCCATGGAAATGGGAAGATATGAACTAGGTATTACCTGTAAAGACAAAATATTATTACAATAGAATAGGATCACCATTGGTATAGTTGAGTTTCTATTCAGTTTCTCCATAGGTGTGAATATATTCATGCATTTTCAATGTCTTCAGTAACTTGGGAATAGAAGATTGTATATGCAAAATCAAAATAATAAGGTTATTCATTGTGTGACACATTTGTTTAGAATTAATATCTTTAGGGAGGTGTGATCACTCAGCAGTTAAGGATGCTGAGCTTGTCAGCTGGAAAGCTGACAGCCCTATCTTCAGACCAGACCACCATGTGATGGGGTGAACTCTCATTACTTGGCCCAGCTTCTGCCCATCTAGCAGTTCAAAAGCATGCAAATGTGAGTGGATAAATAGGTACCACTTCAGTGGGAAGGTAACAGTGTTTCACGTACCTTGGCGTATAATCGTGCTGGCCAGAGAAATGTCTTTGGAGAATGCTGCCTCTCTCAGTTAAGAAAGGGAGATGAGCACTGCCTCCTAGAATTGGACACAACTGGACAGGGGAAACCTTTATCCTTACTTAATAGCTTTTAGATGTTTCAGTAGAAACAGTTAAAATATGTTACAGCTTTCAACCATAACTGACACAGAGAGAGATACTTGATTCTTTTTTCCCTTCTAAAATCCAGATAAATTAACTGCGCCATTTCAGCAAGGTCCCAGCATATGGAAAAATATTAAATGATACTTCCCTAAGAAACAGACAGATGTCATTATTTTTAAATTATAAATAATAGTAATATTGAAAACTATTCTCCATCATTTCATTTGGCATTAGTTTTGGGTTGGCCTCTTGTAAGTCTGATTTTGAGAATTTATGTCATGTCCTAAAGGAAAAAAAAAAACCCAATCCATTTCTTCTTGGGTGTAAATGAGAAATCTCATTCTATAGTCAACAATTCATTTTGAAAATCCCAGTGGCATCTGACCACATTCATTAAAATAATTCATTCTGCTAATTATGCTTAAATGTTCTCCATTATTAAAATACAGATTCATATTGATCCTTACATCTAAACAACATTTGGAACCTTTTTAATAGAGATTGCCAGCTATATGTGTTAAATGTATGTTTCTTATGTTATCTAAGAATTTTGGCTTCTCAAGTGGCAATTTCTCAGTTCAACTGTGAATTATAGAATAACTTTTCTTCATGAAATGATAGCATAAGCAGTTACTATACCTAGTATTTATATTGAGTAGGGCCTGTGCTATTTTCCAAGTCCTAAAATTTGAATCAGAAACCTTTATTCCTAATCCTCAGTAGTGGTGTAACCTTTTCTTAGAAGTGAGGAAAATGTCTTTTACACTTGCATCAGGCCACATTATACATGCTTGTTCTCAGGTGACCAAGCACAAATTAAACTATCATTATTATATTGATTAATTAAGAACAGGTTATTTCTCTACTTGGACATTTAATTTTAATTGGGTGACAATTAAATGCTCCTAATGTTGAAAATAGACTCCATCTTCTTCATTTCCTGCTTGGAATCTTAAAAGGAAAAAAAATCCAAAAAGGACAGATTTATTCAAATGAAGATACTAAAATGGCGCTATTCATTTTTTATTTATTTTACTGGTATAAATCAAGTGACTTAATAGTTTTGTAATAAATGACTACAGTTCAGAAAAAGCTTTTCTTTGTTCTTGTCAGTACGTTTTTTCCCACTTTGTTCAAGTACCAATCCATTTAAAATTATAATTTATATAGTCAAGATAGTGTCTCTCCCTAGATCTTTTACTTTATATAGCAAAGTACAGATAAAACATGTTTTTCTATCATTGGGAGCCATTTACTTTTTAGACGCAACTGAATTAGCATTTACTCCTCTATTCTGAAGTTGTTACCTTTCTTTTGTTTTGAAAAGCAAATGCATTAAATGATGGCACCAGCACCTAAAGTACCACATGGAATACGATTAATGTATTTTCACAGCCATATTCCTCTTGACCTTCAGGAAGTTGGGTACTTAGCAACATACTTCATTTACTGTAATATTTTAAAATTATATTTTTTCTTTTCTTTACTTTCTTTTCTTTAATTTGATTTATATGCCGCCCTTTTCCAGAGACTCAGGGCGGCTTACAATGCGTTAAGCAATAGCCTTCATACTTTTGTATATTTTATACAAAGTCAGCTTATTGCCACCACAAACTGGGTCCTCATTTTACCCACCTTAGAAAGGATGGAAGGCTGAGTCAACCTTGAGCCTGGTGAGAATTGAACTCGCAGTAATTGCAGGCAGCTGGATGTTAAATGCCGCCTTAATAGGAGGCATTAGCCTCCTACACCACTCAGGCTCCTATAAAGAAGCCACTCAGGCTCCTTTATTTTGCACCAAAAAAGCAAACAACCAAATGCAATCCATAGAATTTAGAAAAGTACTCAAGCAAGAAGAATCAGCAGAAAGTTCAAAGACAAACAACAAAATTGAACAAACAAATGGTGCCACAAAAAGAAAATCAGAACATAGCGATAACACGTAGACTTATATATCGCTTCATAGTGCTTTACAGCCCACTCTAAGTGGTTTACAGAGTCAGTTATTGCCCCCAACAATCTGCCTCCTCATTTTACAAACCTCAGACGGATGGAAGGCTGAGTCAACCTTGAGCCAGTCAGAATCGAATTCCTGGCAATGAACAGTAAGTTAATCTGCAATACTGCATTCTAACCACTGCACTACCATGGCCCCATCATAGGCAGAAATCATTCACGGAAAATTTGCCTGGAGATTTATATAGTATTTAAAGATATCGATTACTGCATAATTCTTGTGTGTGTCTGTTCATTATTTTTCAAGAGTTTTGATGTTCAGTAAGATGATCAAAGAAATTTTACTTCATAAGCTACAGTATGATAAACTGTATAAGAACAATAAATACAGTACATGTTCTTAATAAATAATATGGGGAAAATGAAGTCTACAGGATCTAATACAAGTAAAGTATTGCTTTACTAAAGTAAAGTAACTAAAGTAATATTAAAATTCACCAGGTTGGAACAAAAAGTAGGGATCAGTTCTTTTAAAATGAGTCAAATATAAAAATGATAGTTTCAAGAAGTTTCATTTTAAGTAATAAGTCAGCCACAGTAATGCAATTTTTTTCAGATCCTTCTCATCTGAATTTATGGCTTCTATAGCTAGTTTAAAATGTATTCCCAAATCTCATCCTACATAACAATCTTAGTTTCTAACTGAATAATTTTTGAAAAGAATAATAATTTATCAACACTGTGGATGATAGAGTCCACTAAAATGTTCAATCAACGGAAATTAAGTGCTGACCTCTGATTGGAGAATACCTTTAGATATTACTGGTTCATTCTGGAATGCTACCTGAGATGTTCAAGCATCTGACAGGTTGGCATTTGTTACACTGGTCAAACATCTGTGAGACAGTCTTCTAGCATGGTGCACCTGATATATCCATGAAATAAGAACATTTCATAGTAGTCTTAATCCAAGATGTCATACTTCAGAAAGATATTAGATTCTTCATGACTTCTAACATTTTTTATTGGGGATTGTATCTGAAATATATAATAGAGAATTGAGATATCTGATTCTGAATGTATTAACAACGGCAAGGATTGTGTTTGCTAAAAATTGGAAAAATGAGAAAATACCAATGCAGGATGAAGTTATTAAGAAAATAATGGAATGTGCTGAAATAAGCAAATTGACATTTGAAATTAGAGAACCAGAAGACAAACAATACTATAAGATATGGGACCTATGTTATCAATGGTTAGATAAAAAAATATGGAATTGAAATATGGTAGAGATCTTCGCAATACAAGAATTGTAAAACTATGTGAAATATAACATAATGAGGTATTATTACTGGATAGATTCAGGAGGATGAAATGAATGTTATAATAAAAATTAACTCAAATCTTAGAATATTTTAAATAATAATGAGGGAAGAAATAGCCATAGTCAAATAAATGATTAATGAGGATAATAATATATAGATATTTATTAGGTTGATGATATGAGAATTTAGGTAAACTGTAAATTGTAAGCTATGAATTTGGTGAATGATGCACAAAACACTTGTAACCAGCCGACACACTGTTTGCAATTGAAGATGGTTTTATGTATGTTTGTTTAAAAAAATGTTAAAAAAAAAGAAAAGAAAGAAAGATATTAGAATCTTCAATATATCCTTAATACTGCTGAAATTCAATGGCTGTCTTAATAAATAGGTGACAGTTGCAATAGTGCAAAATTAAATTCTAAGTTTTTTCTACCTGTTAGACAAACTCCCTTGGATGCCCTTCTTTCTAGGTGCAATATGCTACTGAAGCTTGCATGGAGTTGCACATTATATAATGTAAACATTATTTTCTATGCTGTCACACATATTTGAAAGCACCCTATGTTAAAATGTTCCACTGCTACATTTGACAATATATGACCATGTACTGGAAAAGTAAAAAAAAATCTTACTGGAAATCTGCTTTCAGTGTCAGTACTGACTATTTAAGGGGTATCAATGATTTGTAATGTACTGTAACACCTTTAAAAGAGGAAAGTGTAAGAATAAATCAGGATGCTATATTCCTTTTGAAAAAGGAAATTATAGAACAGATCTTGGATGAATTTTAATAAGGTTCACAAGCCTTTGAGAATGATTACGTGGCGATCTTTTAAGAGACATTGGGAAGAATGACATCATAAATTAGCAAGAAGAAAGTCAATAGAAAGCTAGTGTATGGTCAGATCCAGTTAATTGAACAGCAAAAGCAACCAATATATAAGAGCCACATTTTGGGGTAATGAGAGATCAACTTTGTTTTTCAACATTTCTGGGTCTTGGTCCTTCTCCATATTACCAACTGCTGGTCTTGATGTAGCATTTAACATTATCATTATCACCTTTATGAGGCTGGATGTGCAGCAAATGAATAAATAAATACTATTTTTATTATGACAGCTGATTTAGGGCTCCTGCTAATATTTCATGTTTTTAATAGATTTCTTGGAATAAAGAAAATAGAGAGGCATGGTGGTCTAGTGGTGAGGATGCTTGCCTTCCACTTGGAAGGTTGAGAGTTTTATCTTAGGTAATGGCAGATGTTTCTCTCAGGGCACAAAGAGAAAATATCTGCTGCGAATTCTGTGTGGCATCAGGAAGGGCATCCAACCAGTAAATGCTCAGCTCTATCCAATCACCCTCTATCTATCCCAAAGTAAGGGATTACAAAGTAGTAAACAGGAATAAAGAAACTGATTTTTGACTTATAGTGATAGTGTCATTTCTTTCTTTCTTTTTTTTACATTTAGAAAAGTTCCCTGCTATTTTTAAGATAGTATAACGTTTACTTTCCTTTCTTCTTCTTCTTTTTTTTTGCAATTTTGTATAGGGAGGAAATAAAAGCTCTGAAAAACATAAAGATAGCTATCAAACTCTTCCTACAGAGCTTCAAAGGAATTCTGGTTTATATTTTGGAAGTTGCCCAGTATCCAATGAAACAGCAAAGCACTTGCAGTCTTAGAATAAATTTCCTTTCTTTGTCTTGTTTTGAAAAATATCTTTTTAGTTTTGGAGAATGTCCAAATACCACTGAAACCTCTTACTTTATTGTGATGTGACATATGCATTCTAAATATATATCCCAAATAAGGCTGCACATATGTGCAGTATAACATACAGCAATAACACAATAACAAATCCCACATTATTAAAACAAATAAAAAGAGCACAAAACTAAAAATTAATGTAATATTAAAATGCAGATATATATTTGCCAAAATATAAGTCCATAAAATTGGACTTTTATAAAAAATTATCTTTTTAAAAATAAATTGGTTTTTCCTGTCAAGAGAAATGTGAAATTCAGTCTAAACATTTGGCTGACCATGCGTTGAACAATAATGATAATAACAACAACTTTGACTTTTTGGATAGTCCACCAATCCTTGAGGATCAATATTGTGACTTAAGAGAGTTTTGATCCGTGGTATGATCTGTGGTTTTTTTATACTATACATCAGTGGTGGGTTTCAAAATCTTTTACTACCGGTTCTGTGGGTGTGGCTTGGTGGGTGTGGCATGGCTTGATTGGCATGGCTTGGTAGGCATGGCAGGGGAAGGATACTGTAAAATCTCCATTCCCACCCCACTCCAGGGGAAGGTTACTGAAAAATCCCCATTTCCTCCTTTTCAGCTGGGACTTCGGAGGCAGAGAATAGATGGGGGCAGCACCAGTCAGAATTTTTACTACCGGTTCTCCGAACTACTCAAAATTTCCGCTACCGGTTCTCCAGAACTGGTCAGAACCTGCTGAAACCCACCTCTGTTGTACCTACTGTTTAGAACATATATCCTAAATTGCAAAACTATTTTCAATTGCATAACTGATAGAGAGGAATATTTGTAGCTCAGGGTTGAAATAAGAAGTCCTTAGTGACCTCTGAGTATGGTTGTTTTCTTAAAGACTTTTATCATCCAAACTAAGTAACATCATCAATGCACAATTGCATAATTTAATTTACATTAGGACTAATTAAATTTAAGTTTATGGAAGGAACATTTCTCATTTTTTTCTTTTCCTTACTTCCTTTAAATGTTATGAAGTACTTCTAACAATGTGGATTACAAACAGGAGAGATACACCAGATTATTTTAGGATATTTGCCCAGTTTGGGGGTGACATCTTCCTTCTCTAGTAATTTCCCATGTTCCGCTATCAATTGTTCAGAACAGTTGCTAAACTACAGTAATATTATTTTATGTGTTTGGGAAACTCTAGAGAAAATAGAAGGAACAAGCTTTTTCATCCTAAAAGTACACAACATGCAGTGTATTTAAGAACTGAAAATACATCTAGAATCAAGATAGCAAATGTTTAACGCTCCTTGGGAATGAATGAGTATATTAAAATAATCTTTTTTCTGATCACATAATAATTTCCAGAGATTTGTTCCTTAAGTGGTGAACACACAGGATTGTGTGTGAGTTATGCAAGGCTTCTCTCTACCAAAGTGAACATAAACAGTCTGTATTTTGAGTACTAACTTTCACAGATCAATCTAATAAAATTGTATTTGGATTTTAAAAAAGCTTCAAAAACTAATCTGGATGTGGGGAGGATAGAGATGGTACCTAGTAAAAACATTTCTATTGGTACTCTTCTAGAGTTCATTTTCTATCATTGAAGGAGACAGCATAAAATAAATCCCCCTTGCAATTTACCAGTGATATTCATGACAGTAGGCCCATACAGAGAATTGTATGGACAATTCAGTTTTAACGGAATACCAGTTAAAAATAATAAATGCCTGATGGTGATTAAATTCATTTTTGCTACTTCTTGGGCAGTAGCTTTTTGGAGAAATTTATCGCTACGGTTTTATCGCTACGGTTTTTGAAAGAAATAAAGGAATAAATCCATCTTTAAATAAACTTATTTGAATTCAATTAAGTCCTTATATGATAATCAGAAGCCTAGCTTTTAATATCATGTAAAATATTTAGGAATGTTTTGAGAGTAAAGGGAATTTTTACATCACTTTATATCAGGAATGCAAAAAAAAAAAAAAAAATTAAAGCACATCTCTGAATTTCTCAATTGTCCAAGAATTGTGTAGTGTGCTAGAGCAGTACCAAGCTAACTTTGAATAATTTAACTAGTAGCAGGCTATATTATGTGATCATCTCAGTTTGTCAGATTTGTTAAATGAGATCCTTTTTCACATTCCTTCTGCTTCGTCCTATTGTAATAAATTTGGATTATGTGTCAATTATCCAAATTTATAGGCTACCCACCTTTCAGGTCTGAATATGTATGTGATTTTTAATTTAAGGCTTTCTCGAAGTACAGCATTTATTATCAGTTCTTTCTTTAAAGCAGCACTCAGTTAACCAGTATTTTGCACTTCTAAACATCATCTCTTTTCAAGGTCATCAGTTTTGTGACACTGCTGGAAATGAAGTGGGACGTATGGTTTGGTTTAATCAAATTTCATGCTCTACTGCTTCCTACTTATGGCCTTTCTGCTAATTGATCAAGTTTTCAATTAAAGTCCTCAATCTTTGTTTTAATTCTTTGTTAAGGTTTTTATTCCATTACATGGTTTTATAGGATCTAAGTTGCTACAAGTGCAAACTGTCTCTTCCTATTCTATCCACTGTCGGGTTATAATTATTTGACAGGATAGCTTCCCATCACTACCAACCCACACACGTTATAGCTCAAGTTCATAGCTACTATCTATTGGGTTTTTTAATGAATGCTGAGTTAAATACTTGGTGTGCAGAGGAAACATCATTATATGCCATGTATTTCCATTTCCCTTCTTAGTGGAAACTGATGTAAGCATAGCACTCTGTCCTTTTTTTTTAAAAAAATGATAGTGCTATAAATATGAGAAAATGAGACTTTCTCCGCTTCTTTGAGGACATTTTCATTAAAGAAAAAAGTGGCCATTTGTAAATTATTTGCAAGGACAGGAGATTCAGAAGAGAGCTTTTGTAGATCATGGCAGGATTCATCATTCCTGTATGGTGTAAATTATTCATATGGCCATAATACATGACTTTTCAGTGATAGTAGGAAGGTGAGATAGAGGTGTATCTTCAGGTCAGTGATATCTCCTGGCAATTGCCTGGATTAGTTCTTGAAATTTTCTGGGCAAGCTTTTTCAGAAGTGGTTTGTCATTGCCTTCTTCCAAGTGCTGAAAAATAGTGTCACCCAAGTGGCTTCATGCTTAGGGTGGAACTAGAGCTCATGACCTCCTGGTTTATAGCCCAGTGTTTTAACCACTACATCAACTGGATGTTGATACCAAATAGGAAGGTATCTACACATAATAGGAAACCTGCCACACAGAAGCTCTAGATAATTTATGTATAATGTCTGTAAAATGGCATACAGTGAGCTTAATTAGGCTGAGCAAAACCTTCTGTCAAAATAGCAATACAGTCAAGGGAGTTTCTACCTGTCTGAGGAATTGCTTACATATCTCACTTATGCATATGCCTTAGTTCTCATAACTACTTCTCAAGTGATACATGGATGAAAATTAGGGATGTCATAGCAAGGATATTTTTACCTGAAATGTGGGAATATGGAAGATAGGTGAATCACAATCTAAGCTGCAGATACATGAAGTCCTGTCTTACCAATATTTCAGGTGAAATAATTATTTCTTATCTGCTTTTAAGTTCAGGTTAGTAAAGCACACCATTATATTTCTTTTAACAAATTGTGATAAATTTGAAAAAAATATTGTTTCTTTTTATAATAGGTAAGCCATTGTTTTTTTTAGAAAACTTCTAAAGCAAAATGCCTTTTTAAAATAAATAAATAAATAAATAATATTTCTTTTGACTTTTTAAAAGATGAGGAAGAGTGTAATTATATTAATAATATAAAACAACTTCTATAAAATAGCACATTTATTTTTTCAGTGGAACAAATCCCATAAAAGAGCAGCGCATGAAATTATTATTTAAATTACCATGTACCTAGACACAAGCTGTATGATGCAGCCTTATGGTTGCACTTATCTTCAAAAGATATGATCGAGATGCATATTCAGCAGGATCACAGATGGATGAACTAAGAGGTTCCCTTTTGCAAGAGATGGATATTAGGATAACTCACTCCTAAAACAGAATCCAGAAATTTGCAGGGGAGTGTCATCAGTGTGCCGAAAGCACACAACTCTATTGCTTTTATTTAATACTAGCTGAATGCCCATGCTTTGCTACAAAACTATGGGCTTCGGCTTGATAACTTACAGCCTGAAACTTAATGTAGAATGTGTAACTCCGTAGCATCAGAGTGTGTTAATATATTGCAACTAGCAGTTGGAACAGAGGGAGAGGGGTAGTAGAATATCCCAGCCCGCAGCATCCATCGGTATTCACCCTGGCTAGCATCCTGTCAGTGTGTGAGAGAGTTGAGTGGTGTTTGGAAACTCAAACAGTATTTGCTGTGTGAGCAAGAAGGAGACATGAAGGAGGCTGGGTGTGGCTTAGTTCAACTGTTCTGTAGTAAAGCTGTTTGCTGCTGTGAAACTAAACGTGAAACTGAAACTGAAAGTCCTCTCCTCTGCTTGTGTTTTGCATTTGGAACAGATTTCTTTTGAGCTGGGGAGGGGGAGTAGAACTTCTTAGCAGCAGAGCGTGTTAATGATAATATAGGAAATACTAATGCTCTGATTGTCATTTTGAAAAATCCTTTCTTAGTGAGCACCTAGAAGCCAAGAGGAACATACGTGGCAAATTTCAAGTTTATAGGCTTAACGTTTCTAGAGATTTCGTGATTAATGTGTGAGTGGTTTTCACTTTTATATATATAGATAGATGAGATAATGGGAATGTAAAACCATTGTTTGCAATTATCTGGATAATGGGCAGTCCAATCTGGGTAAAATACAGATATTTAGTTTCTTGTAGCAATGGCAGATCTCAAAATGATCAAATATAGTTTGACAGACATCTTCCTGTATTTTGTTACTTGAGGCCCATAGTAGTGTCTATGGGCTCAGCTACAGCATGTGTTTTTTAAAATCCACTTTAAAATAGCATTCCCAATTTACTATCTGATTCATGTTTTGTTATGCCATCTTTGCTTGTCCAGGTTTAATTAAAGGTAATGGATAAGATACTTTGAACCTTCATGGTTGGGTGTCACTGTGTGTTACTCATAGCTTCACCACACATAACCTAAACTACTCTTAATTTTTTTCCATAGGCATAGAATGCACTACTACAAGGTATTTTACATAATCCGTAAGGATTCTTGAGGATTATTTATTTAAAAATTTGCAGTTAATGTTTAATAGTCCTAAAAATTTATTGCTTAGAGCATTTATGGTAAGGACAATTTGCATTTTATGATAATTTTCAAATATATAGCATGAAACACAAGAAAACTGTTTTTGGTTTTCCTGCTTAAGATGCAGAAAAAAGTGTTCTTTCTAAACTAGAACTGATGAACTGATCAGAGAGTCACTGTAGTTCAGAACAATTCCACAGGGTTCATGTAATGTATTTGGTATGCAAAGGTGTTTTTTTATTTTTAAATTCTAATGACTTTGCCCTTCAGGCATGATTCAAGTCTGTAACAAACATTAGGTATATTTAAACTAGCCTTGTGTTTTAATCTAACATACATTCTTCTTGGAAAAAAGAGCAGTGGAATTTATTTCAACCTGGTTCAGTAAAATGATGGACACTTCTATGCTGTATTTGTCCTTCTACAGCCTGAAATGGCATTGAATCCATAGGAAATGCTCAGGAACTGTACAGTATATAAAACTACCATCCCAAATTAGAACTGTAAAACTTGGCGGGGTTACATAATTTCTCAATTCCTCTTTTCCTCTGTTATTATGAGGGTTAGAAGGACCAAGGTCAAGTGCGACCAAGTCTGAGACCAGATGAATCTATTACAATAATAATGAACAGATGTCAACAGTTACTCTCACTGAGAAATGATCTAGTCTTAGCCTGTTAGAGCATTCAGGCAGATACAAAAGAGACGTACTGTTTAAACCTTAGGACTGCTGTACGTATAGCTTGAAGCTTACAACTGGCAGTTGCTGGGTTTTTGTTCAGTCACAGCTTTTCTAAACAAAGTAAATAAGCTTATCAAAAAGATGAATTTCTGAATCACTCAGTCTATGAATCTCTGCATGCTAGCTTTTGAATTCAAATAACTCTCTGAAGCTTGACAAATAACTTGGCTGTGAAGATGCACTGAGCAAAGAATGCTGATTGATTTTTTCCTAAGTTTCCTGTCAATCGCTTCTTGAAAATGCAAGGATGGACTGAATGAACACTTAATATGGTTCATAAGCTTTTAAAAATTTTTTCCTATGAGATTGTTTCTTTAAATCAGGGTCAGTTTCAGATATTGGCACAGCGCCTAAGAAAACTCAAAACTCTGTTGTGGATATTTACCAAGAATCACTTGGTTTCTATAATGAAGGAAATTTAATTATAATAGATCTGACAATTGGTGCATCAGACTTAGACTTATCTATATTGGCTGGTAATAGGTTTAAGGTAAGAGACTGTTCTCTTAAATCTGTGATAGCGAACCTATGGCACGCGTGCCACCGGTGGCACACAGAGCCCTCTCTGCGGGCATGCGAGCTGTCACCTCCGCTCCGTGTTGCGTGTGCCTCCAGCCAGCCAGCTGGTTTTGGGTCTCTGCCACACATGTGCAGAGGGCAGGATGCATGTGGGAGATGCACATCCATGCACAGGGTGGGGCACATGCGGGGGGTTACGCATGCATTGTATTATGGGTGCGTGCACACTTTCAGCACTCGTTGCCCAAAGGGTTAGCCATCACTGTGCTAAATGGTTGAAAATACTACAGATTGAACTTTTCCCAGTTCAGTCTGGAAGTTTTGTAGTTTAGTTGAATTGTGGACCTAAGCAGACCTAAGTTTAGTTTATCACTGTGATTTCAACATGGCTATAGATCTTCTTGTGGTGACTTACTGCCCCATCTGTTTTAAAATATGATTTAAATGCAAAACAAATTAATAGGAGGCTGCCAAGCTGCAAAACAAAGCCCCATTCTCTGCCATAATTACTGTTTACACAAACATTTATTGCAATTCATAGTTTGCTAACAGACACTGCTTTGCTTAGAAAAATAACTATTTGACTCACTGCTAAAGAGACAAAGGTAAGTTAGGAAGACAGTCAATGTTGTGGACTAGAGAAGGTGGGAATAATGACTTTGACAACTATTTTGTGAATGGATATCACCTAAAAGCAGCCATTTTGTGAAAAGGAATATGGCTCTCAAAATTGCAAATCTGGAGACAAGCCCCCAAGTACTACAACCTCCTTTATCATCCACCATACCATACTCCTGCATCTCACCATTGGCATGGATCAACAATCATCAATCTTTTTCTTCTATCTCAAAAGGAGCTGATAATGGTTGTAGGAGGGAGAAAATGATAGGAAGAAGAAAGAGTGGAACAATGAATAATCCAAGAGTGAATAATGACTTGGAAGCATTATCTTTGAGAGGCAAGAGCAGGAATGATGGGACAAGGAAAAACAATAGGTAGTGACAATGTCAACAAACATGAAGAGAATATATGTAGCTTTCTGGTGCTCTCTGAGATTTGTTGTTTGTTTGCAGATGCTTGATTACCCAATTAAATATCATCAGTGTCAGTAGATATGGGATTTGCTTCACAATAATATATAATAACTTGTCCTGTCAGTTTTGATGGAGTTGTGGTGTTTTCTATGATAGTTCCTTGATTAGGAAGGATATTCCTGCTTCCTGCTTGATTGTTTACCTGATGTTAATGCCTGCTTACTGAGTATTGATTGTTGGAATCAATGTGTTCTGGTTTTTCTTCCTTTTCTTCTTAGCTTTTTATTATCTATTTTAAATATTATATACATGTGGCTTATTTTCATATGACTATTGATGATTGATTTGTCTGAATATCAAGAAATTCCTTAGTGTTTTTGGACTTAGCTTAGTCTAGGATACTCAGTTTCCCAGATGAAACTATGGTTGAGTCTGTCCATGTGTTGTGGAATTAAGGAGATTTCAATAAATTTCTTCTGAAATTTGTAACAATTTCAATTTAATTTTAATTAGATGATTCCTAAAAGTTATGAAGTCAAATTAGATAAACAAATATTCAATAATTTCATTGTCCAGGAAATCTTTTTTTTTCTAAAAAGCATAGCAATATTATATATATATATATATATATATATATATATATATATATATATATATGTATATATGTTTTCGCAGATCTTCACGGGTAGAGGTATGCAAGTTTTGGTGTATTTGGGTCTTTTCCTGTGTAAATCAAGATCTTTATATGGAACAAAAATACACATAAAAAACCTACGAAAAGAGAATAAAATAAAATAAATATTTGACCTTTACAGGGAGGAGTCAGGAGATAAGGGTGTGGCTAACTGAAGAAGACAAACAAATCTTCTTATATATATATTAGTTTCCATGGTATTCATTGTTATTCCCCTTTAAACTCTTTTGCAAATATTTAATGTAATGTATTTCTAAAGGAAAATATGTGCTGAATATATTCTTTATTTCCCTTCAGTAACTCCATTCACCATGAATCCGACTGAATCTTGTTAACTAACAAAAGTATCCCCTGAAAGAGAATATATGTAATTCTAGGTTGAAGTGTGGAGTCCTTGGGGCTGTCTGCACTTGGTTGTTTGCTTGCAGACATCTCATTATCTGACTAGGTAATGCTAGTGCTAGTGAATGTGGGGTTTGTTCCTTGTTTATATATAGAGTACCTTGCTGTGCCAGTTTTGGCAGGAGTGTGGTTTTCTCAGTAGTTCCTTGATTAAGATATTGTTTTCTGCTTTTTTATTTTCTCTTTCAATTAAAAAAAACCCAACAAATAACCATAAACAATAAAAATTATATAATAAGAAACCAAAACAGAAACAAAAGGAACAGAACACATTCTCTCCAACAGACAATACTGAGATAAGCAGGGATTAATACTAGACAATTAGACAGAAATCAATATCCTAATCAAGGTACCACCAAAGAGAAAATCTCACCTCACTAGCACTGATGAAGTTACCTGGTTGAGTAATAAAGTGTCTGCAAGGAAATAACCAAGATCAGAGAGCACCTGGCATTGAACAAGGATTAAGAGAACTAATCAAGAGAATTGAGAATCACATAATATTTTACTGGAGTGCTCTGGAATAGATATTACAAATACAATACAGCTTGTATTCAGTAATTACTTTCATTGGTTATTAAAATATTTGGCACAATGATAAAAAAAACCGCACCTGGATTGTCTACACTCTGCAATCCTCTTACAGCATATTTTGGTAATAATAAAAATATTGAGGTAATATTGAGTGATGCTTCTTATATTAATATTCCCTTTTCAATACTAAGTTCTTATCTTTGGATGCATTTCAGATCCCCACTTTCATACATCAATGAACCAAATTATACTCCTCTAACACTTTTGGTTAATTATAGACAAAGGAAAAGAACATCAATCTAACTCTAAGATATGCATATGACAGCAAATATAGGTTGAATTGTTGGTAAATTGCAACAGATATCAATAACGAATGACAGTGGCTGGGCAATTAATACCAATATATCAAAAACTTTCTGTTTTGTATTGTGATTGCATTATACCCCGTGGACACATTAGCTATCGCAGAAACACTCCTTAAAGGAGCCAAAATTATCTAAAACTTTTGTTTTGGTCAAGTTCACTTAAGCTCTTTTGTTCTGAATTCTAAATTTATTATGTCTCTGCTTTGCTGCCTTTCGATTGTATTGTAAAATAAATTTTAAATTAATGTTATCTATGAACACATATTAATTTGAATTTTGTTTACTTAAAATGCCATGTTAATAAGGAGAGAACAGCAAGAGCAAAGGCTGGAAAAGGGCAAGACACACGTAAAACTTTTCACTGAGAAGGAACTCGAGTAGATAAAATATGAATCAAAACCTGGAAAGTTGTTAGGATGCTATAACTAACATCATTTGGGAGCACCCACAAAGAGGTAAAATCAAATGGACAGCATTTTCTCCCTTCTGCGATTTTCTTTCTACTACTACAACATAAAGATAGAGCTGGAAGAAGTACTTTTTCATTCATTGATTGCGAAGTTCAATTTACTGCACAGCTTATGCAAGTACTGCATGAAAATGAACTGGAAGCATGGAGGATAACTAATTTGCAAGATTTGTTTATCAGCACATTGGTCTAGACTAATGTGCAGGCCTGAAATATGTCTACATAAAAATAAATTCCATTTTATTACATTTCTTGCCTAACTGAATATACAAGAACACTATAATAAATTATTTGTATTTAATTTTCGCTGAATTTAATGCAAACACATATTGCTTGCCTATTAATTGTAATGGTCTGAAATCTCGACTATGTCTATACTGTCCAGTGGCTGCATATCTAGAAGAGACAGATAATTCTCTTTGGAGGGCAGAACAATTGACATTGTTTCCCTATTAATCCTTTACCTATTTTGGAAGCAATTTCAGGATACATTAATCAGTTCTGTTTGCAAAGTACACTTTCCCCAATTATGTTACCTTGAGGGTACCTGCCTATTTGAACACTGTATTTCTGTTTGGTGCAGGCTACCCTCTATAGTTTATTGACTACTTTGCAGACAAGGGTTGTTCCTTTAACTGGGCCTGGTGGCTCAGCAGACTAAAGCAGTGTTATTAACTGTTATTAACATCAGCTGTCTGCAATTACTGTAAGTTCGAATCTCACCAGGCTCAAGGTTGACTCAGCCTTCCATCCTTTCTAAGGTAGGTAAAATGAGGACCCAGATTGTGGGGGCAATAAGCTGACTTTGTATAAATATACAAAAGTATGAAGGCTATTGCTTAATGCATTGTAAGCCGCCCTGAGTCTCCAGAGAAGGGCAGCATATAAATCAAATTTAAAAAAAAAACAAAAAACTGGCCAGTGCTTATCATGTATTCTGATTGTTTTTATACTTTTTATAAACAATAACCAGTACCAAAATAGTATAATAATAGTTATTTGCTTAGCACAGAGAAGACTGACTGTGGGGTTCTTGCTGTTCTCTGAGTTTGATTCTTTTCTTGCAGAAATTTCATTTATCCAATTAGGTAACATCATCAGTTGTTACAACATCAGACAGAAGAGCGTGGGGGTTCTGTTTATATAAAGTGGGTTGTCTTGTAAGTTTTGGTGGGAATGATCTTGGTAGCTCCTTGATTGGGGTGTTGTACTACCAAGAAGAAAGGGACATGGTGGCTCCGTGGCTAAGATGCTGAGCTTGTCGATCAAAAGATCAGCATTTCAGCATTCGAGTTCCTAGCGCCGCCTAAGGTATATGTATGTATGTGTATGTATGTATGTATGTGAATATGTGTATGTATGTATGTATGTATGTATGTATGTGTATATATATATATATATATATATTTACATTTTTGCTGATAAAGAAATAAAGGGAGAAATAAAGGGAGATATATATATATGTCTTTTAAATCCAGCAATTTATCACGAAAGCAACTCACATCTTTCTGTCTTCCCAGAAGCATAAACATGAACAATTTTTGGAAAAAAACGACAGAGTCCTCAAGCCATGAGATGTTTATGTACTTGCCTCTGCCAAGGCAATGGTGGATAATTTGAAGAAATCATGATTGTTATGGAGGGACAGAGACTTCCCCCTTCCTGTCCAAGGACTATCTCATCTCCAATTGGCCTCTTCTTTCACATGGTTTCTGAAACAAGATTGCTTTCCCCCACCATTCATGATTCATTCCCCTAAAAGTTAGTTTGGCACTTCAACTCCTGGCTTTTAGGAAGAACCTGAATACTTTTATCATCTTGCCTCTGGTAGTGATAGTCTGGACCCTGCTAAATGGATATATGGTTAGTCAATTGGATTCCACTCTTGCAGATTTTCTATTTATAATTTTAATAGTTTTTTTTATTGTTTTAATCTTTTTTTTATTGATTTTTATTACATACATTTGGTTTGGTTATGTTTTGTATTTTTTCGTATTTTAATTTTTGAACTCCCAGAGTTACATATGTGAGATGGGCAGCCGTACAAATTGAAGAAACAAGGAAACTACTAGTACCCTTGTGGGTCAGATGAAATTGGGACCATTGTCCATATATTGTTCTATTGCAACTTCTAGAGGGAGATCAGGTATTCATCTATTTCACTACGTTGGTAATGTTAACCATGATAAGTCCCATTACATAAAGCTTCTATTCACTAATTTTAACAGAAGCATTACAAACATCATCTTTAAATTAGGCAGTTAAAAGATGCCTTCATCTTTGATGGTATATATACTTGGCCTTTACATAATTTTTTTCTTCATTTTTATTTTATTTGTAAAACATGTGTAACATAGAATGATCATAAAGACCTGATGTGATTTAAACAAGTGAAACAGCTTTCTTTCACCTGTATGAGTTTTTTAAAAAAAAACCAAATGTCCTCATTTGCTTCTAATGCAAAGTTTGTATTATTCAGAGCACAGCTAAAATAAAAATCCATGTTGAAGATTAAAAAAAAAAGCACTGCCAGTACCAAGATGCAATCATACTTAAAAATATGCTGCATATTGGGTCTTCTGAATAGGATCTCACCTTTCAAAATAAATAAGTAATCCAGACTGAATTGTTAAATTGATTTGCTGGATTGGAAATGTTATTAGAAGATTTTATAAAAATCATTTTTCAAGATGTTGAATTAAATGGATCATAAAACGGAATATATTATTGGTATTGGATCAGAGTTGATATGAATGCTATTGTTTACAGTTCTGATCCTTGGATCATACAAGACTACCCCCTGCCTTTTCTCTTTTGATATTTGTTTTGGAAAACAATTCATTCAAACATCTCTCACTGACAGCTTTCACAAGTGCAATAAACACATAAATCCCTATGGGAAATAACTTAATTTCTCAAGTACCAGACATAGTGGTTGGAAAATGGTAGCATCCTGGAAACAGGATAGACTGAAAATAAGTTGAAAGGTATTATTATTTTAAAAAGGGAGAAAATAGCAATTTTTGTTAAACTATAAGAAAAAAAACACCCCAAATTGCTATATATTTTTCCTGAGCCTCTCGAATAAGATCTAAGACAAAGATGCAGACACCTTTTGTTGCGTTGATAGTGATACATTTCCCTCTTGCTAGCAAGATTATTTATTTTCATTTTCTGCAGAGCAAGATTTTGCTGCTACATCTTCACCGTCTTCTAGCACAAAAAAATAAAATCTTAAAACTTTGCCATATGATTTATTCGTTTTAGTTTTCATGACTACTAGGACTGAGTGTGTGCCTGCCTGTGTGCGCTGAAGCAATTCACAAAGGTTCCTTTATAGCTGTCTGCTCAGCATGAACCCTGCTTTCAAATCCCTGCTTCCTAGTCTGCTTGTCTCATCCCTCTTTCACATGTGGGAAAGATATTTTAACTCGTAGCTAAACAGAAAAGAGTGATAACATTGCAAAAACAATAATTTAGCCTATTTTCTTTTAACTATTATTTTGACCTTTCACGAAGGATTTCCCTATGTAATCAATACAATGTAAAGCCATAGCCAAAGAGAAACACGCATACATCATCAACATGTTCCTAGCATTGCTCTCTCTGTGAATATATATATACATATTTTAGATATACATTTTTATTATTTTTATAAATAACTCAAGGTGGCAAACATACATAATACTCCCTCCTCCTATTGTCCTCTGAACAGCAACCCTTTGAGGTGGGTTGGGTTGCATGCCCAAGCTTGTTACTGCATGGCATTGGCTCCCTTTGTTGCTAGCAAAATATAACTTATCTACGTGCTGATATATATACTAGGTAATTGAAAAAGCCAAAGAATACCAAAAAATATGTCAATATGTGCTTCATTGATTATAGAAAGACCTTTAACTGTATAAATCATGCAAAGCTGTGAGATGTGCTCAGAAAAATAGAAACCCAGAACATCCCATTGTCCTCACATGAAATCTATATACAAGTCAGAAAACTGCTGTATGAACTAAGCAAACTACATCGTGAGGTAGTCCTACAACAACTGATTTAAATAATCACTTACTTTATATCTAAAAAATTCTTCAATCTTTTGTTCTAAACAACAGAGATTCAAGGTGACAATACTTACAGTGTACAGCATGAGAAAAGAGTCACGTCTCTTCATAAAAAATATGGCATAGAAGTTTGCCTAACGATGAACGTGTAGGAATATGGTTTACCCCATTGGTGTCTTGTTGCAATACATCCCCCAGCTCTCAATGCTAGTGACTTGGAGCTGGTTATTAGGAAAGATCCATATGGTTAAAGGCAGTGGTTTCTGATTAGAACTGTAAATCACTTTCAGTAAATTAATTTACTTGTCCACAAGAAAAGGAAAACTTATCATTGAATCTGAGAGCCAAATGCCCCAGCCGCACATCATCGCTCTGTTCCTGAATTCCAACATATCCACTTTATTTCAGTTTTCCTTAGTAATTTCTGTTATGAGCTAACTTTTGTAGCTGAGTCGTAGCAACTGAGAACAAGCAGATGGTAATCTAAGAGCAAATGTATTTGGTGCTATGATTCAGCTGAATCAATGCGCCTAAGAGAAGATATGCAGCACTGCTGTATTGATTTCCAGAGGTAACAATTCTTTTCAAATGTTACTCCAAGGTGCTGACAAAGTCAACATTGCTTTGATTTTGGCTTTGTCCATTGATTTAGATCCACGTTGTTAGAAAGCACATGGGATTCCATCTGAAAAACATGTTTTAGCTCAACTTTGAATTTTGGTTTCGGTAGTCATTCAAATTCCTGGTCACAGCAAACTTCATATCTATACTATATAATACTTGTATCAGACCAAAGACTGTTTTAAAACAGAGGTTCGAGTCTTTTTAAGGCTGGGAGCCATATCTGGCTTTTGAGAAACTTAGAAGTGGATGGAACAGAAGAACAATAATATAATGTAATCATTACTTACAGTTTTCATTATACTCTATGTCATATTACAATTATATTTTGACTGGCTAGTCATTGAGTTCCACATATAAAGGTTTTGGAAGGGATACAACTTTATTTCAATGTAGCATGATATAGTAGGAAGTCTACATTATTAAAGCAAGACTCAACTTTTTTTCCTAACTCTCTTGAGAGGTTAGATCCTATCCAGAGGTATATTTCATTGAGAAGCTTTCTCCTTCAAATTCAGTATTCAGATTCAGTCCACAGAATACAGTAGTTTCTGCTAGTAACCCTTTAAAAAAAATCTTGTCTTTCCTACATGCTCTAGGCTGTTATTAAAGTCTGAGGGCTACCAAAGTCAGGATGTTTTTGTCTATATTTCTATAAATGGATGAATCTGTCTATTTTGCTTTTGAGCATATCTTATTTCTTTTCCATTTTTTCCCCATTCTATGGTTGAGAATATTTAGTTGAACCTATGCCCCTTCCATGCAACCTGTAGGCCATAATTGCCCACTTCTGTTTTCTATTACCCTGCTGCTGTGCAGGAAAGACAAAGTTGGATAATTAGTCATTCAAAGTCAAACTCATAACTTTTTAAATAATGAAAGGTACCTTTAGGGCTTTAGGGGAAATAGTTGCCAATGCCCAAAGGCTTGCAATTTCAGTGGAAGATATAAACAAATGATACACAAGTACAGAGTAGGGAAGATGGATGGAATGTGACAGCAAAAACAGTGTGACAGCAGTGAAACACAATGCTTGCAGCATTTATGGTCCCATTCCCTAAAGTCCAACTCTGAGATGATAAAACATGTTTTTAATGTTTACCAGAAACCTGAAGGCTTTTAGCTAGTGCACCGTGACTGAAATATGCAACCTTAGAATCTCAACTGATTTTCCTGATATAAACATATTGCCTAAGATTTTTTTTAAAAGGGTATCTGGACTCAAAACAGGTACTAAGCAATGAATTTAATCTTTGTTACCAGCACAAATATTATTGGGGCAGTTTTTGGTGTTATTGCTCACTAATATATGGCAGCTGAAAGAACAGGGGAAAGTGTGCTTTTATTTATATGCGATTTTGTGACACAGAAAATAACTGTATAGTGTATAGAAAAAGAGCAGAAAGAACCCAACCTGTCAGACTGGCACATAGAGTGGATCTCCCTGCTTATCTCAACATGAAAATGGGTCACCTACCAAAAAATTAAGATGACAGCCTACCCCTTTCCTTTGAGGAAAGTGGCTGCAACCCAAACTTTTCTGACTCCATATTAATACAGTTTTTAAAGTAATTAATTAACTAACTCAAGAGATGCACTGCCAGAAGATGATTTGATTGCAGATAGTCCTTGACTTACAATTGGTTCTTTAACGATTGTTCAAAATTACAATGGCCTTGGAAAGGATGTCTTACAGCCTTTAAAGCACTTCCAGCTGTCATAAAGAATCACACACACCCCTACAGTCACATGATCACGATCTGGATGTTTGACAACTTGTTTGCCAATGCCAACATTCATGAGTTCACTCTTTGAATCTTCTCTGCTGGCTTCCCTGGAAAGTCAATGGGGAAGCCAGCAGGAAAGGTTACAAGAGAGTGCTCCCTCTCATCCCTGCGGGCTGGCTGAAAGAATTGCCTGCTAGGAGGAATCTCAGCTCTTTGTGCAAGGACTGCCTGCCAGTAGCCAGAGCAGAGGGGAAATTCTTCATTGGGCTGCAGGAAGACAGTTAAAATCCTGAAGATTTTAGCTCAGTTCCTGCAGACCCACAAAGGATTTTTCCCCAGTGCAAATATCTAGCTGACCAGTGTAGAACAGAAGAGGCTGGTGTAATTCATGTCAACATCTAATTTGAAAAAGAAAACAAACACAGATTTTATCTACTAGTAGCCCTAATTCTTTCTTAACTAGAATTGAGATAATATTGCTTGGAAACAATATATTTAATAAAAAATAAATATTAACAGAATAACAGTTTGAAGGGACCTTGGAGGTCTTCTAATTCAATCCCCTGCTCAGGCAGGAAGCCCGATACAATTTCAGACAAGTGGTTGTCCAATGGTGGTCTCTTCTTAAAAACTTCCAATGTTGGAACATTCACAACTTCTGTAGGCAAGTGTTTATGCCACTGATTAATTGTTTTAACTGTCAGGAAATTTCTCCTTAGTTCTAGGTTGTTTCCATACATTGCTTCTTGTCCTGTCTTCAAGTGCTAGTAACAAGTAGATTTTATGGTATGGTATGTACCACACACATTTTCCCTTCCTTTTTTATTTTTGTCATATTAAGAATCAGCAATACTTATCAATGTTATTACTTGACTTTTTTTTTATTGTGGAACCTTATAGATCAGTATTGAGTTGCCAAGAATTTTGCAATGCAAGCAAGCAGCATGGAAAACAAATGATGTAAAGTTTCACAGCAGTGACAGGAATATTTATGGAATGTCCTAAATAATTCTGTACTTTAAGCTTTTGGGACTTTTATAAAGAAATTAATAATTAAACAACCTATTGTATTTTTAAAATGTACCAGTCTTTAGACAGAAAAGAAAACTGAACAAGATTTATCACAGGAGAGATAGATTAACAATTTGTTCCATTTTTCATAGGATAAAAATGGTAGAATACATTTAACGGAACATGAAGAATTAATGGGAGTCGTTTTAACTTTTTAAATATAGGAATAAAATTAAAAGTAGAGCAAATTTTGCATAAATTAGTATTTCAAAATTGTATATTAACAAATTGTAAAAATATATTTTATATTAAAATATAATAAAAATATATTATCTGAAAATATTGCTCTCCACCATGGTTCTCCTTCTCCTTCTCCTTCTCCTTCTCCTTCTCCTTCTCCTTCTCCTTCTCCTTCTCCTTCTCCTTCTCGTCCTCTTTTGCTGCTGCTGCTGCTGCTGCTGCTTTTCAATGTTGGAACAATGAAATATTAACCTGTTTCTAAACTTCAGCAGTAGATAGAATGTTTCTGTGCTGAAATCCAGAAAGAATTTTCTTAAGCAAGTTTCATTCCAGTCAGTATACACATAGGAGAAAGCAGTGCAGTATTTCTGTGAACATGGAACCAATTTGACATAAACTAGTACTTTTCATGGTGTAGAATACTATGTCTTCCAGAATCAGTTATAAATTTTTTATATTCATTTATTTCATTACCATATTTATTTAAATGCTATGAGTGTAAACTGATTAGTTTTATTATATGTCATATATATATATATATATATATATATATATATATATATATATATAAATCTAACTGTATGGAAATAAGTCTCAATGAATTAAGAGAAACGTCCTAGAAATATTGTAAATAGTAAGAAATCTAAAAATGTGCTTCTCACTTTTTCTTTTAAATGAGTAAATTACTGGTGCCAAGAATTGAAAATCAGCAAGAAGAGAAAGCATATTATTTCATATTTTGGGCCATATAACACCATTGATTTAAGGCATAATTTTTCACTGTCTTTAAAGAGTTCTTTCTATCATTCCATTGATTTTAGCAGGTGCTGAATTAATGAAGCTGTTTGCACATGATAAGATTACTAGAAAAAGAATTCTATTAGCATTTTCCTGTCCATTTGTTACAAATTGTAAATTCCGTCTGTCCAGCAAGGAACCTGTGGTGATCTATACAACAACACCACCCTAGTCTTCCAACTCACCCATGCAGTCAGCATGAAAAGAGCAACAAACCTAATTGCAGCAGCATATCAACATTTCTCATTTGTCTCAATTATTAAATGTCCAGAAGTAGAAATATATCAGAAGAGGAAGCTGCCTCACAACCAGAACAGAGTCGCCACTTCTCTGGGTGGTTTGCTGCTCTGAGCCTTCTATTATGTTCTAATTGATCCTTTTTTTAAAAAAATGGACACTCCAAGATTTAATCTGTAACTCTTTTTATGCATAGGACAAACTACTTTCACTACTGCTATGGGTCCTTATCTAAATACAAAGATAGAAGAAGAATTTATCAAGATTTTATTCCTTGACTGGTTGTACCTCCCTGATGCAAAGTATTAGTGGGATCAAAGCCGATGTGCTGTTACACCACAAATGATGGGAGCTATGAACTTGAGCGTTGTGCATAATGAAGATAAAGTTCTATTCCAACCTAGAAAGTTATAATGGTTGGAAAATTGTACTTTTAGAGAACTGAAGAGGAATTACTGTAAAAGTATATATTATTGTGCTACACTGTTTGAGGTTCAATGGCCAGAGTACTATATTATACTGGCATATCTATCTTTACCAATTTATTATGGTTCTTGGGATTTTCAGAATTTTAAACGCAAACAACATTTTGGAATGCAAAACTAATGCCATGCTTGACTGCTTCTTCTCTGGGATGGCAATGTTAATCAGAAAAACATGATATGTTTTGACAGTTTTTCAATGGAGTGATATAAACAGTGGCATTATTCCACTACAGGATTGTAATTAGTATTTTTTGTTTATAAATAATGCAAAATTGGAATGTTGAGATAAATTTGGTGTTTGGAGGGATTCTCACTTCTTTTAGTTGGGCTTCCTATTGTTCGGGTATATTACTGAGCAACCACATTTTCTACTGAGGCTGACAGAATCCACTCTTTTGCAGGAAATCCCTAGAATTTACAGTCACAACTGAAGATACTGTCAGTCTATCCTCCCCCGCCCTCCAGAAAAGTATAAAAGGTTATTTGCACTGAAGTAGCCAAATTAGGTATTGGCTAGTAGAACAATGGTAGCTTCATTTCTTCACTGTTATGCAGTAAAAGGCAATATTACTCTTTACAATTGCCAGATTTATGTATCAGCTCGCTAAAATAGAATACTTTGCTCTCATCATGTTTTTAAAGAAATAAAAATTCATCATAATCCAGATAATCAGAGTTAATTAATTAACTCTCACACATAATTTATCTAAGAAAAATATCCACTGAATTTGTATAGGCTTACTTCTGATTATAATGCTACTTTAACAAGTGCCATTTAACCAGCTGAAATGAGAGTGTAATTTTTAGGTTTTTATTTAAAATAAAAAAGAATTTTAAAATAAAGCATTGCCACTTAAATTGATGGTAGGTTATAGCATCTTTGCCTCTTATTTTTTTTGATAGTCTCCTCAAAGAAAACATATAAAACTCTATTTTATTATTTTCATTATTTGCTGACTTTCTTTATGCTTTCTTTATTTCTTTATGCTGCTTTACATAAACAATATGAAAGATAGTTTGGTCTAGTGTTTAAGGCATAGGTTAGACACCAGGAGACTCTGAATTCTAGTCCCGCTTTCAGCATGAAACCAGACACTCTCTCTCAGACCAAACCACCTCACAGAATGTTTGTTGTTGGGAAAATAGGAGAATAGGAGGAGGAAATATTACCATATTTTTCAGAGTAAAGTTTAAAACTCTTTTGTTAACTTTTAGGTCAGTCCTAGATGATGCTAATAGCAATCAAGTTTTATATTTTGCAGAGAACAGTACATGATTTGCATGTAGCAACTGTGTGGAGTCAAGCTTAACTTGAGGAATTATTTGGTTTTAGTTTGCATAATAAATGTATTAATATGGTTAAGAGGTTTTCTTCCTCTATTGTATTTATTTATTAGTGTCCTGCCTTTATTATTTTTACAAATAACTCAAGGTGGCAAACATATCCAACATACCATTCTCCTATTTTCCCCACAACAACAATCCTGTGAGGTGGGTTGGACCACAGAAAGTGACTAATCCAAGGTCATCCAGCTGGCTTTCATGGCTAATGCAGAATTTGAACTCATGACTTTCCACTTTCTAGCTTGGTTCTCTACTATTACTATGCTCCAGTATTGCTAAGTTTCTGTATTTTCTGCCAGAGTGCTATGCTCTAGATAGGATATATTTATTCGCTTTCTGCTCCTTTTAATAGCTCAACTGAATGTTATTTGAGGTATACTATTCTGAGAATTCAGCTAACTGTTTTAAATATACATACAAAAATAAGATGGAATAATGTACACACAGAAGGAAATAATAATGTTCTATAAATCCCTTTTACATTATTGTAACTCACAGTGCCTATTATCTTCCACTCATCAGTGTACCTATGGAAAGTTAAAATCAAAAAATTGTTATATATGTTATTCAGTTCATTCAGGTGAGTGAATTTGTATTACTCTTTTATATGACTTTTTCGTCTGAGTTTTACACAGCAGCTGCCTAATTTTCTCATTATGCAGCAACCACCACATAACATTATCACAGTAAATCCTTTTAGGAGTGTATGCTTTAAAGTTGCAGAGCCAAACAGCAGGCAAAAAGACCTACTGAACATTATTATATTTAATATGGAATATATGTATATCGGATTGTATTAGTAATCTGACATCACTCTGAATTTGTAGGCTAATGGAAAAGTTTGGGAAAACACATGAGGAATATGAATGAACATATTGTTCTTTCAGTGGTGTAGTATCCACTTACTCCTTGCATATAAATTATGGAAATTCATGCACAGACTGCCTCAATTAAAGAAATTGTAATAATTTACATGATCAGATTCCTTCTTCTTCGACCTGTATTTTGGAAATATATGTCTTCAGGAAAATAATGGATGGGCTGTCTCTATGAGAAGAGAGAAAGAAATGTGATTTGCTTTATCCTGCATAAAATACCACTGACTTGCTGTATTATTCCATAAAAAAGAATACAAAGTAAGAGGAGGGGGAATCTCCCAGAATCTTTGGTAGAAATATAAAAGAATCTCTCCATGAATTCTTCTGGGAGTATGTTTGGGATTTTAGTTTCAGATGACCTCATGGTACGAAAATGTTACCAGTAGTAAAGTCCAGTAATATCTGTCTTTCCTGTGTGTATTTGCATGTATATGTGTATGTGGGATGGGGGAAAGGAGAATGAATGGATTAAAGTTGCAGAAATAGTGGTTTAAGTCAGTTTTGGCTAAGAGTTCTTTTTAAATTAGTTTTTAAAAGCCCAATACCATTACACCTATAGGAGTTTCTTTGCAGAGAAGTTTATTATGTTCTCAAAGAAGTGCCAAGGACCTGCAGCAATTGGCTCATATGTATTGAAAAAATACTGTTAAAATATCCCATGCATTTTCTCAATGATTCATTTCTGTATTCCACTGGATGGACAGTATGGCAGATAGATAGTGGGAAAGTCTATAATGACCCTTGGTTGCATTATTTTTAACTTGTCTGACATGCCTTACAGAGATTCATAGCAGCCACCAATCTAAAACTAATCAAAGAGGGACCAGCCCATAACAACAGAGTTACAGAAAACATTCCCACTTTCGAAGTATTGATTTCAGCTGAACAAAATACCATCCACCATGTGCCATGTGCCTTGTTGCATATGTGGAATGAGATATCGGTTGGGTCTCTGCTCATTATGGTAAACAATTCTTGTTTTTAAAATTGCATTGTTTTCTTCTAAGAGTAATTTAAAAGAATGCTATAAATGTTAATGTGTTTGACCAAATGTCTTCATTAAGTGTTTAGTTTAACTTTATTCAAAAAGAACAACAAAAATGCATATAACAGTTACATTGAAAATTTAGCCTTGAATTTTCCTCTCATATTCAGAATTTCTTTCTAATGTGTGTTTGTACTTAAGAAATCCTCACCACATAAAGGAGATGAATTTGATATTCTTTTCCCCTTGTTGCAAATTACTTTAATTGCCTGTGCAAAGAATAATTGTCCTAATCAGCAAAGGTTGACAGATCATCCAAGAGCATTTATTTTGCAATTTATCCATTTTAAAATATGTACTTTCAAGATGTATTTTGAATAGCCTGACTTCATGGGAAGAGTGCTTGTGAGTATTTTTGAAGAGTCCTTTTGACCTCAAGGTTCAAGAATTAATACATTCATTTTGGCAATCATAGCCAAACTGAATATTAATGCAGCATTCTAATTGATGGCTTTCATGAATACAAGATGTTTGAAAATGTAGCATTCTTCTCTTTGTTTAATTTAATGAGGACGTAAATACAGTCAATAAAGATGGAAAATTCTTGGCATTCTGCAGTATATTTGATACTGAAATGTTCCTTCTGGCAAGCTGTAAAATAGATGCCGTCTTGTTTTATTCTGAATTAATTTTTAATGCAGTAATTCTGCTTTACATTTTCTTACATAATCATCTAGAAGCTTATTTATAATAAAAAGATGGATTGATTATATTGTTTAAACAGGTATCTTAAAATGACACTAGAGAACAAGGACTTTGCTCCCTGAACATTCTTGGGTGTATCGTAAAAGTTTTGGGCTATTAATCATGTAAATAACCTGTAATTTAACTGGTCACATACCATTTTATAGAAATCTTCTGTTTTGTCAGTGTACACCCTTCAGTGATTATTTGATACTGAAAGAAGCATGAAACTGTTGCTGAAGTATATCCAGTTACACCAAGTACAATTGGAATATCTCTGGAGACCTAAAAGCAGTGGCTCTGCTGCTTGGAATGTACAAAATACTGTTGTTAGATTTGTAAATTGGATAGCCATGCAAGAGAGCTGCATTACATTAAAAAGAAATAGATACTTCAAATCTGGTTCCAAGACAGAAAAATATGGCATATGAACCACTTGTTGACCTAACATAGATATGCCTTTGCTTCACATAAAACTCAGAGTAATGAAAAAAATTGTGAAAGCAGTAAACAAAAATGAGAAGTTTTTGATATTTCAGAAGAAATATCAAAGAAAGAAATAAGATGCTTCAAATTTGGTTCCAAGACAGAAAAATATGGCATATGAACCACTTGTTGACCTAACATAGATATGCCTTTGCTTCACATAAAACTCAGAGTAATGAAAAAAATTGTGGCTTTACGAAATCGCAGGGCTGGCGGTCTAAGGAAGACCGTCCACAACAACGGCGGTGCCAACCGGAAGTCCCGTTTTGACAGCACATATCAGCTGTCTGACGGCTTCTAATCCTCACCTTCAGGAGAAGAAGGTGAGGAGAGTCGGTGGGCGCGGGTAGAGCTCCCTGAAAGTCCCTGGATTAATTCCAGGGGCTTGGAGGGTGAGAGCCCCCCTCTTCGCCTGCTGAAGCTCTGAATCTGGGACGACTCTGTAAAGTGCAGAGCCAGACGTCGCGACCAACTCTGCTTTCAAAAGGGAACCAATTGATTACAGTAGCAGACAGAGCGGAAGCAGAGAGACAAGTATTTGCAAGTATTTATCCCTAGCTCCGAGGTTACTTTGTTATGAATGGAAACTTTGTGAATGGAGGCTTAAAGATGGCGCTTTTGAACTGGCTGTGAAAGTGAAAGTGGGAAACGAAAGTGCCCCTTGCTGTTTGGGAATTGTGCTTTTAAAGATACAGCTGCCGGATTGTGAACTTGTTGAAATAGAAGAGAGACTTTTTTATTTGACAAACTACAAACTATTGGAAGTAAAAGAGGTTTTGGCAAGTTTAAAAGAATAAGAAAAGGATTTTTTTCTCTTTTTTTTTTCTTTTCTTCTGTTGGTTAAAGTTGGCTGCTAAACAAGTTAAAACAGTGGCTCCCAAGGGGGGAGGAGGTTCTCCAGTAGTGATACAAAAAGTACAACATCCGGTGGAATCACAGAGTCAGGAGACCTCCTTGAAAGATCTTAAGGAGTTTATAAGGGAAGCTATGCTTAGTCAGACTGCAGCCATGAATGATCAGACAACAATTATAGATGGAAAACTTAAAGAGTTTGCAGAAGAAATAAAAGCAATTAAAGATGTTGTGGAACAAAAACATGATGAAATAAGAGAAGATATTATTGCAGCTGTTTCAGGATTGTCAAAATCCATTGTTGAATTGGAGGATAGAGTAGAAGAACTCAATGAGGCTAATTTGAATCTGGAAAATAAAGTTGGAGAGATTGGGGCCAAAACAGAAAAGGTGGATGAGGAGCTAATTATGATGCAGTACAGATCAATGGAGTTTGCTTTGAGGTTGAGAGGGCTGAAAGAAAACACTGGAGAGAATTTAAGAGATATTTGTGCTGAAGCCCTATCTGTGATAATTGAAGAAAGACCAGACCACGTTGCAATTCAGATTGACAAGATTTACAGGGTTAATTCCTGGGTGGCAAGACAAAGACAATTACCAAGAGATGTTGTGATTTACTTTACATCTAGGAGGATTAGAAATGACATTTTATAAGCCTCATACAAAAATAAGCTTCAAGCAGATGGAAAAGAAATAATTGTTTTGAAAGAAATTCCCTCAAAGATGCTGAGAGATAGAAAGGACTTTGGATTTTTGGTCAATGAGTTGAGAAATCGACAAATTCAATATAGATGGGATGTTCCAATTGGTTTAATAGTGAATTATGGAGGTGAGAGATATCGTTTGAACTCACCTTGGAAGGCAAAGGACTTTTATGTTAATGTTTTAAAGGCTGGACACCCACCCTCGACTGGAGAAGGTAGAAAGGGGGGAAAAAAAGAAGGAGATCTCTCAACAAGAGATAGAAGGAAAGCAGGTTCAAACTTATGCAGAAGTTGTGGCTGGAGGATGTGGTCTGGAGGAGGATTTAACCCAAGCTGGGCAAGAAGGTCCACTTAAATTACTGGAGGATCCAGGAGATCAGCGACTGACTCGAGCAACTTATAGACTTCAAGAAAAACTGAAGGAACAACAGTCTCAAGTAGTAGCCCAAAGGGTTCAAAAAACAGAAGCAGTGGGAGGAGCAAGGCCTAAGAGTAAGATTGAAAAAGACCTTCAGGGCATGCTCACTAAGCTTTGAGGGGCCAAAGATGGCAACTAAATTTTTATCTTGGAATGTTAATGGCCTAAATTCACCACAAAAAAGAAAAAAGATATTTCATTACTTGAAACAATTTAAGAATGATGTTATTTGCTTGCAAGAAACGCATATTAGAACTTTAGATCAACAATATTTGATAAATTCAAGATTAAGTTCTCATTTTATTGCTTCAACAACTGAAAAGAAAAATGGCCTTGTTATATATGTCAAGAAGGGCATACCAGTTAGTTTAATTGAAGCAGATACTCAAGGTAGATATATTGCAATTGAACTTTTGACCCAGAATGGAAAAATGCTTTTAGTTGGAATATATGCCCCTAATCAACAACAGGACAAATTTTATAAATTTTTGCACGACAAGATATTACAATGGGACTACAGATCTTTTTTAATGATGGGAGACTGGAATTGCGTGATTGATATTAGGAAAGATAAAAGAAGTCTGTCTACAATATCAGCACGCTCTAAATTACCCAAATCCTTTTTTGAAATGATGGAAGATATGGAACTAAGAGATATTTGGAGAATACGGAATGCGGATGATGCAGATTTTACTTTTTTTTCTGACAGACATCAATCTTTTTCTAGAATTGATTTTATATTAACTACAAATGATTTCCTTTCTAGGGTGAAGAAGGTGAAGATATGTCCAAGAACCTTAACGGATCATAGTCCAGTTTGGGTGGAATTAGAACAGGAAAGGGGAGAAAGGAGGTCTTGGAGATTAAATGAAAACTTATTTAGATATGAAGAGAATGTGAATGAACTTAGAAAACAAATGAAGGAATTTTTTACTAATAATATGTATAAAGGTACATCTATGGAAATGGTATGGGATGCTAGTAAGGCCTATATGAGGGGAGTTTTAATACATATGAACAATAAATATAGAGTGAAACAACAACAGAAACGGAAGGAGATAGAGGAGGAAATTAAAAAGAAAGAGCAATTACTTGTGGTTACTCCAGGAGATAGTAAAATTAGGGAGACAATTAATATATTGCGACAGCAATTTAATATGCTTATGGCTGACCAAGTGGCGACTAGCTTACAATATGCTAAATATAACACATTTTGCAATGCTAATAAACCAGGTAGATGGTTGGCTTATACTTTGCGAAAAAAACAAAGATCAAGAGTTATTGAAAAGATTGAATTTAGAGGTAAGGAAGTATATCAACAGGATATGATTAAAAATGCTTTTTTAGAATTTTACTCAAAGTTATATTCAGGGGATCTAATTCAAGACATAGATATAGATAAGTACTTAAAAGACAAGAATATTCCTGATTTAACAACGGAACAGAGAGAAGGGTTGAATTGTCCAATATCGTCTGAGGAGATTGCTGCAGCTATTAAACAGTTAAAATTAGGTAAAACTCCAGGGACAGATGGATTAACAGTTGTTTATTATAAGAAGTTACAAGATGAAATGGTAGAACTGCTTAGAATTTTATTTAGTAAAATTCAATTGGGGGGGGAGTTCCGCCATCTTGGAGAACAGCTTTTGTCTCATTGATTCCAAAAGAAGATCAAAATTGTGTTAGACCAGAAAACTTTAGGCTAATATCACTCCTGAATACTGATTATAAAATTTTTGCGAAGATACTAGCAAATAGATTAATTGTGATAATAATTGTTGTAAAACTTTTTCAATAAAAAAAAATTGTGAAAGCAGTAAACAAAAAATGAGAAGTTTTTGATATTTCAGACAGATTTTTTTCAAGAATAACTGGAAATATTATTCCAAGATTAAGAAGGCATTTTTGTTGCTCCGCAGATCTGGGCCAGAGAAGATCACTTGGAAAGCATTCAAGGATATCACTCAGAATTTTCTTGGCAACTACAGAGAGCCACAATAAATTCAGCTGTTTGACAAATTTCTTACAGCATACATGACCATGAAGTGCAACGTTCATTTTCACACTTGGACTTTTCCCCAAAAAATCTAGATGCAGTTAGTAAAGAATATGATAAGTTTCACCAGGACATTGTCTCATTGGAAAAAACTATATCACTGAGACTGGAATACAATAATATTGGCTGAATATTGGTGGGCACATAAGCAAGATGCATCAGACCCTGAGTACAAATGAAAATCATCAGCAAAACACTTTTAGTCCTGTTGAATTTATGCAATGTATCAGAAACATTATGAGATTAAATACATTATAGTCCTTAAAAGTTAATTTCATATTTCTCAAGATTTCTACATGGTACAGTTATTCTGAAATTATATTTGTGTTCAGTTTTAAGGGGTCCATTACAATCATGAAAAGTTTTTCAGGAAGCAAAACTTTTGAAAAAATTGCAGGACAGAGGCCCTTTCAAAGAAAGTCATGTCATTATCTACCATGCTGATCAAGTGTGAATTGGTATTTTCAATTCCTCAATCTAGGACCAAGGGAAGATAACTGGTCATTCATTCAGTTTTTAAATTGAAGGTAGGATTACAACCTCTCTACTTATAATACAGCATCTTAACTACCACACCACAGTGAAAAACATTTCCCTCCTCTCTGTCCCTCTCTCTTTCATTATTATTTATTACATCAAACAATCTACCTAACATTTATTTTGTTATTTACTTTACTTTACTTTTATTGGATTGCTATACCGCCCTTCTCCCGAAGGACTCAGGGCGGTGTACAGCCATATTAAAACACATAAAAATTACAAAATTTAAAAACCATTAAAATCAAATATACAAAAATTTGGCCCATCAATTAAAAACTGACATACACCCATTAAAATTCTTACTTATATTAGGCCAGCCCAGGTTGTTGAAACAAGAGGGTCTTCAGGGAGCGGCAAAAGGTGCGCAGGTCAGGGATCATACGCACATCTAGGGGCAGTTCATTTCAGACGGCTGGTGCCCCCACAGAGAAGGCTCTCCCCCTGGATGTTGCCAGTCGACATTGTTTGGCCGACGGCACCTTGAGGAGCCCCTCTCTGTGGGAGAGTATTGGCCAGTGGGAGGTTGTCGATGGCAGAAGGCGGTCTCGTATATACCCCGGTCCTAAGCCATGGAGCACTTTAATGGTGGTGACCAACACCTTGAATTGCACCTGGAAGACCACTGGGAGCCAGTGCAGCTCGCGCAGGAGAGGTGTCATGTGGGTGCGACGGGCCGCCCCCATAATCACCCGTGCGGCCGCATTCTGAATTTAAAAGCCTATATTCCCTAATCTTTTAAATAATCTTCAAAAGACATCATTTTTCAGAAATGATGCCTACAATCATTTGTGTGTGTGTGGGTGAGTGAGTGACTGGAGGATCAGTATTTCTGTTGGTAAATACTATACATACTTATTATGCAAAAGGTAAGGAAATGAATATATTCCAAGTTCCTTCCCCACTTTTTTCTTCAGTTGCTTTATTTTACCAACTACTATATAGATCTTGAAACAATATATCAGGATCCTGGCATATTGCAGTATGTGAAGGTCAAGTGTTCTACACATATTTGGAAGCAATTCCTATTAAATTTTCAGTCAGAGGCATGTGACCAGGAAAAATGATCTCAAGCAGGATATAAAGTGGGGCAGTATAATGGTGAATTATTCAGAAAAAGCTGTGAGATGGAATTAGAAGGAAAAAAGAAGGTGGTAGAAGATAATATGGGTCTTGGAGCGGACAAGAGCCCCTGCATTAAGATTTTAGCTTAATTTAATATCCTTTGAGAATCACTTTATGAAATATCAGTCCCAGGACACACTCTAAGAATAGCTTTAAAAGAGTTTAAAAGATGCAAGATGTTCCCCTTTCACTAAATGTTCATAGTTCTGGGTCAAAGTCCACTTTAGAGTTGGAAAGTTAGTAGTGAAACACCTGGAGCAGCTTGTTTTTATAGATATAGTTGCACTTGCCAGGCAATTTAATATGACTCATTCACATCTGTCATTTCAATTTTTGAAGTCCCATTAAAAATGGAGTGTCCTCTGTCAAGGAAAGAATGCAGGGATATGGTTCAGCTGCTACCTAGCTTATGGGATTTGATGATTGAACTGTATCTACCGAAGGTGTACAGAAGCAATATTTATATGTCAAAAACAAATATGGATATTAAATTAAGGTCCTAAATAATTTGACAACTACCCTTGAGACTTTGTTGCTAATTTGCTGCTCTAAAATGCAGAAATAATACAGAATGTATTAAATGGCATTGTGACTATTTTACTGTACGAGTTACATGGAATAAATATTCTTTATAAAATCTAAGACCTAATTGATTTATAAAGGTATACAGGTTGTTTTGTCTCCCCCAGAATACAATATAGATGTATTGTACCGAATACTAGGCTATTAAGGTACTACTTGTAGGCATGTTTGTTATTTGTTTTGTTGTTCTGTTTGTCATTTATATGGTGTGTTGTCTTCTTTTTTAATGAAAAATGTAAATAAAGATTATTTTTTTTTAAAAAAAAGAATAAATATTCTTTATAAAATCATCGGGGATTCTTACTCCTTCAAGTATTTTCAAATTTTCATCTAAACCTATGGAATTTAACCTTGGATTCATAAATATACATATACAAGCTTAAATATAAATATCTTAAAACAAATGATTAAATCAAATATATGATCCAAAATATTGTCAATACACAATACATTCATGCACTAGACTTCAATATAATAGCTTATTGAAATCTGGAAACATACTCAAAGGCAAGTGTGTAAAGTACAAACTTTTATTTAACCATACATATGTTTCAGAACAGAAAAAAATAGATTATAGTTTACTATGTGGACCAATATATTACTTCTAACAAAGACGCTGTTGAGAGAAATAAAGATAAGGAACCAACTTCTGTAAAATAAGTAGTGAAAAAAGAATAACAATTAAAATGGGGATGAGTAGCTTGAATTTACAAAGCTGTATTTGCTCAGAAAGCTTAAGTATTGATAGAAGATTTATTTATTTAAATCTTCCCCTCCCATGTCACAAATTTTACAAGTAAATCATGAGAGGTGCTAGAAAAACATATTAAAACAATACAACTCCCCCCCCCATAATAACATAGAAAACTATAATACACACTGAGAACAAACCCAATAAAAACTCCACTGACTTCTGTACCCTGGAGCACATCCACTTCTTCAGCACTTTGCAAAGGGTTGTCAGGATTGGGGTCAATGTAATCATGAGGGATGTGGATGGCTGGTGCTGTAATAGAAAAGCCCCACTTCCTAGGCCCTATTATTAGATGGCATTCTTTAAGTGAGGGGACCCAGAGAATGCTGGTCCTGTAAGACCCAGTGAGATGGGTAGAAACAAATTTTAGTGGGACAAGGAAATGGCCTTGAAGGACAAGAGGAAGAACTGCTATCAAGACATTGGTTAGATAAAAGGAATGTTAAGTCCAGGACAGAACTGTAACCTGAGTAAAAGTCTCAGACACGACACTACTATTCATGAAAATAAAGGAAGGAAGGGGAAAAGCACATTCTGACCTAGCAAGAAATATTGCTCCCTTGAACTTATATTTAAAACTTGTTTTTCTAAGGATTGGAAGAAACTCACCCAGTGTTTGTTGATCTGAAGGTTCCTAATAGCTGAAAAGCAATTAACAAGCGATTCCTGAAAGTAGTTAGAAAAGAAAATATGCAACCCCTGATCATCTTTTGAAAGTGCTGTGATAGCTCTTCCTTCTCCTTTCAGAGCTCTAAACTCCCTGGAGATGGCTGCCTTGTAGTTTCTTCATGAGGAGTAACCGTCTAGGCACTTGTGGGTGTTCTCAAGTGCTCTCCTTGTTCACAGAGAAATTGCAAAAAAATCAACTCTTCTTTCTACCATAGTCATCTTTCCTTTCTTCCCTTGGGACTTCCAAAAACTATTTTTTATTTGTGTGGCTGTGGCATTCCATAATATCAGGTTTTTCTGTCAGTTCTGTATTTGCTCTGAGAAATCATCCAGTTTAGCCACACTGGATTTTCTTCAGTATTATTTGAAACAATAATTCAGTAGAGACAGATGACTATCCAGAAACATAATTAATCATGATTATTTATGCCATACCTAATTATGGAGAGTCATCCCCAGAGATAGAACTTAGTTACATTCTAAAACCTTCAGACTGTAATTACTTCCCATTGTATTGTAAATATGCTTGCTCTACAATTGAAAAAATATAGAGCACATTTATAAGAGCAAGGCCAAAGGATTCCATATAAGTGCCAGATAATTATGTAAAATTCAATATATTTTAAACGCACATGAATCCAGATTTTGAAAATAGTACAATTTGCACATGGGAATATAGGAAATATTTGGAAAGCAAATATTTGGAAAGCAAAAGCATGAAGAACATGGCTTCTGAAATTCTTTCCAATCTCTTTACCAATGATAGCATCAGGGAGCCATCTGCATTTTCTTTTGTGGAAGGAAATAGCTTTCATGTGTGTGTGTTTATCTTCAAATTGTTGTGCCTGTATGCTTGGGTGCATATCGGGGTGGGTTTCACTTAAATTTGCTACCGGTTCACTCGGTTGTACACCACTTCTACACATGCGCAGATCGTATTTGATGATGTCTGGCCGGGTGGACAGAGCCTCCCACCGCTGCTGCTACCGGTTTACCTGAACTGGGGCAAACCAGTAGCAACCCACCGCTGGTGCATATGTACACTTGGATATGTATAGTAAACTGTATATGCTCTGCTCTTGATCACATTACTGGAAGGGAGGTAAGAGGGGTGCTTAGCATGGAGTAACTACCAGTATTCTGACTTCCTTCCCAGATGCCATTTCCATGTAATGTCTTGGGATAATGATTTATTCCTCCGCTTTCTTTATTCTCTCTGGAGCTCCTGGCCAATTTCTGCCAATTTTCCTTTTGTCAGTTCTCCTACCAAATTTAATGTTTCTCCTATCAAATTTAGTGTTTCTGTTCTGGTTTTGATCAACAGACAGGGAGCATCACACTCTTTTTTCCTATCTTTTCCCTCAATATTTTGCTTTGTTTGAAAGAAATACAATGAAGTGAAACCATGTAGAAGATATTTTCTGGAATTATTCCAACACTTTAATAATGGCAAAACCCTGGAATGGAATGGAGTTTACAGTATTTATTCCCAAGCTTCCTGTTCCATAGGAATTGGGAGATTCCCTGCCCCCCTTTTTTTCTCTACAGCCCCTGGCCAACCTTGGCCATTTTCTTTTGTTGCTTTCTCCTGCCAATTATAGTTCTTTTTATTCAGTTTTTGAAGCAATATCCTTTAAATAGAAAAAGACAATCAGAGAGCCAGACCAAGTCCTGAGTCCGTTTACATAATTTCTAACAATTTCATTGGAATAGAAAGAATAAAAAGAATGTTATTTATGTTACACCTGTAGTACAACATAAGTTAAAAGTAATATTAAATTAAATCAAAACTACAAATTGAGTGGTTTTCAGGTAAATACCTTGAAGGGTTATATCACAATGCATTTTTGAAATATTTCCTGCCTCATACTTCTTACTCAGGGTGTATAGAACAAAGCTGAAGAAAGAAAAACAACAACAAAAAAGCCTCAAAGCTGAGAGAAAAACAACAACAAAAATATTAAAGTATATTTAATATGTAGCCAAGAGTCTTTTAAAAGTTAGTTGAACCAACACAGTGCATACTCCAATTTAAAATATTAAAGTTCAAGAAACAACTTCAAAAGACCAATTTTCATTTATTTGTTTTTTTTAAAAAATATCTTACTTTGCCATTTGCTTTTCTGGGATATAATAGACTTGAACATGGCTATAATCAGTTTTGGAGGACTGGCATGATTGGCAAGGTTGGTCTCTCCTGCAAAGATCCCGCTCCACTCTGTCAGGATTTATTGTATCCTTGCAGGCCATATAATTCAGGCCATATAAGTAGGCTGACCAAGTTAGGTAGAACAAATAACCTTCTATTAACACAGGTGAGAGCAGAGTTGTGGTAGATGCCCTGATAAAGAAGTAGATAAAATATGTGACAAAGCAACATTCACCTAGAAATAGTGCACATTTGGACAGACAGTAAAGACTTTACCATTTAAAAGTTGAAAGCAAGCAATACAAATAATTTTCTTTATTTGGAGTAACCATCCATCTACTTAACACACCTACTACCTATGCACATCAGGAGGAAAAATACCTTTTTGTAAGGCTTCTGTGCTTTCCTCTACAGTTAATACTGACTTGATAGTTAAACCTATCCACTCCAATAAATCCTGACATGTTTCTGTCAAGCAGGCAGTTTTAGTTGTCTCCTGAGAAGATAAAATTTCCAGGGCTTTCAAAATGAAGAGTTTAACAAAATAACGTACTTATATTTTTGCATTATTAAAAACTTCATTTTGGAAATTCTGAAAATTATAACCTCTGCAATGTAACCCCTTCTTGGATGCCAATTACACCTTCTTTAATCAATGGAAGCATAGATTATGAAAAGACTCCAAACAATGCCCAATTGCATGTCTCACAGCAATGTAAACTCTAAAATTGTAGTTTGCTGGCAGTAATTTAGACTGGCGATTTTAAGGCTTGTCCATCTGAGAGGACCAATCTCCCTGGTAACAGTATAGCAGAAATCCAGACAAGTGTTAAATGTTGTAACAGGCTGGCAGCTATCAAATTAAAATAATGTGCCAAAATGAAACAGCTTGTCAGACAGCAAGTTTCACAGGGCAAGCAGAGTGTCAAGCTGCTTCTCGTGCAGCAGCTTTTTGCCTTTCACAATGTGGTGGAAGAAACCTGCAATTCTGTGGCATGATCTTATGAAGTGGTTTACAATGCCTGCTCTGGTTTCTCTAGTATCCTTCTCCACCCCAAGGCACACAAGACCATTGTATGGAGTGTGTGAGCAAGGCAGCATACACCCACAAAATATGTATTGTGCCCTACCCTGAGTATGCTGACATCACTGTCAGCAGTGGTGGGATTCAAATAATTTAACAACCGGTTCTCTGCCCTAATGATTTCTTCCAACAACCAGTTCACCAAACTGTTTAGAAAGTTAACAACCGGTTCTCCCGAAGTGGTGCGAACTGGCTGAATCCCACCACTGACTGTCAGTCACAAAACTGTGGATGAGCTTATCCTGCCCTTCAAGCTGCTTTTCCATCTTGTTTTCATGGGAAGCCTCAGCTAACACATGGTAGGGGACCTATTCATCATTTCTACACACAGAAGTACTTACAATGTCTGTCTTCTAGGTCCCAAAGCCCTGTGAAGGAAAAGTATGGTCGGTCTTCACTTTTGTTTCATTTTACAGTAAATACATGTTTATGCCCAGATGGGAATAAAACTCCTTCAAGTAGTTCTTCATATATAATTCAGGAAGGACACACTTCAGTTTATATCCAAAACAAAATGCCCCCATTTAATTCCATGTGTGGATGAAATCATACAAATCTTGTCTTTTCTGTTGGGCATTTATCACTCAAAATCAATGCATGGAACATTTTGTATACTCCTAGATTATGATTTCCCCATTGGCTCTTTGTGTCAGAGATCTAGTAATACCTACCGGCACTACTGCTCTGCTGGTCTCTCCTCTTATGCAGGTGTGCACAAAATGCATACAAAGTGACAGTTGCCGAATAAGGAGTGAACAAAGAGTGAGTGAACAAAGAACTGTGGTGTATGAAGCCCTCCTTAGTGTTCTTCTCCTTGTTTGACCTTTGCCATATTTTATAACAATGTGTATTAATTAAAATCAATGGCAACTAAAATCGTGTATTCTAGTATTAATTGTATAGAATAGGCTCCTATTAAAGAAATTAATCTATAATCCAAGTACAATATACATACTAATGAATGCATAACCTCAGATCTACTCACTCAATCAGAGGACAGATAAGTAACAAACAAACAAACAAACAACCGAGAAAGTTCTGTTTTTTTTCCTTTTGGCTATCTTTTTAGAGTGGTTGGTAAAATAATAGTGGAGATGGGTGGGGAGAAGTAAGAGAATAATAAAGAAAGAGAATGAAAGAACCAGAACTGGTAGAAATTCATTCAAGACAAACAAAGAGACAATTGGGATTTTAATTAGGTAGACAGATGGACAGGATAGATTAATAGATGGCTAGATAGATTGAAATTGGGAAAAGGTAGGAGTATACAGAAAAACAGACAACAGCATGAAAGCAAGAAATTAGAAGTCTCTCTCTCTCTTTCTTTCTGTCTCTCTCTCATTCTCTCTCTTTCGCTTTTTCTCTTCAAACAAAATGAACTACTATTGCAAACAAATCCTAGTAAATGGAATGAGGAGAACCAAAGTAGCAGAGGCAGAAAAGCAAACCTATCCCACCCCAAAAGAGTTCTTATTGGCATTGTTTATTAAGGTGATAAAATTTATTGGCCAGCTATTTGTGTCAGTTTCACGGGCCCATCTCACATCCTGCCAAAATTTTCTGTACATGCAATTAAAATTACAACATTGCATGTTTCTGAAAATTTCTGAAGCAGGGTGAAAATCAGTTTCCAAAGAAACAGTTAACATTAGAGACATTTGATTCTCAATTTTGATACAAATGTCTGATTCACATTGATTTTTATTTAACCAAAGCTTTGAAATAAATATTGTAAATAATTTTATGCCATTGCTTCCAGCGATTCTAGGAAGAATAACATAGATTTAAAAAATAGGTTTTGATCAAACTATTCTCACACATTTTTAAAAACTATGGCTTAAACTTCTTAAAATATCTTGTTATGTATGAAACATGGAGTGGCAGTGATGTTCCAGTTTAGATATTGGCAACACATCTAGTTCTTCTTATGGGACTTATTGAGTCTGGGACGCAATATGTAGTTGTATTATCTTAAATAGCTAGAGCAGCTTCTTCTTCATTATGTTGAAATATTGGGTAAATAACACACACACACACACACGTGTGTGTGTGTAGGTCTTTTGTTATTCGGGTTTTCTCCCATGTAAAATTGGAAGTGTCTTGGCAACGTTTCGACAAAGTGTCATTCGTCATCTTCAGGCTGATGTTCTCGGCTTCGTGCTTCCAGGAGTAATGTGTGATCCCAGCTATTTCTTCCTTTTAACAGCCAGTTGGGGTGTGAGCTGATTGGGTGGGAACATGACTGTGTTCTGATTGAGTGGAGGTGTACTCATTCCAGTTCATAGAGATCATAAAGAAACAAAACTTACAGCCCAGCGACCTACTCGTGAGCTTCGATGTCATATCCCTCTTCACCCAAGTGCCAATCAAAGAAGCCTTGGCAGATATCCAAAACAAATATAACCCCCCCCAAGCACATCCTAGATCTGACCAACCACTGCCTATCCAACACATACTTCATCTATAACAGACAAAAATACAAACAAATAGAAGGAGCACCCATGGGATCACCCCTCTCACCTGTCATTGCAAACCTCTACATGGAACACTTTGAAACCCAAGCTCTAGAAAAATCTGATCACAAACCCAAACTTTGGCTCATATACGTAGACAACACCTTCATAATCTGGCCACATGGGAAAGAAAAACTGGACAATTTCCTCACACCCCTCAACAGCCTACACCCCAAAATACAGTTCACTATGGAAACAGAAGCTAACAACCAACTTCCCTTCCTGGATGTCTTAGTCTACAAGAAATCCAATGGCTCCCTAGGACACACCATCTACCAGAAGAAAACACACACAAACTGCTATCTGCATGCACTCTCACACCACCACCCAGCACAGATCAACTCCATAGCCAAGACACTCATCTCCAGAACAAAACGCTTAGCTGATGAACAACACCTAAAAACTGAATTACACACTCTCACTAATGTACTAACATCCAACGGATTCCAAAGAAATAAGATTACCAACCTAATCCAAAAAGAAACCCCACTAAAATCCAAGACAGAGAACAAGAAAACGGCAAAGCCCTCCTTCCAGACATAAAAGGCACCACAGACAGAATTAGCAAGATCCTCCACAAACACAACATCAAGACAGCATTCTGCGCAAACCAAAAAATATCCACCATCCTAAGAAACCCCAAAGACAAAATTGAGTTAGAAAACCAAAGAGTATATGAAATCCCATGCACCTCTTGCCCCACCACATACATCGGATAAACCAACAGAAGAATAAGTGAAGAACACAAGAACTCAGTCAGAAAAGAGGAACCAACTTCTTCCCTGGTCCAACACTTTAAAGCCACAGGACATGATATTGACTTTAAAAAGACCAGAACTATCACCAAAACTGAACACTTTAACAACAGAATAATCAGAGAAATCATCGAGATAGAAAAACGCCCACACAGCATGAATAAACAAGATGATACTTCCTGCCTTCCAGCCATTTGGAAACCCACCCTTATTGACAAACGAGTCCCTAACACAAAGAATGACACCAGACCCACACTCACAAAAACCACACAGGATATCACCACCACACTTCCACGCAAAAAGCAAACCCAGACCCACACTGATGAGGCACGACCACAGACCAGAAACCAGACCACAGCTGCATCATTGGCCACTTTAAACCCCTCCAATCCATACACAAAGCAAACTGACACCCACCATGAAGATGTGGCACGACCACGAACGCGAAGCCAAACAACAGCAATGCAGCTCACCAGCTCAAATCCCCCTGCAACTCAGACTAACCCAAGCACAGCCAAGCCCCCACCCAAACAGAGCACACACCCCGCCAGTCAGAGCACAGCCAACCCCCCATCCAATCAGAGCACAGCCAGGCCCCCAACCAATCAAAGCACACCTCCACCCAATCAGAACACAGCCATGCTCCCACCCAATCAGCTCACACCCCCACTGACAGTTGAAAGGAAGAAACAGCTGCGATCACACATTGCTCCTGGAAGCACGAAGCTGAGAACACCACCCTGAAGATGATGAATGACACTTCGTCGAAACATCGCCAAGACACTTCCAATTTTACATGGGAGAAAACCTGAATAACCAAACACCTACATACAAACAACCATGAAAACCTCAGAAAACAAATATATATATAGGTCTTTGGTTATTCGGGTTTTCTCCCGCATAAAATTGGAAGTGTCTTGGCGATGTTTTGACAAAGTCTCATTCGTCATCTTCAGGCTGGTGTTTTCAGCTTCGTGCTTCTAGGAGCAATGTGTGATCGCAGCTGTTTCTTCTTTTTAACTGCTAGTGGGGGTGTGAACTGATTGGGTGGGAGCTTGGCTGTGTTCTGATTGGATGGGGGTGTGTTCTGTTTGGGTGGGGGCTTGGCTGTGCTCTGATTGGATTGGAATTGGCTGTGCTCTGATTGGATGGGGGTGTGTTCTGTTTGGGTGGGGCTTGGTTGTGCTCGGGTTAGTCTGAGTTGCAGGGGGATTTGAGCTGGTGAGCTGCGTTGCTGTTTGGCTTCATGTTCGTGGTCATGCTACATTTTCATGGTGGGTGTCAGTCTGCTTCATGTATGGATTGGAGGGGTTTAAAGTGGCTAATGATGCAGCTGCGGTCTGGCTTCTGGTCCGTGGTCATGCCTCATCTTCGGTGTGGGTTTGAGTCTGCTTTCCGCATGGATGTGTGGTGGTGACATCCTGTATGGCCCTCGTGAGTGTGGGTCTGGTGTCATTCCTCGTGTTAGGGAATCGTTTGTCAATAAGGGCGGGTTTCCAAATGATTGGTAGGCAGGAGGTATCATCTCATTTATTCATGCTGTGTGGGCATTTTTCTATCTCAATGGCTTTTCTGATTATTCTGTTGTTAAAGTGTTCAGTTTTGGATAGTTGTGGTCTTTTTAAAGTCAATTTCATGTCCTGTGGCTTTAAGGTGTTGGACCAGGGAAGAGGTTGGTTCCTCTTTTCTGACTGAGTTCTTGTGTTCTTCAATGCATGCACTTATTCTTCTGTTGGTTTGTCCAATGTATGTGGTGGGGCAGGCTGTGCATGGGATTTCATATACTCCTTGATTTTCTAACTCAATTTTGTCTTTGGGGTTTCTTAGGCTGGTCGATATTTTTCGGTTTGTGCAGAAACTGAACACTTTAACAACAGAATAATCAGAGAAGCCATCGAGATAGAAAAACGCACATACAGCATGAATAAATGAGATGTGCATTTGACAGTTAGTAATAGGGAACCAGAGAAAGCTGGGCCTTTAACACGCAGTCAGGTTGCAGCTAGGATAATGAAGCAGGAGAAAAAACTGCTGCCCTCCAATAAGGACACAGAGTTGCAGGCAAACCAGCATACGTAAGTAGCAGTGAACATAGAAAAGCGACAACTCCAATCTTGCAGCATACTCACAGCTTCTAAACTGAAAATAGGGCCCGATGATGACAAGTTAGAGAGTTTGTCGAAACGTTGCCAAAAAGAAAACTTTTAAAGTGTTGGTTAGGATTTTAGCCAGAGTTTCAAAACTCTTGGATAGTACAGTGGTCTAAAGCCCTGTTATTAACATCAGCTGCCTGCAATTATTGCAGGTTCGAATCTCACCAAGGCTCAAGGTTGACTCAGCCTTCCATCCTTTCTAAGGTAGGTAAATTGAGGACCCAGTTTGTGGGGGCAATAAGCTGACTTTGTATAAATATACAAAAGTATGAAGGCTATTGCTTAGCGCATTGTAAGCTGCCCTGAGTCTCCGGAAAAGGGCGGCATATAAATCAAATTAAAAAAAAAAAGCCCTTACAAAGTGTTTTGTTGGGATTTTGGAGGATTTTAAACTGGGATTTTAACCAGGATTTTAAATATTTCAACTAACAGACTTTTAATGATGCGGGAAAATTTTAACTTTTTACACACACACACACACACACACACACACAGAGAGAGAGAGAGAGAGAGAGAGAGAGAGAGAGAGAGAGAGAGAGAGAGAGA
>WNWU01000016.1:15071559-15086782 GCA_012654045.1 Ptyas mucosa | reverse complement strand
AGAGAGAGAGAGAGAGAGAGAGAGAGAGAGAGAGAGAGAGAGAGAGAATCATTTATGTCATTCTTGCCTTGATAATAGGGCTGGAAATGGAAAACGTTCCAGTATACAGTACTTAGCTTGCATCTGAAAAAGTACTAGTATCTAGACTGCAGAAATGGGCCTCTGTTAAGAAAAACAACAAAGTTATTGATGATAGCTAAATTGCACAAATGGCAGTGCAATATATTGCAATATTGTCTCTAAATTGGATGTTAAAGCTCTATTTGTACTATCCAGAGACATACAGTAGGTGCAGCTTATCATGGTAATTCTTGTTTCATGAATAAAGTTTTCTCTGTAAATATGCTAAATACATGACATATGATTAGAATTAGGATACAGGTATTTCTAGCTAATTAGTACCTTCCTAATTGTACAGCTTTTTGAATATAATTGCCTTAATAGAAGAACTACTTTAAATGTATAAACCAGGGTCCAAATTACTGTGCAAACAATCCAGTGGAATAAAACTATTTGTATTTGTCTTACATCTGTTACAGGAATGGTCATATATTGTGTTATGTCCTTATAAGGACATCCGGCCGGGGATTGGTTAATCCTCCGGGCGGGAAAGTTAAACCGCTGTCATTGGACGGCTGGTCTGCCGGAGCGCTATAAAAAGGGCTCCGGCAGCACAGCCGTTCGTCTGTTCTGACTTAGTTAAGAGCTGAATAAAACTTGTTGAGCAGACCCCGCTGGTCTTGTCTTCTTTCCTGCGCCTGATCTAACATATTGCATAACGATGACAGCAACTACCACCAAAATGAAACTGAATGTAATTGTAAATAGTTTTTCATATGACAGAGAAGCTTGCTTTAATGAAATCAAATGTCTTATTCAGTACAATTCTTTGCAGTTATCTAAAATAGCTTCTTGGCTCCTAGACATTGTTAGAATTCACATATTGAATTAAACAGAAAAGATAACATTTTCCCTACTCTAGAACCATATTATTTTTAAAATTATTGTGGTCTATCAGAACTAAAAGCTACTAATATAGTGATGATATTAGTAAATGAGGCTGAACACTTTTTGCTCTTGGTACTAATTTAGATAGTTAATTGCAAAATAGATTTATTGAAGGCCTAATATACCTGTTTTATTTATTTATAACGAACGATTATAAATCTACTCACAATATTTTGCACAAGTACCAAAACAGTGGTAAATCAAGCTTTGCCACCAGAATTTGTTGTCCCTCTGGGATCTAGAAAGTGGAATTTGATTGCAATCAAGCCACAACTCTTAGGATGTCTACTTTGTGCTACATTTGAAGTCTTAATTTAGTTTGTATAAAACCAGTCAATTGCAGTCTACTGAACATACCAAGAATTAGTGCAGTGTATCCATGCATATTCAATGCTGTGAGGGATAAATTAGACCCCTTTCTTTGACAAAACTGTTTTGGATAATACCTGATTTCACAATTAATTTTAAAACCTATATATTTTAGGACGATTTGTTGCATTTATAGTATCAGTTTTCACAGTTATAATCTATGCAAACAGTAGGCATAGAAAGCAACATAGCATCTTTTCAAGAATTATCTAAAGCATATGTTGTGGGAGGAATACTTACTTCCAAATAGTGTCATTCCAATAATAGCATGAGAAACTTAGAAAATTGCTAGCCAAGTAAATAGTTTTTATACTAATTCTGTAAAAACATTTCTGTGTAGAAAAATTTATCTTTAGCGAAACAATTTAGTCTCTGTAGAGTTTTTTTTTTCTTTTTACACAACAGGAGTGCAGAATATTTTGCAATTACAGAGGAAAGAAATATGGAAAAAGCCTAAAATAGTTTTCTCAAAGATCAATTCATGTTTTTAGTACTATACACCTTAATTTACAGTATAGTCCAATACATATTTATTCAAAAAAGTCAGATCTTTTGTATGTGAACTGTAAATATCTGAAACTTTATTAATATCACACAAAAATAAAGGTTTTAATTATATGCAGTTATAGCCAGGGGTGGGCTTCAAAAATTTTAGAAAGGGGTTCTCTGCCCAGTTGCTGGGTGGGCTTGGCCATGGTGGGCGTGGGCTAGTTGGCCTCCTGCACCACAGTGTGTGTGTGTGGGGGGGGTTGCCCTCCCAGGGCTCTGGAGGCTTTCCTTGAACCTCTGGGAGGGCGAAAACAACCTCCCCAGGCTTCGGAGGCCCTCTGGAGGCCAGAAACAGACCCGTTTCCGGCCAACCCGAACTTCTGGGAGGCCCATTTTTTGCTTCCCCGAGCCTCCATGGATGCCCTGCACTTACCTGCATCCAAAATGGGCCACATGGGGACTCCTGGGAGGGTCGGGTTGGGCGGGACCAGCCAGGAGTGGGATTTGGTGGTTCTCCAAAATGCACAGAATCTAAACTAGAGGTTCTCCCGAACCCCTGTGAACCCCCAGCAGCCCACCACTGGTTATAGCATATCAGTAAAGAATCAGGCAGTAGTTTCTAATAGAGATAATAGAGATGTTTATTAAAAGAAACATATTGGGAATAATTTGATTGATTATCTCTTTAAGTTTATTTGGGTTAAATGAATTACTAAATGTATCAATGTAGTGGAATCAGGTGATCTCATTGGAGTTTTGCAAACATACTTTTATTGAATTGACAACATGAATTTAGTCAATTTAACTTGACTCATGACTGAATCAATGATTCAACTTGGATTGACATTTTACATTTACATTTGTAATCTACATTGTGTTGTGTGGAATCTTTCCATTTACCCAAGTATACAGCCACAAAACCTAGGTTACCATTTTATGATATCAGAAGACAGAAGCTTTGTGAGCTGCAGCTCATTGATCAGATCTATAGTCATTAAAGTGGATGCCTTTCAATAAAATCTGTTATGAGAAAAGATGCAGAAGACCCCATCATACGTAACTTTCTTGCCAATATTTTTCACACCAAAACACAGCTGTCCTCTCAATATTTCGTGGTTGGAAATACTTGTCTTTCTTTATGAGAATCTTTCACATATATCCTGGAGTTTATAATGAAACAGAATTAATGCCAGGGGAGAAGACAGCACTTATAACAGTCCTCAACTTATAACAGTTCACTTAGTGACCCTTTGATGTTATAATGGCACTGATGTTATAAGTCACTATAAAGTGACTTATGACCATTTTTCACACTTATGACTGTTGCAGCATCCTATGGTCACATGATTTATATTCGGATCCTTGCCAACTGACTCACATTTATTATGGTTGCAGTATCCCATGGTCTTGTGGTCAACCTTTTGTGGATATGGTCAACTTTTGTGACCTTCTGACAAACAAAGTCAATGGGAAAACCAGATTCACTTAACAATCATGTTAGTAATTTAAGAAGTACAGTGATTCACTTAACAAATGTTGCAAGAAAAGTCATAAAATGGGACAAAACTCATTTAACAAATTTCTCAGCAAAATAAATTTTGAACTCAATTGTGCTCGTAAGTTGAGGACCAACATGTATAGACAAACTCCAGGAATTGAGATAATTAGAAAATATTTTTTTATGTGTTTATGCTTCAACTGAAATTAAGCGAATGCATAACAGATTCAGATTACTTTTTTCATAGAAGACTCTGCATCGGCAGTGGCCGCTCTGGGAGTGCACTTCCTGCTCTATGGTTCCAACTCCATGAGGCTGTCCCAGCTTCTGGAAGACTCAACAGCAGGTGGCTGGCCTGACCGACCTCTTCTCGGCTTCCAGCAGCTTCCAGCCAGGTTTTGGAAGCTGCAGCGGAAGCCAACTTCAGTGCTCAGGTGGTGGTGGTGGCATGGTCTCCCCATGCAGGGCTGCAGCTCCCTTTGCCCTTCAATACCTCTTTTCCCCATCTGCCGGAAGACTTTCTGCCCTGGCTGCCAGAAGACTTGGCAGCAGGTGGCTGGCCTGACTGACATCTTCTCCATTTCCAGCAGTTTCCAGCTGGGGTTTGGAAGCTGCAAGGGAAGCCATCTTCAATGCTGGGTGGGCACCACATGGTAAGAAGTGCCGGGCGGCTGCTCTCTTGGGGGCGGGGCAGGAGTTTGCAGGCAAGGGGAATAAATGGATGGGAGGCAGACAAGCACCAAGAATGCTGGGGAGAGAGAGAATGAGAAGCAGCTCCCGATCAGCTCAGTTGATCCATGGGTCATGATTAAGGAACCCAGCTGCCATTAGCTGACCGGAGAAGGGAAGGGCTGCCTCTTCTGCTGGTCACGCCAACCCCTTCACTAGGTCTTATTTTAGGGGGAAGGTGTATATTTACGCCCACCCCAAAAATCAGGCTTGGCCTTATTTTCAGGACATGCCATATTTTCAGGGAAACACGGTATATGATGAAGAATTCTAAGAGTAATATTAATCATGCTGGCATATAGTTTTTCCTTTCTTTTTCTTTTTAATTGAAAGTCAGACTAATGCAGGTAAAATATAGTGGAATAATTTAACAAAATATTCCAGGCAGAAAAACATGCAAAATATAATTATATTTTTTCTTTGAATGCTACCTTTTTCCTTTGCTGCTATTTACAGATCAGTCTGTGATTAACTTGGTTGTATATAATGTTTTCTAATATTAATATTGCCATCAACCAGATTTTGGACTGCTTGTAACATTCTGTAGTTGTTTTAATAGCCTGAACTCATTAGCATTTCACTTGTATTTCTTAGTTTGATCTACTTTGAGGTAGGTCTCTGTCCCTACAGTTTTTAAAGAGTTACCACTATTATAATTCATAGTTTTGCAGTTGGCACCTGGAGACATATTTTGTCCTCAGACTTTTTCCTGACAAACAGTAGAATTTAATATTTTTTTTTCCTGGCATATACGTTGAATAAATAAGGGGGGGGGGGGAGTATGAAGCCTTTTTGAACTCCCTAGCTAGTCTAAAGTAGTCCATTTCATCAAGTTCTATTCATATTGTGCTTTTTTGATCTGTATATATGTTTCGCATGAGGACAATGAAATGTTCTGGGCACTCTATTTTTCTGAGCACTTTCCCCAGTTTCACATGATCAATGCAATCAAAGGCTTTTCTATAATCAATAAAGCACATACTGATTACTTTTTGGTATTCCTTGGATTTCTCAATTATCCAGCCTGCATCAGCAATAATGTTTTGTGTTCCTTGGCCTTTTCTAAAGCCATCTTGAACATTTGGCAATTTTTTCCCGTGCAGGGTTCTAAACTGCGTTAGAAGTTCCTAGGAAATATTTTGCTAGCATGTAAAATTAGGAGTATTGCACACTCTGTTAAGTCTCCTTTTTTGATATTAGTTGATTAAAGGTCTGAGGGAATACAAAAATGCTCTTCCATGTTTTTGAAAAGGCAATAAGTACCTCACTTGAGAAAACATTCTACAAAATTGGGAGATTACTAGTGAAAAGTAAGACTGGGCAGCCTTTAGGATTTAAATTCCAAAAATACATTTGGAGTATGAAAGAATGAAAATATAGTTCTTGTCTCTATATCTTAAAGCACATACAAATTTTCCCAAGTTTATACAATATCTGTTCCAGGTGTTTTTTGGTACATTAGTGAGATGAACTGTCTACCAAAAGACACATATCCTTTTCCTTAAGGCTATCTAGCTGTTTGGATTCAGTTTTCAAAATGTGCTATAGAGTGTCACGATCCTGTCCATGGAAGTTAATTTATTCAGATGCAGAGAGAAAATCAACAGTGAAATTTGTCTATATATGAAATGAGATGAGATTAAAAAAAAACTATTGAGAAAGCAATTAAAAATATTCTAGTTCTCTAGGGTTTACAATCAATAATTTATTAGTGCATTCTGATTATGTTAATCTAAATATAGTCATACAACATTTGGATGTTGCAATTTTATGCCAGATTGCATGGTATGGTGCTCTGTAGTTTCCTAGCAAAGCTATATTCTTAAAAATAGTCTATCCAACTTAGTATAATGGTAATTTTAATTGTCTGTAATAAAAAAAAGTTTTCAACTATGAAAATGTCCAATGATACACACACATACACATTCTCATTCTCACACAGAGACATATATACCGTGTTTCCCCAAAAATAAACCCTCCCCAGATAATAAACCCTCCCCTGAAAATAAGCGCTCCCTGAAAATAAGCCCTCCCTGAAACCATTTAAATGCATGCTCAGCCCCACCATTTCCTCTGGTTAGGGTTAGGGAGACAGAGCTGGAAATCAGTTAAGATGGCAAGAGGTCCCCCATCTTGTTTCATGACTCCAAAATAATAAGACCTCCCTGAAAATAATACTTATTTCAGGGTTCAAAAAAAAAAAAGACAGGGTTTTATTTTCTGATAAAAATGGTATATATATACAGTATGCTAATTCATTACAGTTATTGACTTAGTGTTTCATTTTGAAAAAAATACATTAGGCTGGTAGGTGCACAGAACATTGCTATCTTCCCACAAAGTGGTACCTATTTATATACTTGCATTTGCCTGCTTTCAAACTGCTAGGTAGGCAGGAAATGAAGCAGGTAACGAGAGCTCATCCTATTGTGTGATGCTCAGGTCTTGAACCTGGGCTGTCAGCTTTCCAGAAAACAAACTCAGTGTCTTTAACCACTAAGCCATCTTGCCCCCTTTTGCTTATATTGTTAAGCTCATTGTATTTGTGGATATGAGAATGTTGTGGATGGTGTACAGAAACAACCATGGCTGATTTGATTCTGAAAGACTTCTTTGAGCCCAGGATTTGATGTAACACAGATGCTCACAATGGCAGCCATGGACATGGTCCAATTTATTCCTGGCCTGACTCACACATTGGATTTGCTATGAAGAATTGGCATTTCACAAATAAAGTCATTGCACTTTGCTTGGAGTTGGAATTCGACTAGGCAGATCCTCATGACTGTGACTTCAGTCACCTGAGTTTTAGACTCATGCCATTTCTGATTGATTAAGACCTCCTAGGTTAATGCCTCTTAGCAGAAGGTGATAGTATCTCTTGCCTTGAAGGAGATATTGATATGCTCCCTTCTCAAGAGCCATCTTGTCCCCAGTCATTTTAGATACTTTTCATCCAGTCTTCAACCTTCCCTTTTGTGGAAAGGTTGTTGAGAAGGACATGACATGCAGCTTCAGAGGTCTCTGGATGGAGTAGATTATATGTACATTTTTCTCAGACTGATTTGAGACTGAGATATAGCATTGAGACATGCTTGCTGGGACTCTTTGGAGGGTTCAAGATGGGGGCAGTGCAACTGTCCTGCTTCTCATGGATCTCTCAACACCTTTTAATACCATCAACTATGGTAGCCTTCTGGACTCGCACCATGAGTTGGGATGGAAGGTACTGTTTTGTGGTGGTTCTCATCCTTTTTCTATGGTTGGTTTGAACCACACACCTCATTCTAAAGTAGTTGGTATTGTTGAGAGAAGAGAGGTCAAGCCGTAGGTTCCTAAAATATGCTGTGCCTTATGGCTTAACCAGTTCACCTCTCTTTTTTAACATGTACATGAAACCACTGGGTGAGGTCATCTGACAACATGGGGTACAGTATCATGAGTATGCTGATAATTTAGGGTCAACTCTGGAAAGACAGAATGGCTTTGGGTTTTTAACTTCCAGGGCCTCATGACTCTGGACAGAATTGCACTTTTCTGAACTGAACTGTGTAATTTTGGGATCCTCCTGGAATCATGGTTCCTGGTTGATGAGTAGGTGGTTGCCATGGCTAAGGATGTCTTTGCAGAAATTGTGCATGAGTAATGCCTTTCCTAGATCAGGAAGCCTTTCTCACAGTCACTCACAGTTTAGGTACCTCTTGGCTGGATTATTAGAATGAATTTTACCTGTGGCTGCCTTGAGAACCACTTGGAAGTTACAATTGGTCTAGAATGCAGCACTGTGCATAATATAGGATGCCTTGTTACACCTTTGTTGCACAAGCTGCATTGGCTTCCAGATTTTTTTCTGGGTGGAACTAAATCACCTTTAGTTTATTGATCATCACTTTTAAAGCTTTATATGGCATCGGACTGGGTTATTTGTGAGGCTGCCTATTCCTAAGTGTATCTGTCCTTCCCACTAATTCAGATAAGGTAGGCATGCTTCAGGTCCATCTCCCTCAAATTTTGCCACCTAATGGAACATTGGAAGTGTGCCTGTTCTATGGAAACCTTTTGGAAAGCTGTTAAGACTTGGCTTTTTATTGAGGTAATGGATTGATTGGATAGAAGAAATGGAAAAAAGGTAGCTACCAAGGGGAAAAGGCAGAAAATTATTGCTTCCATTGCTTCTACAATCACTGCCACCTCTACATAAATTTGGAAGCAAAGAGGAATTAAAGGGGAATAGAAAATATGGGTTCAGATCCAAAGTTATTAGGATTGGGCTTGTTTTATGCTATGATCTACATTTTAAAAAGAAACAATTTGTATTTAAAGTTCAAACTCCATATTTACTTGAGATAAGTGTACGAGGTATGAGTGAACAAGTCTATCCTTGCTTTGTTACATCTCTAAGCATACTACTGGAAGTATATTTAATTTTTGTTCCACAGTTTACTATCTGCATTTCTCCTATTCAGGAATTACCACTTCCCAGAGCTACACATGAATAGTTAGGAAAACCAAATTTAAATGGATGAAAAATGTGAAGGGGGAGTGTGGATATAGATAGAATAGATTGATAGGCATATGTACATATGAACTATGTGTGGGTAAAAATAAATGTGATGCTACAGACAACATGACAGCCATCTGTCACCACACCATCTTCAATCAGCTCTAATTTTTGCTCTTATGCTAATCATCTCACATGTTTTGTTTAATTTTTTACTTCCATTCAGTACAGTTTTTCTTTTCTCCAATGGATGCATAATTATCAGCTTGGCTGAAGTGACCAGTTGTATGTGTGAAAACCTGTAGCTGTGCATATTTGTCTCAAGTATGTTGTTGTTTGGGCTACAATCTCTATAGTGTTATTATTATTATTTATTTCAACAAAAAAGGAACTAGAATTTACTGGGAACAATCAATGGCTTTTCCCTATCAATTTAAATACCTGACCAATTGAAATTCCACAATATCTAAATATTGATGATCAATTGTAGGATTCAAGGACAATTTAATTATTTCTCCCTCATTGTTGAGCTTTGTTGGTGACTGCTCCTGGCTAGTAAGGAATTCTAAAATGTTTGCATAAATCTCATAAAGATCACTAGAAGGAAAGGTAGGATTTAATGGGTCAAAATGGGTTACCAACTGTCAATCAATATACTGAAAGATTTCTCCCTTGCCCTCCCTTTTACTCACTCTATGACAGTGTTGCTTGATCTGGCTGAAGATTTAGAAGGGTAAGAGTTAAGATTACTACACACTGGTTTTGTCAGTGTAACATTTCCTAATAGCTGTTTACAAGTGAGGAATCAAAGTTGTCAGCTTCTCATAACCACTTATTAGCTTTAGCTATGGAAACATATTTCAGACTACAGAACATATGACAAAGTAGATGTAAACCTTACTGAATCCTGTAGCAGGTTTGCAGGGAATAAATATTTCTTTTGTATAAGAGTCTGTTTCCAATTACTGTACCGTGGATATTGTAACACTTATTTTTAAAATGATGCCTTGTCTATTCCCCCCCCTTTCTGAATGCCCAGCTACTTCAGTTATGCCACAAGAAAAGATAAAATGTTCTAGGGGAAGCAAAAGCAATAAAGCCATCTTATCAATTTGCTGGTTCATTCTAAAGTAGTAGCATCCTATTAAATTTAACAGGTGAAGAATAAATATTTTCCTGTATTCCTGATTTCTAATGCATTTTAAAGAGTTTTTGCACTGAGCTGCATAAAAATAAGTTGTTCTAACCAAACAGCCACAAAAATTGTTTCTTTTTTCCCCCTGCGTACTTCTCAACTTGAGGACGATCTAAAGACAAGTGAATTTTCCCACTCGGTGTAGTCCTGTGGGAAAAGATAGATATGTCCTAATGCTCATCTGTTTGTATATTTGGAGATTTGTATAGTTCAGTTTTATTTATTTAATCCCATATGTTCCACAAAATTTGGTTGGTGATTTAGATATTTTAATAAATTTAATGTATGGGTGTCTAATAGATATTGTTAAAGATAATTGAAGACTGCAAGGTTTGCTTGTAATGTACTAAATATGCTTAATTTATTCCTAATTGCAATCACCCAGAATGTCAGGACTTCAATTTTGTTTATTGAGAGTTGATCACAAAGTCATAGAAGAGCAAGGTGTAAATAAACCACAATAAATTATATTGAAAGAGATTGTTCTCTCACCTTTCTATTTTAGTTGCCCTGGTTTTAACATAACCATGGGGCAGATGCCCTAAACCATAATAGCTTTTGACAGATTATTTTTGTTTATTGAAAAGGCAAAACATAATGCTCACGATCTATTGTACTGATGTTTGAAGTTTGTATAAGCATATAATCTATCTGACAGCCAGTTTGCTGTAGTGGTTAAGGCAGGGGTGTCAAACTCAATTTCATTGAGGGCCACATCAAGGTTGTGTTTGACTTTGGAGAGCTGGGGTGGGTATGGCTAGCATGGGCATGGCCAGCTTGACGTCAGTCATGTCAGGGGTGCCTATGATGGCCTGAGTGCTCTGCCAGTGAAAATGGGCTCCCAAGCTCCATTTCAGGTGTGACAGACTCCTGCAATCCTCTGCCAGTGAAAACAGAGCTGGGGAGTGCCACCCACGGCCCTTGCAAGCTCCGTTTCCAGCTGCAATGGTCTCCTGCAACCCTTTGCCAGCAAAAATGGAGCTCGTGAAGGCCGCACGCAGCCCTCCTGAGCTTCGTTTTTGCTGGCAGAGGCATTGTGAGCTGATCCTTCACTGTTTCCAGGACAGCCCCGCAGGCCAGATCTAAGCACCCCAAGGGCCGAATCCAGCTCCTGGGCCTTGAGTTTGACACCCCAGGGACAAGACTTCAGGCTGAAAACCGGAGACCATGAGTTCTAGTTCTGCTAGGACATGAAGTGCGGTGGGTGACATTAGGTCAATCACAGTTTCTTAGCCCTAGGACGGAGGCAGTGACAACTACTTCTGAAAAATCAGTCTGAAAGAATCATATATGATTGAATGGAAGAAGAAAAAATCTTTCTACAGATGTGCATAGCTTTAAGATGACAATAAACCAGAAAGCATATATACATTTATAGTCAAAATAAGACGGGGTTAAGGGAAGGGAGAACAATATAGGCTGTGAAGAAATGGAAACATTTGATGGAAATCAAGGAGAAGAAGGAATGATATAGACAGCCAGAAGCCAGCAACATCTACAATGTCATATTGGTTTGAGCCTTTATTGTCTTCTTATTTAAAAAAAAAACATGCACAGTTGTTAGTTGATGGGACTCTAAGCATTGTTTCCTTATCTCTTATGCCTGTTGTGGGGCAAAATTACAATTACATCATTAAACAGCAATATTTTGCTGCCATGAACCCTAATATCTTTAACGAGTGCTTTTTGATGTATTTCCTTTGGCCATACTTTTTTCCCCTACTTTTCTCATAATGCAAACGTTCATAGAAAGAATGGGGAAACAAGTGTTTGACAAGAACAAGTCAAAGTTGTTCAGGTTTGGTAGGCGGAAATCAATTTCCATTTCTTTACAAAAAGAAATTCATGAAATATGCTGTATGAGCAACTTTTTCTTGTATATAATAATATCTGTAAAATAAGGATTTTATGCATGTTTATGAGGTTTAGCTAAATAATTAGTTTAAACAAATATATGTAATGTTGCCTCTCCCCTTTAATAACAATAGAAATCACAATGGAAAATGTCTTACAACTATGCAGATCTTAGGGGAGGTGTTTAAGATATGAGGAAATGGATCCATTTCCTTGGATCCATAAAGTGGTTTTCTTGATGTTGGCTTATTGTAATGTATAGTCCCTAACCACTATGATCTATAAATAATAGCTTAGTGTTTCATATTATGTGTGGACCTATCCAATTAATACTAACCATAAAAATTATGCTTTATTATTATTATCTGTGAAGGGAGATAGAAATGCTTCCTTGAGTGAAATATATTTTGACTTTAAAAAAAAGAGAATAGTCATGCTAATTAAATATAATGGATTCTAAACATACCAATTCTAAGATTTCTAGGTAAAACAGTGCCCAATTCCTCCATACCCAGTTAGTATTCAGTAGTGTAATTCCAGGAAAACCTTTATAAAACCTTTATAAAAATCTTGTTGTAAATGTCATAGAAAAACTCTAGGTTAAAAAATGAAAGCAATTTTGTTATTTATCCTGCTGTTATTACTTCTGTTCTATGTTGATGTTGAGCTATCATTCACATACTCATATAGTTGCTTATACAATATTTTGTTTTTGTTTAAAGGGATACATAGGTTTGAAATGCCTACTACAAATGTTGCCCTGTGGCAATTCAGGTGTTGTCAAAAAGTCAACTTCCTACAAAGGAACATATAACAGCCACCTGATTTTTTTGTGGGGGGGGGGGAATCAAACATGTTTTTCTAAGGAGAGTAATGGTTAGCAGAACAGCAAAAATGGTTTGTTATGGAAAGCATGTTTCCCACAATTTCCCTTCTGATGATTCTTGGAATCTTTTCCTTTCAAGAAATATTTCAATGCTTATTTAAAGAGTTAAATAAAGTCTATGATCAGCTTTTTTTGTTTTTTTTAATTTGATTTATATAGGACACCAAATGTATTGGTTCAATTTGTGCATTTACTACATGTCAGCAATAACCTGATGGCTCATCATTATCAATTATTTGATATATATCATCACTTTCTGTTCAAACAGTTATTCAAGGAAACTAAATATATTTAAAAACAAAATACTGAACTTGTTAAATATGGGGGGAAAAGGGAGGCAATGCACTGTTGACCTCATGGACCTATGTTTTTCAAATGTTCTGTGGCTACAGCAAATTTGGATAGTGTAGCAAATAACAGAGCAACAGAATGGCAGAATAATAGAGTTGGAAGGGACCTTGAAGGTCTTCTAGTCCAACCCCCTGCTCAAGCAAGTGTGAGTCTCTTCTGATACAGTTGCAGAACCAGATTTTGAAAGGTCTTTTTGGAATGAGCTTTTCTTTTTAGTCAATAATCTTCCTTATTTCCTTGGTTTCAAGCTAGAAATCAAGAACCCATATTATATTTTCTCTATGTGCACTTCCTTTTAGTGTCAATAGGGAAGCATTCTATTGGCTTGGCTATGAATTTTGATTCGTTTCACACAAGTACTTTCCTGAAAACATTAGTCTGTCAGTATGTTAGTGATCCAAAGGGAATGTTGAGACATTTATTTTTTTGCAACAAAACAAATTCTTGCCTTGAGATATTTGTTGTTAAATGTTCACTCATTCATAAGGGTTCTTTCACTTTTCCTCAAGGGAAGATCTTGCTGTACTAGTGTACAATTCTGTGCTACTCAAAGAATGCAATGGTTCTTAATGCTCAATTTAAATTGCCCCTGGGATGTTTTGCCTCCTGAGGAGAGTATGTGGGGTACTGGAATTTTGCAATTTCCCTTGCATTATTTTCTTTTCTGTTTTCCAAACTTACATAGTCAGGCAGGATTGCTGCTAAATAGCAAAAGTCCCCACATCCATTGAACTGCAGGAAGGCAAGTTCAGTACACTCATTCCTTCATTCATGACTTTCATCTTTACAATCAAGCAGTGGTAACAATTATGGGAGGTAGAAATTCTTGCTAAATGACCAAGGATATGCGAGTTTATTTTTTTAAAAGTATCCATATGAAAAATGCTTCTGTCATCTATCAGGCAATAAGGAAAACAAATGTATAGTTCCATGCAAATCTATGCCAATCCACTGAGTTCCATAGTTTTCTGTATTATCTTGTAAATAAGCGTATATTTATTTCCTACTAAAATACATTCTCTATTCTTGATAGTATTTATCATAAGTTATTTACTAAATAATTTTGTTTAATGTACCCTGATTCCCCTAAAATAAGCCACCCCTGAAAATAAGCCCTCCCTGAAAATGTTTAAACACATATGCAGCTGGTCCCCACCATTTCCTCTGGTTTCCTCCATGTGCCCCAAAATAATAAGACCTCCCCGAAAATAAGGCCAAGTGCTTATTTTGGGGTTCAAAAAAATATAAGACAGGGTCTTATTTTGGGGGAAACACAGTATAATTGTTGTTACCAAATAATATTTTGATATAATGGTAATTGTCATTACTATTGGACTTCAATTTTTCACAATTTGTAGTTAGCATAGCACAAAAGACAGATCCCGGAAACTACACTAGGTAAACTATAATATTTTGCTTCTGTTAAAGTATTCAAATAGGATATTGTTATATGTGGAAAAACTATGTGTTAAGCAGCCACAAGTGAAGTGAGTGGGGAAACCCCCCCCAAAATGGGGCAATAATTTAACTCTAGCTTTCAGTTCGTGGAACAACTAGAAAATGATTTTCAATTGTGAATTAAATAATTAAACATTTCTGAAAAGTTCAGTTTATAATGCTTAAGCATGAGAACAGAGTTCAAAGTTAGCATTTAGAAGTCACAGAATATAGATCAGAAACAGAAAAGAAGTTAGTGCAAAAATTTCTGTGCAATACACTTGAGAAGAAAAACTTTACTGGAATGGAGGAAAAAGGGGAAGACAAAGGAGAATTCAAACTACATAGAAAACTATGTCATAAAAGTCAGCAAGATAATTCACAGCTAAGTTCAAAAATGAGATTCGAAATTTTGGGCTTAGACAACTTAGAACTTCGCCGTCTACAGTCTAACCTAAGCATAGTACATAAAATCATCTGCTACAATGTCCTGCCAGCCAATGAATACTTCAGCTTCAACCAAAACAATACAAGGGCACACAATAGATACAAACTCATGGTAAACTGATCCAAACTAGACTGCAGAAAGTATGACTTAAGTAACAGAGTTGTCAATGCGTGGAATGCACTGTCTTACTCTGTGGTTTCTTCCCCAAATCCCCAAAACTTTAACCTTAGACTGTCTACTGTAGACCTCACCCCATTTCTAAGAGGTCTGTAAGGGGTGTGCATAAGCGCGCCAGCATACCTATCATCCCTGTCCTAATGTTTTCTTTTATTCATATCCTTTTCATGTATTTATAATTATGTTTACACTTGTATCTGTCATAAAATACATGCTTGATGAAATAAATAAATAAAATAAATAAATAAATAAATAAATAAATAAATAAATAAATAAATAAA
>WNWU01000016.1:15053550-15070187 GCA_012654045.1 Ptyas mucosa | reverse complement strand
CTCTCTCTCTCTCTCTCTCTCTCTCTCTCTCTCTCTCTCTCTCTCTCATACACACACACACACAGAGTGAGAGAGAGAATGAGATAATGTTTTCCTGCAACAAAAATAAATATTCCGATTCTCCTGTAGATGTTAGGGTTTGAGTCTAAGAGCAAAAAATGAATTAACTCTTCCTCAGGACAGGTATAATTTCTGTTAGCAACCAGATTTATGAAGGAGAGTGCCAATTGCTATAGCAAGGACATTGAAGGAATACATGTGCTAGAAGTTTAGGTTCACTCTATAGAAGGGTATTGTTATGCTTACTTGTTTTGTGGAAAGGAAGACATTAAAGTGAACTATGGAAAGAGCACTACAGTATATCAAACAGGTGATATTGAACAAGTAATTTGCTGGGACCAGAGGTGCCCTATTTATATCCTGCCAATACGGATTGGCTAGTTTGCCCTATTTTACCTAGAGTACTCTGTCAAATGCTTGTTGCTGGATTGTGTCTCCTGCACATAGACATAATGTATCTGAGGTTGCACTGGCATAGATTACTATGAATTCTAGTTTTCCAGAATAAACAATTATCTATAAGGATCATAGCAGGCGGGGGAATGCTGGAAATAGGAAGTTTGTGCCAGAAATAAAACCAATATATATGGACCCAAGATTCCAGTGGGATTATCCCAATTTCTAAGCTTCTAAGCCTATGATAATATTTCCTTTTTGCCAGGCCTTCTCCTGTATCTGTTAAATAGTAGATACTTTTATTGAGCATCTACTTTATAGAGCAAAAAGAATACAGGTAGAGGGAAATACTGTATGAAAATATTTCTTGAGGCTGATGTGTGTATGAAAACAAAATAAAAGTAAGCTAAAGAAAATCCTAAATTACTTAACCCAGAGGCAGTGGTGAAATTCATTTTTTTTTTACTATGTTACTGTGGACATGGCTTGGTGGGCGTGGTGTGGCTTAGTGGGCATGGCAGGGGAAGGATACTGCAAAATCTCCATTTCCACCCTACTCCAGGAGAAGGATACTGAAAAATCCCCATTCCCAACCCACTCCAGGGGAAGGATACTGCAAAATCCCCATTCCCACTCCATTCCAGGGGAAGGATACTGCAAAATCTCCATTTCCACTCTACTCCAGGGGAAGGATACTGCAAAATCTGCAGAGCCTGTAGTACAGTGGTTTAAAGCACCCTGTTATTAACATCTATTAACATCTGCTGCTTGCAATTACTGCAAGTTCGAATCCCACCAGGCTCAAGGTCGACTCAGCCTTCCATCCTTTCTAAGGTGGGTAAAATGAGGACCCAGATTGTGGGGGCAATAAGCTGACTTTGTATAAATATACAAAAGTATGAAGGCTATTGCTTAACGCACTGTAAGCCGCCCTGAGTCTCCGGAGAAGGGCGGCATATAAATCAAATAAAAAAAAAAAAAAAAATCTCCATTCCCACCCACTCCTGGGGAAGTATATTGCAAAATCTCCATTCCCACCCCACTCTGGTACCGGTTCTCCAGAACCTGTCAGAACCTGCTGGATTTCACCCCTGTGTGGAGGGCCAGTTTGGCCTAGTAATTAGGGCAATAGAAAGCAGAAGACTGTGAGTCCTAGTCCTGCCTTAGCCATGAAAGCAAGTTGTGTGGTCTTGGGTCAGTCATTCATTCTCAGCTCACCCCACAGGATTGTTGTTGTGAGGAAAACAGGAGGAAGAAGTGTGTTCAATATGTTTGGTACCTTGAGTTATTTGTAAAAATAATAAAGTCGGGCTACAAGTAAATAAAAAATAAACCCTATTTACAATAGTCTGTAACCTGTTCTCTATTATGGGGAGAGAACAAGTTAGTAGAGCTCTTGAATTGCAGAGGCCAAAGACAGAAGGAAAAGAAAACTCAATTGAGAAGGGAAGGAAGTGATGAGAATCATTAGAATATTGTTATGATGAATAGAAGAAATGTTACTTAGAAACAGTAAGTATATTAGATAAGGACAGCTGATAGAAATTTAGTGTCCCTCTTTACATCTATTGCTCCTAATGGTCAAATAAGCTCATATTTTAAAGCCGAGGCATGAAAAACTGAACTTCAGCACTTGTTCCCACTCTTCTCAGCTGAGAAAGCTGAGTTTATTGTATTTTTATAGTCTCTTAAATTTTGCAGTAACTTTCCAGTATGAAATCAAAAGAATAAAAGCATCGTCTCTTGTAACTGAGCAACTGTGAACTGATGTCACATTAAAGCATCTTTGAAAGCCGATGTTCCCTGCAACAGAGAAGCCAGGTTAATCCCAACATATTGATGTTGTTACTGGTGCCATCCATCGGTTTTTATTCTTCATATTGAATGTGACCAGTTATGAACTTTAAAGCATTCTTGCAGGCAAAGTTATTTTGATCTCTGTATGTTTTACTTTAATATCTTTTTTAATCTCGACTTTTGTTTTTCAGGTCTTATGGGCAAACACAATTTATTAAATAGCCCTGCAGCCTACATTCAGCAGGAAATATTGCATTTTCTTTTCCTTTCTGAAGATCCGAAGGCTTTCTTAAAGGAACTTAGGGAATGCTTAACTTGAAAATTGATGCCTAGTTATTGCTTTGAGTGATTAACGTCTCAACCACTATTTCATACAGTTGGAAGTTTTCCTGTTTTTATCAAAACTTCCATTGTAAGACTAAACACAATCTGTTTTTATATTCTCGCTTTATATTGCTTTCTTACAGTTTTCTGAACTGTAAGAAAGCAAGCCATCACATCTTCTTTATTAAAAAAAATATTTATATTTTATATAAATATTATATAATATTTTATTATATAATAAAACTTATTCAAGTTTTAACAACAATAATAAAATAAAATATAAACTAAACTCAGAAGGAGGCGAAAGTGAGAAAAAACAAAATCAAAGTTATTTGGGAAAATAGATCAAGAATTATGGCTTGGGCAGAGATGCATATCCCTTAGTTTCCAGAGCTCTAAAACCTACCAGAGATCATTATCTTGAAATGTTCTTGTAGGGGCCACTATAAGGGGTGCTTATGGGCTCTGAAGAGGAATTCTGAATTGTGACTCCATTTGCCACTTTGCTGCAGTCTTCACTGAGAGGGAAGCCATCTTCAATGTGCCATTGCCCCCCAGAAGTCAATTTATTACTTTTTTGTGGGAGTTTTCCAGAGCAAAGCTGATTTTACTATTAGGAAACTTTTCCTACTATTCACCTGTAATCTGCCTTTCTGTAACTAAAATCCATTATTCTATATCATGTCCTTCAAGATGACAGAGACCATGTTTTTACCTTCTTCTATGTGACATCATTTCAAAAACTTGAAGAGTATTAAAGATTGCACTATAAATCTTCTATTCCCAAGACCAAACATTCTAAATTGATTTAGATTGTCTTCATGGATTTAGGCTCTAATCCCCTCATCTCTTTCCAGTCTGTATTTAGTTAGCTTTTATAAATATGCTAAAAGTTACTTGTGAAATGTAAATAGGTTAAATCCTAAAACAGGTTATTGAAGTTACAAAACATAATGCAGCAGCAATATTGCTCGACAGATGCTGCATGTTGCCTTTTAGCATCCATTAATATCTTTTTACAAACATGTCCAGGATACAAGACACCGTATCTTGTGGAGCCAACTAGTTGTGACACAATTCATATACTTAGCAATCATTTTCTTAACAACTAGTGTAGAAACCTGGGCATTTTTTAATATGTGTATAATGGTTTTTTGAGACAAATGATACTAATCACAGATTAGTATAAGAGGTTTTCTTATACTAAAATTTTAAATCTTACTTAAGTAACATTTATGACACATTTCTAACTCTTACCACCATATCCTTATTTACCTTTGTACCAGTGGTGAAATTCAAATTTTTTACTACTAATTCTGTGGGCGTGGTGTGGCTTGGTGGGTGTGGCTTGGTGGGCATGGCTTGATGGGTGTGGCAGGGGAAGGATACTGCAAAATCTCTATTCCCACCCACTCCAGGGGAAGGATACTGCAAAAACCCCATTCCCTCCTCACTCTTGGGAGAAGGATATTGCAAAATCTCCATTCCCACCCCACTCTGGGGCCAGCCAGAGGTGGTATTTGCCAGTTCTCCAAACTACTCAAAATTTCTGCTACAGGTTCTCCACAACCTGTCAGAACCTGTTGAATTTCACCCCTGCTTTGTACCTATTACTACAGTATGGCTCTTATGTGCAGTTAATATGAACTTTGAACTGGGGTTTCTCCATTCTCTCTTCTTTACAGGCGGGCATGTAAAGCATCAAATTTATCTAACTCTGTCCTGCTCTCTTAGCTGTGGATTGTAGGGGGAAGCTCCTTGTCTGAATTTACTGCTTTCCCTAGCTGCCCTTTAGCTTCCTTCAGTTTGGCTGGCTTTATTTCTGATTGACATTTTAGTATTTTGAGGTAATACCTGTTGAATTGTTTCAGAGATCTTAATATCTCACAGTCTTTTAGCTGGAAAGGAAAAGGTTTGTCATCAGCTGCAGCTGACTATTGATTGTCTACATTTCTGCAGGAGTTGGCATAGATGCAAAGCTCCCCTGTTCAGCTTAGCTTTCAACTGCTTATGTATCTGAATACTGATTCCATTTTTATAGTCAATCAATGCCCCAAGCATTTCCTCCTCTCTCACCTTCAGCCCGTCAAAATAGGCCAGATAATAAAACAGATACTGCAAGGATTACAGGAAAGCTATTGTATTTTAAAGGGTATAATAACCAGAATAGAAACTTCCTGGGTTTCTCTCTGTCCCAAGATATATCAAACTCATTCATGGTAGAGTTATATTGAATTACTTTCTGATGACTGACTCTCTTCCAGGACTAAGGGTTTTCCCCCCTCTCTTAACAGCTCTTGCATTCCTTCAAAGTTAGCTTCATATTCCTATTCCATATTCTAATTTTCTCTACTCCTGCTCCTCATAGATTTTGTACATACAAGTCACACATAGATAGATGTTAAGGCTCTTCTTTCTTATACTTGGGTTGCTGTTTGGTTGAGCCCCTCCTATTGCCTTCCAGAATGGATGGGAAGTAGAAGAAGGGGATGTGCCATAAGGTTCCCCTCCACCTAAAATCTGCTTGAATAGGCAAAAGAGAGGTTCTGTGTTCATTCAAAGTTCGAAACCACTCCATCCAAATCATTTTCAAAATAGTCACAGCCCTACTGGGGACTCTTTTACTTTTAAAACATAACATGAACAATAAATTGCATTAAAAATTAGAACTAAAAAACAGAAAGCAGAAATTTATCAAAAATATAAAACACATACTTGGGACTCTATTTTGTTCAGTTGCTAAGTCATGTCTGACTCTTTGCAACCACATGGGCCATAGCATGGAAGTTTGCCCAAATTCATGTTCGGTGCATTAATACACTTTCTAGCCATCTCAGCCTCTGACATCCCCTTCTCCTCATGCCTTCAATATATTGGGTCGGTCGGTCTGTCTGTCTATCTATCTATCTATCTATCTATCTATCTATCTATCTATCAATCTATCCATCTTCTCTCTCTCTCTCTCTCTCTCTCCCCCCCCTCTCTCTCCACCCCTTACGACTACTTGAGAGCTCCTGGATTGGAGCTGAAAGGGAAGCAGTATGCTTCCTCCCATATTGGGGTAGACCAGGTGCTTCGACAAAAAACAATCTCTCCCCTGGCTCAAGCTGATAAAGGGAAGAGAACTTGTGCCTCAGAGGTTAATACAACTGCCTAATATGCAGGCAGCTCAAGTTCGAATCCAAGTAAGGGTATGGCTAGCTGATGAGAGCTAAATAACTTGAAATAGATCTATACTAGTCTCCCTTTATTTTTTATCAGCAAATATAAATTTGGTATATAGATAGATAGATAGAAAGATAGATAGATAGATAGATATTACAAACTATTCTAAAAATACGAGTTCCAGGTATATTTGTAAACAAAGAAGCAGACATTCTGCGAGCTCCGGAACTAAAATAATTTAAAATTTTATTCTACTAAGCTTTCGTCAACCATCTGCTGACATAGTCAGAGTATTAAACTACTGTTACAGAGATCTCTGCCTTTATATGCCATTAATCAATTTGGCCATTGCATGGGTAATAGGCCCTTCCAGTCTCCCACTTGTAATTAGCTGTGTTGTTTTTGCTGTAGTCATGCTGGTTGATGGAGACTTAATTCCTACTGTTTCCTCCCTCCTAATCTGCTTATCTGTGGGGGATGATGTTAGCCTGTCATGTTATGGATATTTACATACATAGATACATAGATACATAGATACATAGATACATATACACATACACACACACACACACACACACACACATGTGCAAAAAATTAAAATCTCGGGTGTCATAGTAAATAAGTTAGTTAAAAATATTTAAAATTCTGGTTAAAATCTTAGCTTAAAATCTTCTAAAATTCCTTACAGGGCACTCTGCAAGGTCCTTAAAAAACCCCAGCTAAAATCCTACCAGTACCTTAAAAGTTTTTATATCTAGCAACGTTTCGACAGGCTCACAACCCTGTCATCTTCAGGCTCTCGTTAAGCTTAGAAGCTATGGCTGTTTGCGAGGTCGGAGTTGTCATTTATATGTATTAGCTGCTGCTGACGTATGTTGGTTGGCCTGTAACTTTGTGTCCTGATTGGAGGACAGCAGTTTGTCTTCCTCCTTCCTTCTCTATAAACCAAAATTATGGCTCAGATATGTAGATGATACATTTGTCATCTGGCCCCATGGAAAAGACAAGCTAGACAATTTCCTAGCATACTTGAATGACATACATCCTAAAATAAAGTTCTCTATGGAAATGGAGAATGAAAATGAACTTCCATTCCTAGATGTACTAATATATAAAAGAACTAATGGCACCCTAGGACACAGTGTTTACCAAAAGAAGACATATACAAACCGTTACCTGAACGCACACTCACACCATCATCCCTCACAAATAAGTTCAGTGGCAAAAACCTTAATCACTAGAACTAAACGTCTAGCAGATGAGGCACATGTACAAACAGAGCTTGATATCCTCACAGAAATATTAATGGAAAATGGCTTCCACGAAAACAAAATTAGAACTATAATCCAACAAGGGACAGCAGGACAGAGCAAAACCCAAGAAGAAGAACAGAACATGGGAATTGCCATCCTGCCCTATATAAAAGGGACCACCGATAAAATCAGTAAAATATTACGGAAACAAAAAATAAAAACAGTGTTCCGTACAGACAGAAAAATATCAACGATGGTGAGAAACCCTAAAGACAAAATTGAGTTGGAAAGCCAGGGGATATATGAAGTGCCATGTGCCGCCTGTCAGTCGTCTTATATTGGACAGACAAACAGACGAATAAGTGTGCGGGTAGAAGAACATAAAAATGCAGTGAGGAAAGAAGAGCAAACTTCTTTGGTACAACACATGAAGGCCACGGGACACAATATTGATTTTAATAAAACCAGAACAGTGGCAAAGGAGGAACATCTCAATACAAGAATAATTAGGGAGGCTATCGAAATTGAAAAGAGGCCGCAGAATATGAACAGACGAGACGATGCCTCTAGGTTATCAAGTATTTGGGGACCTGCACTGAGAGAAACTTGAATGTTAACATCAGGAGAGAAGCAGTGATTCCAACAAGCAACCAGTGGGGTTGTAAGTCCTGCCAGAATTATTCCCTCTCTGCAGAGGGTGGCCAGTAACAGGGAGAGAAAGAGGATCGAGCCAGAAGACAAACTGAGTTCTCAACTAACAATCAGAGGTGCTGTGATGCCTACCAGAATCCTTCCCCCTCTACAGCTGACAAATAATAATTGAGAATCTGAAAAAGCCAGGCCAGTAACACATAGCCAAACAGCTAAGAGAAGGAAGCAGGAAGACAAACTGCTGTCCTCCAATCAGGACACAGAGTTACAGGCCAACCAACATACGTCAGCAGCAGCTAATACATATAAACGACAATTCCGACCTCGCAAACTGCCATAGCTTCTAAGCTTAACGAGAGCCTGAAGATGACAGGGTTGTGAGCCTGTCGAAACGTTGCTAGATATAAAAACTTTTAAGGTACTGGTAGGATTTTAGCTGGGGTTTTTAAAGGACCTTGCAGAGTGCCCTGTAATTTTATTATAATTTTAGAAGATTTTAAGCTGAAATTTTAACCAGAATTTTAAATATTTTTAACTAACTTATTTACTATGACACGGGAAAACACCTGAGATTTTGTGAACAATTAGATTTTAGCAAACCCTTTGGTGTGTTCACACAATTCGCATGTTACTATATAATTTGTTGTGAATAAATGAATAAATAACTCTTAATTTTCATGCATTCATATAATGAGAATCACTTTCACTCACTTTGTTTGAAGTTCCATCCTGCTGCTTCTTTTCCAGGAAAGCCAAGTTGAGTTTGGGAAGCTTTTCCCCCCTCTTTTTTTGTCAAAAACTACAAAGCTCACTTCCAAGAAGGAGAGATATTGTTAAGGGATCTTTTTTCCTGAATATCGTCAATATTTAGCTTGGGAGTTATTTAGTTGTAATTGATCTTTAATCTGGACTAGTTCATTAGTTACTGCAAAAATCAAAGTAATGAGATGATAGCAGGCATTGTTTTCAAAGGGAACTTTTATCATTTTCCCTAAGGAAGAAGCAACATTATGTAAGTCCTGCTGTGACTGTAGGAGAATAGAGTAGGACCTTATGAGGTGGAAGTTGTTTTGATCCATGTTTTAACAAAAAACATTGCTATTTTTTTTTCCTAAATCATTTTGTTAACTAGCTCAGGCAGGGTTGAAAAATAAAACAAAACAGCTCATCTTTTCTATTTGCTGCTACTTTCATTTAACCTTATTCAATTGGTAGCAATTTGCTGACATATGCCTCCCCCTCCCCTCATGGAGCTTTGCCCTTTGTGCAAATTTTTAATTTCATCAGGAACATTTAAACTCTTGGGTGATTTTTCTGTTATCATTTCTCTACAAAATAGCTGTACATTCAAAGGAATAGGAGTAATTCGTCCTTTAGCGTTGCCTACTGAAGGAAAATGCTTTTACTTAGATCTAATTTATAAGGAGTGAAAAATACATTAGTCAGAAATTTATTTACACAAGCCTGTGAGGTATAAATGAAAATGGGCAGCGGACAGATAACATATTTCCTAGAGATCTGTAGGGAACAAGTGCTACTTTTACTGGCATTACTCTACATAGGATACCAGCTCTGATTTCCCACAAACCCTTTAAGTATATGGTGTATTGGTGATCTTCTTTCAATTTATGTAAATTCCTTGTTTGTTACATTTGTCCTTTTGTTTTCCAAATTATAAGGATTGAATTATGGGTGTGGGCACATGTGCGCCCCCGCCCCCCCATGTTTCCCATGCTTTTGGCATGTGATGGCAAAAAGGTTAGCCATCACTGGTCTATATCTTTTTGCACAAGAGACCAGATCCAGTGGTTCACAGATGCCTTGAACTAAGACAGAGTGGACAATTTGTAGATATATACCCATCGGTCTCTTTCTGAAAATCATGTCACCAAATTCTAGTAACAAATTGTTTGGGAGGAACAGCCAAGAAATATACTGTAAATATAATGTATGCACGTCTTTTGAAACATTTTCCCAGAAAATTCAGCCCTGAACATTTATTCAGCATCAGGACATAATAGTTCTGACTATTAGCTGGCATAATTAAAAAATTAATGTGTGGTTACTTAGAAGTGTTCCACTGCTGTTTCATGGTTCTTTTATACAATTCATATGTTATTTACAAAGAGGCATACACCTGTACAAAAGCTGAGATAAAAGTTCCCAAAGCATGGGTAATTATAATTTCACTTTATTCTGTGTTGGTCTGATCTCATCCTATCCAGTTCTTACTACCTTGCTTTTTTGAAGGATTTGGAGAACTAAAATTAAAAAGGATAATTAAGGAACTAAAAATTAAGTTTTGTCAAATACCCTGAGAATGTTTACCTTTGTGAACAAAAGATTGTAGGATGGGGTGGGGTAGGGGAAATATGATAGCTCTATTCAATATATAAATAATAAGAAAGCAGACTCATTGACTATTATAAAGTAACTTCATAGCCATAAAGAATAATTCAGATGGAAACTATAGGACTGATGATTGCCCCTTGACTAAATGTGTTCATACAGAAGTTAGGAATCCATTTGTCAATGATGGTTTAATCTGGTTTTCTACACTGGACAGGGGGGAAGACTCAGAGTTTTTAATAGGCTCTTCCAACTAGCCTTTTAGGGTGTTTGTTAAATTTTATTAGACATTATTTTTCTCATAATAATTTTCACAAAAACATTCTGAATTTCAGGATTGTATTTATTAAATTCAATGCTATTCCAAACATATTGAAGAAAAGGGTAAAGTACAGTTGATTGCTAGCTTATTTCCTTATAAATTAAGATGACATATAAAGTACTTACATAACTCCAGGAAGCTCAAGAATTATGCTCTGCTGTATTTTTTTCATACAAAAGCAGTTAATGTGAACAGAGAACTAAGAATATAGAGAGGCACACACAAGGCCCTATTCCTTTCTCTCACATAATACTATACAATCAACTGCAGCATTAAAGAGGAGTTGTACTCTTGTTTATTAAAAACGTGATTATATTTCTAATTGGAAATTGTGTTATTAGAGTCCTGGATCACATGGACATGTGCAGTAGCATTCAGGCCAATGCAAATAAATTAATATTTTTTTCTAAACAATTTACTAAAGCTGGGGCACTTGGAATTGATGGAAGTCAATAGTGCAAGGTCCCCCCCCCCCCCCAGTTTGAAACTCTCTTCATATACAGTATAGCTGAACAGGATTCCTTTATGTTGGATTCTGCTTTGTGTTGAAGTTCTGCTACTTCCCCAAATGCTTTTTCAATTCTCTAGAGCTTGTCCAGTAGCACAGAAGGTCAGCCACAATATATTTATTACAGATATGTGAATAAACCAAGATTTAATCTAAAATTGAGATTAGGTGGCAAGATAACGTTCAAATACTAGGTTCAAGATTTGAAAGCAACCGGATTTGATTTCAACAGACGTAAAATTCAATTTTATGAAATATTCAATTACAGGATACAATGGAGAAGTATCAGAACTTCTGTTTCCCTTAAAATTCTTCTTCTTCTTCTTTTTGCAGAATGAGATATAAACGGTGGGATTTAGAAACATTTAGCTTTGCCAAGTTTCAGCGAAATTGCTTTAAGAATTTCATTGCAATGCATTGTTGAGTTATTTGATGGGTAGGGAAAAGACAGCAAATCAGACTCTCACTTGTTCAGCAAATATTATATGGAGGAATTTTTATTGCTTTCCACAATGCTATCAGAGAGTCAGTGCATGATGAAATGAGTCTATAATTTTTTTAAAAAATTTTATTCATATGCCGCCCTTCTCTGAAGACTCAGGGTGGCTTACAATGCATTAAGCAATAGCCTTCATACTTTTGTATATTTTATACAAAGTCAGCTTATTGCCCCCACAAACCGGGTCCTCATTTTACCCACCTTAGAAAGGATGGAAGGCTGAGTCAACCTTGAGCCTGGTGAGAATTGAACTCGCAGTAATTGCAGGCAGCTGGATGTTAAATGCTGCCTTAGTAGGAGGCATTAGCCTCCTTAGCCACTCAGGCTCCAAATTTATTGGTGTTGCTGCATTATTTTGCAATAATAAAGAAATAAGTCTTAAGCCAACTATTTTTTAAAAATTAAACACTTAAAAAAGATGTTCTTGATAAAAGAATAGTTGATCCCCTTCTGTTGTCTTGCAAGATACTTTTTAGCTCACTACTTATGTCAATTTTAGAATTACCATGCTATCCTGCCCTTCCTGTTTTGATCATATATGGAAGAAAAAATTACAAGAGTATTTGCTGCTCAAATCATCTTTGAATATTTTCAAAGCAATTTATTCATGCTAGTTTGATTCTGTAGTAACTTCACTTTTTATAGATTTGCTTCAAAGCTGATTTGCTTAAAACTTTCTCAAAACAATGACCTCTTCAATGTTTTACATAATTCTATTTTTTATAGCCTTCTTTTACTCTAAGGTTAAGAGTGATGTCCTTTAGTTATCTTTCTTAGAGCAATTCTATGAATTAAGACAGCCCCTATCTACCCAATGAATGTCCTGGCCAAGTGGAGATATGCATCTTTCTCCAGACCCCCAAAATATGCTTGTTACATCACACTATTTGAAATAGTACAGATACTCTTGGAAAACCAGTCAAGGATCACATTCTTTATTGTAAATAAAGCTCACCTATTATTAATATTTATGTTATTACATTCTTATTGTAATAGCTACATTATCTTTATCTCTCCCTTTCATTTTGTACAGTACACATCTTAACTTTTGCCTTGTTGTGGAAAGCCTGTCCAATTTTAATTAGGCATCAAAGTAACTGGAGACAGGTATAAAAAAGTATCTTTCATTATCATCCACCGTTAGACTGATCACTGAGCTCTTTGCAAAAGAGCCCAATTCCCACAAGATTATGTGTTATACACTCTCTGAACTGATATATAGGACCTACAGAAATGCAAAATTATGACACAGCCTTTATTGCAAAAATCTAGAATTTGATAACATGGAGTGACTTTATTATGGGCTGACCTGACGTTTCTTGATTTTCCTCTTCTTGAGGCTCCATGCCCACTCTTTCTATTGATACTAACCAGTGATGAAAATTAAAATTTGTTACTACCAGTTCTGTGAGCGTGGCTTGGGGGGGGGAGAGTAATGTGACTGGGTGGGCATGGCCAATTTTTTTTAACTTTTAAAACCATTTTTTCTACAACCTCTTCAGCGAAGAGGTTGTAAAAAAAATGCTTTCAAAAGACACTGACGATCCCAGCTGAGTTGCCTGATCAGCAGAGACTTTTTTTTCTTTTAAATGCCTCTGATAATCAGGCAATTCAGCTTGGATTGTTAGAGGCATTTAAAAGAAAAAAACCCTTTTTTTCTTTTAAATGCCTCTGACGATCCAAGCTGAGTTGCCTGATCATTAGAGGCGTTTAAAAGAAAAAAGTCTCTGCTGATCAGGCAACTGTTTCCCTTAAATGCTGAGCTGGGATCATCAGAGGCTTTTTTTTTTTTTAACTTTTAAAAGCATTTTTTCGGCCGAAGAGGTTGTAGAAAAAATGCTTTTAAAAGTAATAAAAAAGCCTCTGATGATTGTGCGGCTCAGCTGGGCATGGGAGGGGGCAGGGATTTTTGCTACCGGTTCTCCGAACCACCCGCCTCCATCGCTACCAGATCAGGCGATCCGGTCCGAACAGGTAGCATTTCACCCCTGATACTAACACTTTCTGATATAAATAATGTCCTTTGTTGTACCTATATACTGACTCCCTTCACTAGACAGAAAAGAAAGCTTTTTCTTACTTCTCTGCTCCCTTCCAAGGTCATGACGCAACTTCAGCTTGCCTGTTCTGCCTACTATATGGTTATGTAAGGGCAATATTATTGTTCCCCAGAGCCCAAATGGTTATGGAACCTAACACTTTCTTTCCTTCGCCTACACTTTTTTATATTCAGTAAGTTTATGATAACAAAATATCTTTTTGTTTAGTATTGGTTCAACTATGTTTAGACTTGTAAGCATTCCAGCTAAAATATAGAACACCCTTAGAGAGTGAAGAACTGTACAAACACACACAACACAGTAAAAATTAACAGCAAGAAAACCACATTACTGTATGTTGATGAGCAGTTATAAGAAAGAGGTGTTAACCTCCCAGCACAGATTTTTGTTCACACTTTCAATAGGCTTTGAATTCAAGAAAAAAAAAATAGATGAATAAATTATCAGAAGATTGTGAAGAAACCCTCTTCCTCAATAAAAGCATTGCCAATTTGCTCGGACTAGCTGAGAGGCTGTGTGTGTGTGTTTTTTGTTTTTTTAAGTACTACTTTTGACATCAAGGTAACAAAAAAGTATGACACATTTCTCTATGAAAAAATCATCCAACTTCCCACAACACAAAAAAGTTTGAAATATGAATTTTCGGCTACGTCTGAACACATGGTTTATTTGCTGTAAAGGAAAGTACTAGCTGATTCAAATTATACCATCTACCATTTGGGATTTACTTGCGTGTTTTGTTCTTTTATTACTGCACAATTCAATTAAAGTACATTTTTATTTGAAACTTTATTGTGTCATGGGCTCTATATTTTAGGAATTTAAGAGTTATACCTTAATTTCATTTTCTTTCTAGAGTTGTTATATAACTAGGAAATCATTTGTCAGTCTGTAAATTATCTATGTTAAACAAGAGCTCAGCATCTGACTATTCCTATCAGATGTTGAAAAGCTAAGGAGAGTTAAAACTGAGGGTAGAAACATTCAGGAAAGCATGTAGTCTGAAGGCTAGTCTAGAAAATTGGAGGGAGAGGAAAGAATCTCAAAACTATGCCATGTAATACTAATATATATCAGGCAAGACCTTGCCAGAATAGAATTTTCCTATCTAATCCCATTATCTAGAGAGGACTTGCTAAGAATAGTGACTTGTAAAGAACATGGAGATGGCATTCTCCACGGTAATCCCAAATTTTGGAACACTGTCTCCACAGGTTGCATGGTCTATACCAGTGATAGCTAACCTTTTTGCCATCATGTGCCAGGAGGGAGGGGGGCAGGGGAGGTTCATGAGTGCATCTGCCCACACCCATAATTCTATGCACCCTGCCCCATGTGTGCATGCATGATGCCCCCTCCCCCCTGCTCCTGGCACGTGATGGCACGTGATGTCCCTCTAAGAGGGATGCCTCTCTAGGAGTCTCTGGAGACTGAGGACAGCAAAAAAGTCACTTCCTGTCCAACCAGAAGTTGGACTGGAGGGCCTCTGAGGGGCTGGGGAAGGCTGTTTTCACCCACCCCCAGATGCATAGAGAGGATCTGGAGCCAGGTGAGAAAGAAAAACTGGCCTTCCCGCCCCCCCCCCCAGGCCCTCCGGAGGCAGGAAACAGCCTGTTTCCCTACTTCTGGAGAGGCCCAGAAGGCCCGAAAATCAGCTGGCCAGCTCATGCATGCATGCCGGAGCTGAGCTGGTGTGCCCACTGATATGGCAATACGTGCCACTGTCGCACACATGCCATAGGTTTGCCATCACAGGTCTATACTTTTTAAGTCTTCTGAATAGAAAGAAAAGCTGTATTTTTTCAGCTTTCAGATTTCATCACCAGTTGATTGAGCGATGATGGCTATCATACGTATTCATCTGAATATTTTTATTGATTATTATACATGTATGTATGGTAATGTCTGCTACATATATATTAGAATGGATTGTACATATTACTTAGACACAAAAAACCCAACAATCCACTTCTAGATTTTTACCAAGAAAACTGCATGGCCACATCTATGAAGCCATGAGAAATTAAGCTTGACTCAAGGAGTCTTGAATTTCAATGTGAAGTTTTTAGTTTGAGATTTCACTGGCTTCTAACTAATCCTATAATTAAGCAAATATTTTTGGGAAGCATAAGAGTATTAACCTGGCTATAAATCTGAACAAATGTTTAAATTAGGTCAGGGACCAAATATCATTATTCATTGTTAAGTCTTTTCAAAAAAGGAACTTTCAAAAAAAGGAAGAATGCTTTGAGTTCTAGGATTACTCATAATGGTAAAGTCAAAACAATACGCCCAATATGATGAGCATTTTGTAATAAATTTTATGAGCCCAAAGGCTGCATTTGTCTTTGGAATACCTTCTAACACCACAGTCTTTCCTCTTTCCCAAACCCCACTTCTATCCTAAATCTTTTTTTTTATTTTTTATTTTAGAAATAATAGCTTGCCTTCTCTCAAGACAAGGGCTGTAATTCAAGGGATAATCTATTATCTAAACCCCAGACCTCACTGTAACAGCATTGCCAAGAAGGCATTAAGAATTGTTAACCTAATTTTGCAAAGCTTCTTCTCTGGTAACACTGTACTGCTAACTAGGGCATACAAAACCTTTGCCAGACCAATCCTCGAATACAGCTCATCTGCCTGAATCCACACTGTATATCGGACATGAATACAATCGAGCGGGTTCAGAAGTATTTCATGAGAAGAGTACTCCACTGCTCTGCGCTCAATAGAATCCCTTATGCCACCAGGCTTGAAATTTTGAGCTTGGACAACCTTGAACTACGCCGCCTACAGGCTGACCTAAGCATAGTACACAAAATTGTCTGCTACAATGTCCTACCTGTCAATGACTACTTCAACTTCAGTTGCAATAATACATGGGTAAACAATAGATACAAACTCAAGGTAAACCGCTCCAAACTCGAGTGGGGAAAATACAACTTCAGCAACAGATGGTCAATGTCTGCATTGCTCTACCTGACTCCGTTGTTACTTCCTCAAAGCCCCACAGCTTCAACCTTAAACTGTCTACCATGGAACTCACCCCATTCCTAAGGAGTCTGTAAGGGGGCGTGCATAAGCGCACCAGTGTGCCTACCGTCCCTGTTCTACTGTCCCCATTTATTTGTACTCATTTCATGTGCTTATGTCCATGTTTATACTTACACCTGTTATCTCATATATGTTTGTCAAACTAACTTACTAACTAACTAACTAACTAACTAACTAACTAACTAACTAACTAACT
>WNWU01000016.1:15042016-15053540 GCA_012654045.1 Ptyas mucosa | reverse complement strand
ACTAACTAACTAACTAACTAACTAACTAACTAACTAACTAACTAACTAAATCTTCAAAACCTTATATGGCACATGGCCAGGTTTCTCTGAAAAAATATATCTTACTTACCAGATTGAACAGGGTGGGCTCATTCCAGCCCCTCTTTCTTAAATGCTGCCATCTGATGTGACCAAGAAAGTCTTTCCTGAAGTTTTGTCTACATTGTAGAAGTGTCTCTCTCTGAAATGTGGAGGGCTCCTACACTTCTTACTTCTTGGAATACTGTTAAGACATGGATTTTCTTTCAGGTGCTGGATCAGGTAGGGAGATAAATCCAACAATTATGCTGTGTTGGCATTATTATAGCATTTAGTGGCTTGAAAGTGGGTTTTTTGTTGTTGTTCTTGCTAGCTGCCCACAGTTATTTTATATTAGTACAAAATATATTTTAAATAATTACAAAATCAATAAATAAATTCAAGGCTATTCTTCATATCAACCATACACATTGTTAGAAAGAGTTCTATATGTTTATCTTTATATATACACAATGTTTCATTGTGCAAAGTGAAATTCTAGTCCAGTCTCTGTTTTGTACAGAGAGGATTGTTCCATGCATGCTACATACTTTCCAATATACTGTATGATTACTATATGCATGGCTATTAGACACAAGATTATCATGGATGAATTTCCTATCATAAACATACAACACATTTTCTTTTTAATGATGTCATCTGAAACCATCCATGTTAAACATCTAACTGTTGCTATTGATCCCAGAATGAACTTACAAGAATATGAACACTAATATACACGGAGAAGAAATATAATATATTTATATATTTCTCTTCTAGAAATACCAGAATATTTCCTTACCTAGTTATGGTTATTTATTTAAGTATGTTATTCTACCATGGCACACAAAGATGCTTTAATAAAATTATAGATGAGTTCTCATTCTGATCAATCCTTCCCAATCTGGACTTCCTTCAGTTTTGTTGATTGAATTTCCAGAATTCTCAACATTTTTTGACCATGGAGAACTTCAAAGTTGTGGAAGATTATATTGACCAAATCCAAAGATGCTTAATATAAACAAAATAGTGTATTACACATGGATGGAAAAAAAATAGATAAAATATATGCAGACAGGCTAGAATTATAAATGTTATAGGAAAGACTGAATCTCAGAAAGAACTGAGGTTGATAAAAGATAAAAACAGACAAACAAAATGCCTTTGTTAGAATACATTCAAAATATGAGAAAATAATCTATATTAAATGCTTAGTTAAGACTGAACTTCTATCTGGTTAATAAGAAAAAGAAAAAATACTCAATTCTTATTTTTCGTCAGTCTTTTCTAAGAAGACACATTTCATTACTGGCTCTGAAGAGCAAAATAGAGGAGTTAGACTGAAACTTGATAATTGGTCAAGGAATATCTATTTAAGTTGGATAAACACGCATTTTCAGGTTTAAATGATAATTTTAAAATAATAATTAGATGAACCTTAAATCTTATGTTCAGTTCAAACAAAAATGTTTGAAACACTAGAAATTATAGATTGAAAGATTGGGATTCTCGTGCCTTGAGAAGCCTGGATAGGAGGAGAAAACAGCACAATTCAATTACCAAACAGGATGTAATGGAGAAAAAAGGTCAAGACCTCTTTATTATTCTTTACTTTATTATTCTTTCTTTCTTTCTTTCTTTATTTGTCAAGCATATATGAGATAACAGATAAAAGTATAAACACGATTATGAATACATGAAATGGATATGAGTAAAAAGGGACATTAGGACAGGGATGATAGGCACGCTGGTGCACTTATTCACACCCCTTATAGACCTCTTAGGAATGAGGTGAGATCAACAGTAGACAGTCTAAGGTTAAAATTTTGGGGTTTTGGGGAAGAAGCCACACAGTCAGGTAGTGCATTCCAGGCATTGACCATTCTGTTACTGAAGTGTTTTCTGCAATTGAGATTGGAGTGGTTTACCTTAAGTTACCTTCTAAATTATCTTCTAAGGAATATACAGAGACATTGGAATGGGTTCAGAAGAGAACGAAGATAATCAATGAAGATGATGGGGCAGACTAAAAATGTAGTCCTATGAAGAGAGATTGAAGAAGCTGAATATATTTAGCTTTGAGAAAAGAGAACTGAATGGAAGGAAAGGGGCCTGAGTGGCACAGTAGACTAAGGCACTATGATTAACATCCAGCTGCCTGCAATTACTGCAAGTTCCAATCTCACCAGGCTCAAGGTTGACTCAGCCTTCCATCCTTTCTAAGGTAGGTAAAATGAGGACCCAGATTGTGGGGGCAATAAGCTGACTTTGTATCAACATACAAAAGTATAAAGGCTATTGCTTAATGCATTGTAAGCCGCCCTGAGTTTCCGGAAAAGGGCGGCATATAAAATCAAATTTTAAAAAAAATGATAGCACTCTTTAAATACTTGAAAATGCATCACATATAAGGTCATAGCTAATTCTTTCTTATTTAAATGTTTAAGTTAATAGGAAAGCAGTTTCCAATTTATTTTTTTAAAAAATAAGAATAGTTTGATGGCATGGAATCAATTACTCCAGAAAAGTAGTGGGATTTCTTATAGATTATTTTAAATAGAAAGCTACAGAACCAGAACAGAATTTGGATTATTACACCATGAATTAAATGATTCAATTGTGGAGGTGGTTAGTAGTATCAAGTTTCTGGGTTTGCAGGTTAGCTTGGTCGCTCAACAGTGAGACACTTGTGAAGCAGGCACAGTAGCACCTGCATTTTTCTATGTCTATATGAGAAGAGAACATCTTCCTTCCCCTGTCCTTACCACTTTCTATAAAGGGATGACTGAAAGCATCCTGTCATATAGTATTATTGTGTGGTTTGGAAGTATTGCTGTTTCAGACAGGAAGGCTGTGCAGAGCGTGGTGAGGATGACAGAAAAGATTATTGGATTTTCACTACCTTTATTCAGGACACAGCATATAAACACTGTTTGACCAGGATCCACAGTATTGTGAGAGACACTACACATCTTCTCCATGACCAGTTTTCTTTGTTATCTTCTGGGAGGAGGCTTTGTGATAGCTGAAGCCAAACACCTACTGTAGATTCTGTAATAGTGATGTGCCATATAATATCAACTTTGTTAACTCTCCAGACTCTTTTTCCCACTATGGATTAAAAATGAACTGTGATTAATACTGTATATATGTGTGTATGTCATCATCATCATCATTTTAGCCATTAGTGATCCACTGCAGGATGAAGGCCTCTTCCACATGTTTTCAACCAATACAGTCCTGAGCTGCCTTTTGCCAATTGGGTCTGTAATACTTGCTGATGTCTTTGATCCATCTTGTTTTAGGTCTCTTTCATGGATGCTTTTTCTCAAGTGGAATCCATTCCATGACTGCCTGGGTCCACCTGCCATAAGGTTCTCCTTGCTATGTGATCAGCCCATTTCCATTTCAATTCTTTTACTCTCTTGATGATGATGTATACTTTTGTTTGTTCTCTAATCCGTATACAGGTTTTTCTATCTTGCCTTATAATGTCAAGCATAATATCTTTTCATGGCTCTTTGTACCACTCATCACAATTATCAGGATTGTAAGAGAACCATTTGGCTTAAAAATAAACCTGAAAAAGAGTCAGGTTATATTTAATTCACCAAAAAAGGAGAGAAAAATCTGAGAAGAACTAGACATAGTAGATCACTACATATAACTTGGGCAATGGATCTCAATGGAAACTGATACAATAAAGGAAATTGAATGGCATGTTAAACATGGTTGGCAGGTATTCAGGAAGCTAAGCATAATTTTCAAGAATAATGGCCCCCTATGCCTATGGGTATATATTTATTTTCTTTTGAGAGTGGGCATCAGAATTTCATTTTTAATGTGTGCCAGTGTGTTCACAGAAAAAAATGACAATAAAGATTACCTGTCCTATATCTTATATCTTTTATATCTTATATCTTACATGTAATATCTATCCTGTCCTGTCCTGTCCTGTCCTGTCCTGGCTTGTCTTACCCTACTTTACAGCTCCTCATCTCATCTCATCTCATCTCATCTCATCTCATCTCATCTCATCTCATTATCTCATCTCATTTTATCTCTCAAGGGTTAGCCTTACTAAATTATTCCTTCCAATTCCATGATTCCAATATTCATTTTTATTATTTATCATTTCACAATATTTTGTCATAAAAATACTGCTTTTGGAAGGATACATTGGGCAAAACTTCATCCAAATGTATTAATTAAAAAAGAGAGATTGCAATTTGAGTCCCTGAATAATTATAAATTCACTAAAATACAGAATCTGAATATGATTACTAGCTGGATTAACTACATGAACAGTAGTTTTTTCTGTAGTCTGTGCCAGTGCAAGGTGGAAGTGGCTCATTAAAGATTCTTTAGAGGCTTACATTAGTGTAAATTATGAGGTAGAACAATGTCTTCTGCAAAGTGAATTTTTATTCAAGTAATTGTATTAACATAATTATCTTTTTTAGAAATTAAATGCATCTTATTGCACTTGATGTGCCATAAATTATACAAAAAAGGAAATTTTCACTTGTACATCTATGCTGTTTTCAAGTATTGCACCCTATAAACCAAAATTAAATGTATACATTATACCAGCAGGGGGGATAATGCTATTCAAAAGGGGGGACAAAAACTGTGTAGCTTGTGCTTCCAACTCAGATTAAAAAATGGACCTGGTGAGAACCGATTAGGCAATACATTAAATTATTTTTATTCCCTTTTAAAAATGTCCTGGCTTTTCACTTTAGAGTTCATTTAACTGTATATTTTACACCACTAGGGATAAAATCCTAACATATTTTAATGCAATTTGAATAGAATTTTGGAATGTTTTATTTTAAAGAAGAATGATAATGTACTTTATATAGTCTATTGGCTCCTGAATTTTGTAACCATTTTCACCTTATTTCTGAACTTTTGGGATGGCTGCAGAAGTCATATTTTTGCCAAACTGAATTCCAGGGGAGTTTGGTGGGAGTTGATTGGTCAAAGTACTTTCACTCTTCATGTAACTTGAGAGACATGTATTTCATTATTTTTGGACAATTTTGGATGGTGTATTTGAATTATTTATTCATTCACTCTGAGGTTTCTGCTTTCTACACAGAATGAGTTCAAAGAATTTTTCATCACCTTCATGACTTTAGTCTATGTACTAAGATGAAGAAGTACACCTTTGATCTGATTGAATTTGACTATTTGAACTGCCTTATGTTCTTGAACTGAATTCTCAGATAGACCCAGTTAAAGTAGAACCCATTCTGTTTTTGGAAGATTTCCATACCATCAGGGAGATCTGGTCTTTGTTAACTTTCAATACAATTTCTACTTTTGCTGTACTAGTCACACCTCTTACTTGTTCCACAAAAAAAAGAGAGATTCTTTTTACATGGTAGTCTCATATTCAGCAAGACAACCTTCTTGTCAATCTTCAGCCCCTTGTCCACAAACCAAATGCCACCTAATCTTCTGTTATATAGTCTGATGTTTTTTATTTACCTTGGGAACTATGTTTTTTCATTCCATTCCAGAATCCGACAGTAACCTCTTCTCCTGTGCATTCTTTCCCATTCAACTCCTACCTGTAAAAGCAAATGTGAGGAAATTTTGGCCACCATAGAAACCTTTCACAATTGACACCATTTTGTCAGTAAATACTAATGAAGTCCAAAATGCCACAAAAATGTTGACCAGTTAGAAATTTCTCATAGATTCCAGTAGCAGCTGATTAGGGAGCAAAATTGTTTTTCTTTGTAACTTTCATATGTCTTATATTTCTACCTAACAATGGATATCTTATTGTGTAAGCCACAATATTTCTTACCTAACAGTGCTCCTTCTACTTCCATTCTTTTTTTAGGAAAACTACATCTCCACAACGCTTAGCCTACATTGTGGTATTCTTGGGATTACAAGAGTAACTCCTTCTCTACTAACATTCAGCAACAGCAGAACCATATATGTAGTGTTAGACAGATGTTTTTCAGGGGTTCCTTATCTTGCTTCTTTCCCTTTTCTTGAGAATAAAGAGAACTGAATTGCAAAAACTTGCTTAAGAAAGGTCTTGTAAGGATGAAGTTGTACAGTTTTAGCATATTGATTAGTTGTACAGTTTAAAACATTTAAGTCGGCCCATTTCTTGTCTTTTACTAACCTTTTATTAGACCAGATGTCATGACTTAAATGTCCTCTTGTCACTTGTTGTCAAAGTCTCTGACCAAGAAGCCATCAGAATTGGTGTATTCTCTTACAGAAAGTGCTTTGGCTCCTTAGAGCCCATTACTGACCTTGGCCTTTTTTCTAAGCTAGTGCATTTCATCCCCTGTTGTAACATTACTTCTAATCATGTAATAAGTGGTCAGGTTATTCAGCAAGTGGTCCAAGCTCACATTTGCCTAATCAACTAATTTATGACAAAGAGTGTCAAGGTTATTCTAAATTGTGACTCCATTCCATATTCCATTCCTCATTTTCAACCCTGCAAAAAAAAAGGAAAAAAGAAAGAAAGAAAGAAAGAAAGAAAGAAAGATAGAAAAAAGCAAAAGCAACAACCCCCCCCCCCGCCAATTTGATGAGAAGGCTGTAATGCAGTGTAATTTTGTAATACCATTAACAAAATCCAGTGTTGGGAACTAGTAGAGTCTGTAACCTGGACTGTTCATTTCTTCCTAATAAACCAGCAAACTGAAATTGAATATGTAAATGCCACCATGTCTTCCTTATTTTTATGTTATTACACCAAATGGCTAATAATCACTCATGAACTGAGTGCACATTATAAAAAGAGGTGTATAAGAAAGGAGATTATGAACAATACATATGCAGAATCATGTTCAAATTAACTTGTTTACATTAAGCTTTTTCTATATCTGAGATTATTATAGTAGTAAAAGCTTACCTATTGCTTACTATCTGGTTGATAAAAAAATGAAAAAGGAATGCAATGGAGGTCGAACATTTTCTTTGAAGTTTCCATCCCATTTTGTTTTGTAATTGCTTTGTTTTGTAACAGATTTTCTATCTGCTTAGTCTTTCCCATTTAAAGGTGCCAGTTGATGGCAAACTTAAGAAAAGGGTAGTAGAAGATTAATTCAAATACCCTGAATTTATTTAAAGGAATAACTTATGTGAAAATAAACCATGAATCTGTAAGTGTGCATCAGATATGGGAACATCCAGAACCAGAGGGTTAAACCAGGCACAACAAAACATCTTAAATCTCCAGAAATTCAATTCTTTTTTTAGGAACTAGTTAACTTCAGAAATGTAATAGGCTCAACACATAACGTACTTTACCAAAGACAGATGTAGTCAAATATTGGTAGAAGTTATGTCTACCACAGAACACAAGAATCAAGCTGTGTGTGGTATGCAGTATACAGTAGGTATAACACAGTTTGAGAGAGTTTTAGGCTTTACATTCTAGGAAAATTACATTTTCCTTTTACCATTTTGAGTCAATGAACTTTGGGCCATTTCTTTCCTTGCATTGAGAATCAGAGAAATTTTTTAAAAATACAATTCCAGAATCTTAGAAAGAGTCCAAAAGTGTGTTCTTATCAAAGGATGAACATAATTTAACTTCTACTATAGATCATTTATAGACCATTTTCTTCATTGAATAATGATTATAAGGTGTTTTCATTGATTTTGACCTCCAAAAGCACGCTAGAGGCTTCCTAGTTAGAAGTAGAGTATTATAGGAAACTTTAGCATAATCCAGTCAAATATTCAGAAAGTAATGATAAGTTTGCAGTTTTGAAGAAAATAGGAAGAATCTGGAAACGGCAAGAATTTTATAGCAGGGATAGGCATTCACCATGAGTAGTCTGAATGGTGACTTATGAATAGAGACATAAACTCTAATCATACACTGCTAAGATTTTTTTTCAGTTTCCCTTAATATTTAAGTTAGCTCAAATTTATAGTGGAATACTCTGATGAATGCAATTTATCTTTATATTTTCTGATAGTTTTTCTGAAAGAAGAAATAAAGTTCTTTCATTCTAGACCAGAACCTGACCAAGCAGCAGATTTCTTTTATACCAAACATTTATACTGTCATGATGGGGTGGGTTTTTTTGGGTGAACACTTGTATTATCAAAGCTAGCTGTCAGAAGTCTCAAAAAATTGCTGTAATTGTCCGAGTCTGGTTGTCAAAAGAAAGGATGCTCATTTTTCAGCTCCTTTTGTCACTAGGAGAATTATAAGTTCTATGCTAGATTCATCTATGGGGAAATTCCCTTAATGATTTTAAATCATCTTACAGCTTAAAATTTATAGTGAGTAAACATGGTAATACATATGCCTCCTTTCCCATCATATTTCTTAGGCAGGCATGTAGGCAGGAATTCAGTAACAGAAGGTTGAAGCTATTGTAGTAGTAGTAGTTCATCTGGTTCATCTGTGTTGCAATTTTGTTCAGATATTATTGGCAATTTGATATGGGCTAGTATGGCTGCAAAAGATGTTGTAGACATTGTTTGAATCCTGGGATTGGTATGCAAGTTCTCCTCCCATAGAACTGGAGGAGCAGACAGAACTTAACAGAAGGTCAGCAGTAAATCCTGATGATCCAGAAATAATGTCCTTGATTCAGTAAAAAGCTAACAGTAGTAAGTTTCACAGATTCAACACAGCTACACAGATTTATTTATTACAGATAAGCAAGATGTCATTTAAATGCAGAACATCTGCTTGAAGGAGCACACAAAAATCAAACCCTATATGTATGCCATTCTTCGGATTTAAATCCCAGTATTTTTGCTTCTATTCTTTTAAGTCAATAGAATGTTGGTCATTATTTTACCAGTCTTGAGACATGAAGACATTTGTTTCACATTTACAACCTTACTGTGACAGCACTTACACTGAGATTTTTCAAAAATGAATATGAGCCAACATAATTTCCACATCTCTAAAACAGTCTATTTATATGTTTTTGAAGCACAGTTTGGAATTTCTTCAACACCAGGCAAATAATGCATCATCTCAGAAAGCAAAAGTTGATGTTGCACTTCAACTAAAACCCTCAAATCAAAGAGCAACTATGATGAATAACATACCACAAATGAATCATAGTAACATATCAAATCAAGATTCCATCTCCCTTAAAAAAAAAGTATATCACATATCACAACTATTCTCTAGTTTTATGTGAGGAATCTCCTACAAATCTACATTAAAATATTGGTAATGTGTTTATTTCTAGGAAAGAGGGAAAAGCCATATTAATCAAATAGATGTATGATGTTTAATTCAGCTCAATAATAAAGCTACTACTACAATTTCATACAATTTGCAATGTCAATGGTATCATCAGTTTGACATCATTATGGTTTATTATGGATGTGGGTGATTCTGGTGTGAAACTGTACAATAAGCCAACTTTCTGAAACTTTGGCTTTTCAGGACACACAATGCCAGAGTGACCTGATAACATTTAATTAATGATTCATACCAAAATAAACCCATAGTTAAAAAGAATTAATTAGATTTCTACTTTTTATAGACGTACCTTTATAAAATAAAATGGCAGTCATCTTAGTAAACTAAAACTAACTGTCATTTAGACTAAACAGTTGTTATTGTGTCCATTATTCCAAAAAGATCTCACCAGAAGTTGACAAACTGTATAACTGAGATCATTTCTAATATATGACAATCAAAAGTAAAGTAATATACATTTTTAGGAAATATAAAACAGGGAGAATATAATAGAATAAGCTTGGGATTTAGACAATGTTAGCTAGAAAGACATGTTTCTTCTAAGTAATATTAGTGGCTAAGTCTTACCACTTAAATAATTCCCTGTATGGAGTGAAATGTCTGATTTAAGACTGTTCATATATAACTTAGAACTGACAACGTTTATCTTGCTTTCTTTCCTCGAACCACATTGTTGTTTTTTTTCTTTAAAATATCAGAATGTATGTAAGGAGCTATTACTTAGATCATTTGACTGAAAAAACAATTGAGAATGACTTTCATTTTGTTTGCTTCAGAGGGATGGATCTGAAAAGTAGAGATACAATTTTGATTAATTGTACCCCTCTCTTGATTTAAAAAAAGTCTTGTAGAATCCCTTCCCCTTTTCTTTTTCCTTCTTGTTTTGAAAGAAACCAGGGAAATATTTAAATTTAGATCCTGCCCAAATGAAATGGGTGACTATCATCCATTCACATAATTTTTCCCATGCTGCACAACTAACTTTGAAATTGTGTTAATTTTAGTTTTTGTACTGAATGAAAACTAACTCTAACTCTTAATATTACTCCCAATATTCATGAAATTAACATTCTAACAAAATCCAGTAAGCAGGGTTAGCAATGGCAAGCTATCACACACATAATAAATTATATTTTATGACTTCAGTTAAAAGGGTTGCATGGTTTGGTGAATTGCTACTTAAAACATTCACATTATTTATATATAGAGATGGGCCAAAGGTATAAAACTGTTTTCTTTTTAAAATCTGCTTCCAATTTCTTACAAAAATATAGTGGTGAAATATGTTCATATATAAAAAAATTGGGAAGATCAGTGGGCGTTACAGAGCATTTAGAAAGAATAATTATTTATTATCTTTATTTTTTTTATTTTTATTTTTATTTGATTTATATGCCGCCCTTCTCTGGAGACTCAGGGCGGCTTACAGTGCGTTAAGCAATAGCCTTCATACTTTTGTATATTTATACAAAGTCAGCTTATTGCCCCCACAATTTGGGTCCTCATTTTACCCACCTTAGAAAGGATGGAAGGCTGAGTCAACCTTGAGCCTGGTGGGATTCGAACTTGCAGTAATTGCAAGCAGCAGATGTTAATAGATGTTAATAACAGGGTGCTTTAAACCACTGTACTACAGGCTCTCTTTGATAATCTATTAACTTTTCCAATTGTTTATTTGATATAAAAAGTAAAGTACAAATCTCCTCCCACTTATGACTATATGACTGTAACCTTGTTGCTGGTATCTTTAAGATTTATATTGACTATTTCCTAATATGATTTGATTGCTTATTTGTTCCCTATGACTATCATTAGGTGTTGTACTTTATGATTCTTGACAAATGTATCTTTTCTTTTATGTACACTGAGAGCATATGCACCAAGACAAATTTCTTGTGTGTCCAATCACACTTTTTTTTTTAAAAAAAATTGACTTATATGCCGCCCTTCTCCGGAGACTCAGGGCGGCTTACAATGCGCTAAGCAATAGTCTTCATACTTTTGTATATTTATACAAAGTCAGCTTATTGCCCCCACAAGCTGGGTCCTCAATTTACCTACCTTAGAAAGGATGGAAGGCTGAGTCAATCTTGAGCCTTGGTGAGATTTGAACCTGCAATAATTGCAGGCAGCTGATGTTAATAACAGGGTGCTTTAGACCACTGTACTATCCAAGGCTCTTGGCCAATAAAGAATTCTATTCTATTCTATTCTATTCTATTCTATTCTATTCTATTCTAT
>WNWU01000016.1:14913436-15042006 GCA_012654045.1 Ptyas mucosa | reverse complement strand
ATTCTATTCTATTCTATTCTATTCTATTCTATTCTATTCTATTCTATTCTATTCTATTCTATTCTATTCTATTCTATTCTAGTACTGTCATAAAATTGCAGACTTAAAAGAGGAGAAGGGAGGAAAACTAGGTAAAGGAACGGAAAATCTGTGCTGCAGAAGGAAAGGTTTATACTGAATTTAATCATCAATGTCTATTTTCAATACCAAGTAACCCTTGTCAAATGACTACTAATTGTTGTAATCACTGTAACTGAGGGGAGTTATGAAGGAAAGAGATCCTTATTTTTCAAATTATGGGTTTTTAAAAATATTTTGATCAGACCCTCATCTTTGTAGGTATTGTTATGACTTTTTCTGAACTGGGTAAATTTCTAATCTTGCCTAGCATGTGATTTGTTATATGGAAAAGACCAGTAAATACATACTGTATACTCCTTTATACTCCTAATGATCAGTTTTATTTTCTAGAGCCGTGATGGCGAACCTATGGCACGGGTGCCACAGGCGGCACGCAGAACCATATCGGTGGGCACCCGAGCTCTGCTCCAGCATGCATGCTTGCGCCAGCCAGCTGATTTTCGGGCCTTCTGGGCCCACCAGAAGTCAGGAAACACACTGTTTCCGGCCTGCGGAGGGCCTCTGGGGGGATGGAGAAGGCAGTTTTTGCCCTCCCCAGGCTCCTAGAAAGGCTCTGGAGCCTGGGGAGAGCAAAAAACGGGCCTGCCGGGCCCATCGTACCATAATGTGCCAAAAGCGGGAGGAAACATAGGAGGGCATGGCGCATAGAATTATGGATGTGGGCATGCGTATGTGTGACCCCACCACGCTCCTCCCGCTTTTGGCACGTGATGGCAAAAAGGTTAGCCATCACTGTTCTAGAGGTTTTGTTATTTCATATAAATGAAGTTTCTCTTTTCACAAACCTCTATCTGAAAGTTGAAATTGATATCCCTGACACTACTATTATTGCAGGATTAATTAGATTATGTCACAAAGCTATAGGCAGTTTTTAAAAACTAGAGTGTGGTTTAAAACTATTACAGTGATCTAGAATGATTTGATATCCTGCATTCTTCATCCTTCATGAAGTTTTGCAAAATTCATCTCATTGTTCTCAAGAATAAAAATGTTTCATTCATTTGTGTTTTTCTCATATTAATATAGAGGAGAATAGATTTTCATTTAAAAATGATTTGGATCTAAACATTTAATGTGACTGATAAATCATACAAATTCAGACCTTTCTTAAATTTTAGATCAGGCACCACCACCAGATATTTTTTAAGCTATGTACTACCTTGATTTATATCTTTTTTCCCCATTTATCTTTTTTAATATGGCAGTCGGCTGGGTGTGGTGACTGGATCTATAACTATCTGGTAGTGACTGTCTTTTGTCAGGATTGCATTTCTCCAGACAGAGCTGGTACACAATTTATTTATGGATTTATGGCTCCTGGTGAAGAAGCATATAGCAGCTTTGGTTAGGGATGGAATGTGATAACTCGGTGCGGCCAGTTCACTGCCACTAGCTCCCCCCTGCCAAGTCACCTCTGCCAACTCACAAAGTCATTGCAGAACAACTAAACAATTCAATGGCCAATTTACTGTGGAGACAACTCACCATGGGCAGCTGGAGAGAGAGTCAGCTGGGTGGGCGGGCAAGTGTATGGACAGAGTGCAGAGCAGTGGCGGTAGCCACAGCTTCCCATTGGCAGGAGCAAGCAGGTGGGCAGAGCACAGAGTAACGATGACAGTTGGGGTCTCCTCATTTTCATTCCGTGCTGCCATTGTGGCTCTGAGCCATTCCGAGTTTTGGCCGTTCAGTGGCAGTCACAATGTTTAGGCCACTCAGCGGCAGCTGAAATGGGTGGGGTAGGCAGTGGGGAGGCTGCAGAGCTGGGAGCATTCCATTTTCACATACTGTATTTTTCAGAGTATAAGACACACCTTTTCCCCCCCTAAAAGAAGATGAAAATTTGGGTGTATCTTATACTCCAAATGTAGCTTTTTTCAGCCCTAACAAGGCACTAATGAGGCACTAGTGAATGAAGCGATTTCCATGCTTTGCTCTGACTCTCAGCTGTTCTTTAGAAGCTTTTTTTCAGCCCTAACTAGGCGCTAGCCAAGTGAAGCGATCTCCATGCTTTGCCTGCTTTTCTCATTGCTGCTTCCTCTCAGCTGTGCCTTAGAAGCTGTTTTTTATCCCCAAGCAGGGGATAAAAAACCAGCAAACTAATGTGCTGAAGCTGACCAGACTAAGAATGCTAGCCAGATGAATACCTGGTAGGCAGATTTTTTCCCCCTATTTTCCTCCCCAAAAACTAAGCTGTGTCTTATATTCCGGTGCGTCTTATACGCCAAAAAATATGGTACTTCCACTACTGCCAAAGCAGTGGCCTGAACACCAACGTTCAAAATTGTAGTTTGTGTGCTATATGTGTGTATGTGTGTATCTATAAGCAAAAATAGATACATCTCTGTGTATCTATAAGCAAAAATACAATTTTATTTGTCCTTATGAGCAACATGTATCTTGGGATGGGGAGCATAAAGCAAAAGCAATGGAATTTGAAAATCATTTTCATGTAGCACAATTTTATGTGACCTACGTGTATGACACCAGATGATGGAGACATCCCATCTCTAGGGGAAAAAAATCGTTACCACCAGACATATATTTGTTTATGGCTCTTTTGGATTCTGTGGCTTTATTTTAGCCTTTAAATAGTGAATAGAATTTGTACCATGGAAGCACTTGTTCAGGACAATGTAAAGTCACAATCTATCTGGACAAAAACTGTAAAATGTAGTTAAGTCATACCATCCATTAATCTAATTCAAAATGTTAAATACACAAGTGATAGCAGCATCTAAGATTTCAAATGGGACAGCTGTTACTGAATTTGAGTTGAAAGAATTTTCATGCAAAACATTTGTTTCATTCATTAACCATGATAAACTTGAAGAAAAGATCTCCATGCTGTTACCTTCATCAGATTTTCATCAAGTTGGGTTACTGGTTGGGTGGATAGATGGGTGGGTGGGTGGGTGGGTGAGTGGATAGATGGATGGATGGATGGATGGATGGATGGATGGATGGATGGATAGATAGATGATAGATAGATAGATAGATAGATAGATAGATAGATAAATAGATAGATAGATAGACAGATGATAGACGATAGATATACAGCTACTTGCAACCTAGATCATAATGCATACAAGATTGGTCACCTTCTAAAAAAAGGTAAAGGTTCCCCTCGCACATATGAGCTAGTTGTTCCAGACTCTAAGGGGCGGTGCTCATCTCCATTTCAAAGCCGAAGACCCAGCACTGTCCAAAGATGTCTCTGTGGTCATGTGGCTGGCAGACGCATGGAATGCTGTTACTTTCCCATCAAAGGTGGTCCCTATTTTTTTTACTTGCATTTTTTACATGCTTTCAAACTGCTAGGTTGGCAGAAGCTGGGACAAGTAACAGGAGCTCACCCTGTTACACGGCACTAGGGATTCAAACCGTTGAACTGCCAAACTTTCAATCGACAAGCTCAGCATCTTAGCCCCTGAGCCCCTGAGCCCGCGTCCCTGTAGTTACCTTCTGAGAAACACATAATTGTTAAATGTTTTTTAGTACATATGACAAGAGAATTTGTAGATAGTGTTCAGAAAAAAAATAAAATTATCATCTGTCTGTCTATCTATCTATCTATCTATCTATCTATCTATCTATCTATTCACACACACTTTAAGATGCTTGTTCAGTTTATTATCATTACAATTACCATTACTGTTACAAAGAGTGTCTTGAGATAGGATTGTTAAAGGACACATGTACTCTTTCCCCCTCCTTGTTTCTGGTCTTCCTTCTACATGGAAATGAGATTGCACCTAGTTCACCAGTGCATAATAATGAGTTCATGCGTACCAATTAATGCATTACAAAAGAGACAGCAATTAAAAATTTGTGAAGTAGTAAATCATCTTGGCAAATTCAGAGTGCAATGCATTTATATTTTCTGGAAGAAAGGGGATATATATATATATATATATATATATATATATATATATATATTCAGGTATTTATGTAAATTATACATTTTCTCCTTTCATTCTTTTCAAATACCTATTTTGGCTGCCAAAGAATATTGTTTATTGACACAGATAACTTACCTGGTGAATTAACACATTAAGAATGATAAAACCACAAGCAATTTTTATACAATCATTAAAGAAGCATATTAATATACCTTTAGTTAGGATATATTTCATGTACAAAAACAAAAGGATGTTGACATTCAAAACCTCAAAACTCTACAGCTTATAAAAATTCCATCTGTGAAGCTAATATCCTGAAACCAGACTTCATGTAGTACCTAATGAGGTCTACAGTCGTATCAGGTATGAAACTGATCTGATGAAAAAATTCAATGTGTGGATCAACATAAATAGGAAATATTTATCCCTTTTTCCCAGTTACAGATAAACCTGTAATGTAATTCTGTCCTAAGTTATACATTAAATATAAGCACATGTCTCTGCAATTAAAGAGCCTTGGTGGCGCAGGAGATTAAAGTGCTGTTAAGTAACACCAGCTGCCTGCAATTATTGCAAGTTTGAATCTCACCAGGCTCAAGGTTGACTCAGCCTTCCATCCTTTAGAGGTAGGTAAAATGAGGACCTGGACTGTGGGGGCAATAAACTGACTTTGTATAAAAAAGAACACCGCTTAGGGCCCCCCGAAAGCCCTACTAAGCAGGTATATACAAAAATATGAAGGCTATTGCTTAACACATTGTAAGCCGCCCTGAGTCTCCAGAGAAGGGCGGCATATAAATCGAACCAATAAATAAATAAATGAATGAATGAATGAATGAATGAATGAATGAATGAATGAATGAAAAACAACTACTACATTGAACCAATAAATAAATAAATAAACAAACAAATAAACAAACAAATAAATAAATAAATAAATGAAAAACAACTACTACAATCAAACCAAAGGGAAAGGCCTGTTCATTTTACATAAGAAAAAGACTGGCAGAGCCAGGGGAAGGAGTAAGATGAGGGATCAGCCTAGAATCATTATGTAGTCACAAAGAGTGGGGTGGAAATGTAGATTTTGCAGTAACCTTCCCCTGGAGTGTGGTAGGAATGGAGATTTTGCAGTATCCTTCCCCTGCCATGCCCACCAGGCCACACCACGCCCACCAAGCCACGCCCACAGAACCTGTAGTAAAAAAAATTGGATTTCACCACTATGTTAAATATTCAATTTTAATACAATTTAAGTTAAATCTATTTTCCCCACATTTGTAAGCAATGTCTCTGGGCACACCATGCCCAGGTCAAACAGGTTGCATACCATTATTGAAAAACAACCTTAAAAAATGTAGTCAACCACATGGACATATCCATATATGCTGGACTGGGGTTTTCCCTTCTCCCTCATTTACAGACTAGAGCAGTGATGGCTAACATTTTTACCATCGCATGCCAAAAATGGGGGTTGCATGGGGGGGTGTCATGCACGTGTGTGCCCAAACGCATAATTCAATACCCCATGCGCATGCGACCCCCCCATGCTTCCCCAGCTTTTGGCACATGGTGGGCCTGATAGGCCTGTTTTTCACCCTGCCCAGGCTCCAGAGGCTTTTTAGGAGCCTGGGGAGGGTGAAAACGGCCTTCCCCACCTGCCCGGAAGCCCTCTGGAGGCCGGAAACGGACCATTTCCTGACTTCTGGTGGGCCCGGAAGGCTGAAAATCAGCTGGCCGGCACATGAATGCATGCTGGAGCTGAGCTAGGGCAATGCTTGCGTGCCCACAGATATGGCTCTGTGTGCCACCTGTGGCACACATGCTATAGGTTTGCCATCATGGGACTAGAGAATACTAACTTTTTCCATTGACACGCTTTCCCAGTTGTCCAGCCTCCAAATCACTTGCAGTGTGCTTTCCATTGATTACAGTTTAGGGCTGGGTTATTTTTCTGATGGTTCTTTTTTTAAGATACCTTTAAGATACCTTAGGATTCATTTTATGGTTTCTTTCTCATAACCATAGATTATTTGGCTCCTGATTCTTCCAGTTGATGCCTCATGTGCTTCATGTCTGGTAACTCTTACTCAAGCAGCATCTCCTGCCAAACTTAAAAGAACACCACCCTCCCACTTCCTATTTCTTCCTCCACTTCTGCCTTTGCCTTCACTTTCGTCTCTGCCTTTTCTTTTACCATGTTGAGTGTCGAGGTAGATTTCCTGCTTTGACTAATTTGGTTTTAAAAAGGGACAGGAAATTTCATGGATAATTGGTCTGTTAAGAGCCTTGATGTCTCAATGTTATATCCATGTGAGTGGTGATACGCCTTCAAATATCAACTTTATATATTTCTTCCTTTTGAAAATTGTGCCAGTTTGCAGGCAATTTTAAGGGTTTCCCCCCCATTTTGCCACAACAACTTATGCCTCTAAACTATGCTGTAAGACCACTACAGAGAAAAACTGTGACCTTGACAGTCACTTTAGTTTTTCTTGTTTCAGGGCAGCTCATCCATCTGCCACAAAAGTTGTCCTCACTTCCTGCAAATACATATATAGCTAGACTGGGCAGTCAAAATCATCCTGGAAGAAATTAGTTCAAAAAGAAGTAGGAAATGGTCTGGTTATAAGAACTTAAGAAAAGCCCTGCTGGATCAAGCTTTTGACCCAGGATTCTTTTTTTCACAATAGTCAACCAGTTACTTCTGGTCTGACAAATAGGAGATGCGACAAATATCCATCTGTCACAATAATTCCACTGCAGTTGATATTTGAAGGCATATCATCACTCACATGGATTGAGACATCAAGATTCTTATCCATGAAATTTCCTGTCCCCTTTTAAAACCAAATTAGTGGCAACACCATATCATGTAGCAATTACATGCTACGGGGGAAAAGTGCACCTTTGTCTTTTCTTAGTTATTTACAGAATCCAGTCTGTGTATATGTGAAGTTAAAGTTTAATTTTGTTTTTGTTTTTTTAGTTCCCAACATGCATTATTTTGAGTTCCATTTGCCACTTGGCTGAGCACTCATTCAAATTAAAATATATATTTCTGAAATATATTTAGAAAGTAATTTACAATCACTTTTGGTTTATTAGCACCCTGATTGGTTTAATATCATCTGAAAACTTAGGCAGTGCACTGTTCATCTTTATGTCAGGTTCATTTTTAAAACAGGTAAGAAAACACTGGCTTGAAAAGAGAGGAACTTCACTTCTAAGTTCCATTTATAGGGGTAAATTTTCTATTTATTCCTTTGGTTTTTAATACCGGTAGATAACAATCCATACAAGGACAAGGTATTTTTATCTTATGGATACTAAATTTATTTAAGCAACTTTATTACAAGCTTTCTGAAAATCCAAGTATACAATGTTGACAGGCCTATCACAATCCTTGTGGCTATTGATATTTTCAAAAAAGCTCTAAAATGTTGCTGAGGCAGGATATACGTTTGTGCTATCCATATGAGATTTCCCTGAGCAAGGTTTGTTCCTCTATTAAGCTAGCTGGCTTTCCTTTGATTAGTACTTCAACCATTTACTTTGAACATAAATTAAGCTAGTCTGCATAAATTCTCATCTTACGACTCTAGTTACAAAAATCTGCCTTATAATTGGATTCTCTCCCTCCCTCCCTCCTTGCTCCATCTTCCCAATGAGCCTGCTTTTACTGAAAGTACAACTTTGAGGTAAGCCAAGCCTGACAGCTTTACTCTAACTGAGATAAAACTGTTGATCATAAGACCAAGAAAATGCAATTTTAGTTTCATCAAGAAAAGTAACATTTCCAAAGTCATTTCCCATTTTCAAATTGTTCCATTCTATTCTGTTTTGCTCACAATCACTTCAAATACTATGTCATGTTCTGGACATGCACTTTAAGAAAGATTCAAAGAAATGGGTAGAGTTTCACAGTATTGGCAATAAATATGGTCAGAGTACTAGAAACTAAGCTCTATAAAGGAGTGGAGGTATGCTCAGCCTTGAGAACAGATGGGGATATATGATAGTAGTTTTCAAATATCTAAAATGATGTCATAAAACAAAGTCATAACCTATCCTTTCTCATTGCAGAGTTCAGGACGCAGAATAATAATTTAAGCTACAGGAAGGCAGATTGCACTTGGATGTTAGGGAAAGCAAAAACTTTTTGACAATAAGAGCAGTTTAATAGTGAAATCAATAACTGGTGGAATCATCTACATTTGATAGATTTCATGTGGAAGCTAGATGAGGATGCTTTAGTTAGGTTCATATGGAGGCCAATCTGAAATGCTTAAATTTGGATTTATTTACTTAGCATTGGTTTTGACAACCTAAATGTCTCCCTTCATATCTATGATACTAAGGCAATGGAAAACTGTCTCCAAACTATTATTTATAAAAGTTTTAGAACATGTCTTGAAAAAACCCAAGACAAGTTTTCAGCATAAGTTGAATGAGACTTGACTTTCCTATCAAAAACTAAGAGAAAATAATGGGTTAGATTAGAAAAGGATTAGAAAAATGTGGGCAAAACTGCCTTTGAGCTTTATTGTACAGATAAATTGTGAGTTTGATTAGTACAATTTATAAACTGATACCAAATTGCATTTAAAGCAAACTAAAACTCGGAAGGTGTGAGGTTAGTGTTCATGTGGTTGAGGCTACACTACATGCAGATACCACTAGGGTTTTATAAGCTAATTGTTGTTTGTGCAAAATGGAATAAAAGAACAGTCCATTTGAGGAACCTCAAAAAGGAAGAGGCTCATTTTGAAGAATTACAGCAGAATACAGGAGATAGTGGGTACATTTGGGATATGGATTTTTAAAAACATATACCATATGTCATAAAGAAACATGTAATAATGATTGTTCAAAACTATAATTTCTACTTATTTCAGTAGCTGAAATCAATTATCTATTTTCCATAGAAATATCACTTCAAATACAGTAGTTCTAATTCAAATAATGCAGTCATTTAGTGGGATTCATTTAACGCTACTATTTGAGACCTACCTGTATGTGGCTACATCTCAGCTAGCCCAGTGATTTTTGGTCTACCAAGCATACAGTATGAAATTAATGTGCAGACATAGAGAAATGCAGAAAGGAAGGGCAATTTAAATGATTTTTTAAAAAAAATCAGCTACTTTCTTTTAAGATTGATCATCAATAGAAACGAAACCAATAATCTGAAATATTCCACAGAGTTGGTAGAAAAGTAATAAAGTCCTTGGAAAAACTAATCAGATGCTGTGATGTGTCTATACTTGCAAATATCATTTTCCTTGTGACACTATGCAAGTGAAAATTGGATTTTTGGAAAGTGGGATAAAAATAGTACCGATATTTTGGAACACTGGTGTGGGAAAGGACTCTGGAGAATAATAAAGATCGTCAAGAAAAGAAACAGATGGATCACAGAACCAATTAACCCAGAGTTATCATTCAAAGCTCAAATGATGAGGTTCAAATAATCATATTTTGGACACATTACAGTAAGACATAACTCTATGGAAAAGTCTGTAATGCTGGAAAAGTTTGAGGGAAAGAGGACAATTAGCAGCAAAATGGATGGAGTTTACATCATAATTTCAATTACAGTCATAATATATGGCATCATTGGAAGATTGAAGAACCAAGCTGTGGTCTTTCTGAAAAAAAAACCTTATGTGGTTGCTAAAAGTCAGCACCAACTTTTTTTAAAAAAATATGATTTATATGCCGCCCTTCTCCGGAGACTCAGGGCGGCTTACAATGCACTAAGCAATAGCCTTCATACTTTTGTATATTTATACAAAGTCAGCTTATTGCCCCTGGGTCCTGGGTCCTCAATTTACCTACCTTAGAAAGGATGGAAGGCTGAGTCAACCTTGAGCCTTGGTGAGATTCAAACCTGCAATAACTGCAGGCAGCTGATGTTAATAACAGGGCTTTAGACCACTGTACTATCCAAGGCTCTTTTTGATGGCACATGACCAGAGGTGGGTTTCAGCAGGTTCTGACCAGTTCTGGAGAACCGGTAGTGGAAATTTTGAGTAATTTGGAGAACCGGTAGTAAAAATTTTGACTGGCCCCGCCCCTATCTATTCTCTGCCTCCTTCTAGTCCTGCCCTCAGGTGCTTTGGAGAATAGCTTAACTTCCTCTTCTTTGTGGCAGCCCCTGAGATATTGGAACACTGCTATCATGTCTCCCCTAGTCCTTACACTAGACATACCCAGTTCCTGCAACCGTTCTTCATATGTTTTAGCCTCCAGTCCCCTAATCATCTTTGTTGCTCTTCTCTGCACTCTTTCTAGAGTCTCAACATCTTTTTTACATCGTGGCGACCAAAACTGAATGCAGTATTCCAAGTGTGGCCTTACCATCACATCATTAGTCACTTTTTTTAGTGCCATCGTAAGTTCGAACCATTATTAAGAAAAATGTTATTAGTCAAGGTCTATGTGTAATGGAAATTTTCTAATCTATATTCCTGCACTGAGCTAGAAATTCATTTTAATGGTCTCAGATTATGATCCTACTTTTAGTTAGGAGCATAGAAGTGAAGAGATGCCTCAGAAGCTTAACAGATGGGGTATCACTATCAAATTCATGAAATTGCACATGAACATGTTCACAGTAAAAGTGGAGGAAAATACATTTGATCCACATTTTAATATAAACTAACTTCATTTACACCTTTTAATGAAAACCAATCTAATTTACACTTCCTGAATAAATATGCAAACCGAAACAGAATAATTCTTAAGTTTTATCACTCTTCTGAATTTTACAATGCAATATTCTGAATAAAATGTATACAGAAAAAAGAATCTTAATAAACAAATATTGTACAAAAAGTATCTTAGGAAAAATATTAATAAATATATACTTAAACTGAGTATAAACTTTATTTTTTAGAAAAGTACAAAGAAATCACTTTTTTAAATCACATGTTTAAACCACTGATTAAATAAAACAAGCATATTTCTCTATTAGCACTTTCCACTTGATTTATTATATATCATACTCCCATAAATAATAAAAGGGAATTCTTGCTTGCAATATCAGGTCATTTATATTCTTAAAGTTAGGCAGATCTCTGATAATCTGTGTTTCTGAGTTTGGAACAAATTGGGACTCTGGCAGTATGAAATAGGACAATATCTAGGTTTTAAATATGACTGACAGGAAAGATGGCAAAACTGTCAATTATAAAACTCCAAATATAACCACGATGAGAGGTTTGTAAAGAAGATAAGAAAAGTGATGCTTAATGCTTCAAACTGATAGTAAAATGAGTAGGTGTCAGAAATGCACACAGAGGGGAAAAAAAACAGGGAAAAGACTGAGAGAAAGAGACAGAACAGAAATCCTTTTGCAAAATCCTGTTAAGGTTACAGGATGCAATGTACAAAATGTACTTTCTTGAGCAAAGCCATTTGCTTCTCTATAAAGAATGAAGAAAAAGAAAGAAAATAACTGACTTCTGTAGTTTAGGAAATGTTCATTAGATTGCAAGCACAAAACACCTGGAGCATCACATTATTTGGCCTTGATAAAATCCTGATCAGCCAATTGCAAAAGAGATGTTCACTTACAGGAAGAGCATACTTACTTCCTGAGGCAATAACTTTAATATTATTAAAGAGAAATATCTGTCAATTGCAAGGCATTGGGAAGGACTCGGTAGGTGGATAAAAATGCCAAATTTTAAACGTCTGGCTGACTGTGTGATAAACTATATTAACAATAATACATACAGTTGATTGACTATTGGGAGTCAATGTTGAGTCTTTGGAGAACCCTGTTGTAAAAATTCAAAGCATTTCAGAAAGGTTTTCCCCTCTTTTGTTCCTTCTCCTGCTCTCTCTGTCTGAAGATCTTTCCTAAAAATTTATAGAAACCTGATTTGTAGTATCTCATGCTATTCTGATACCACCATATGATTCATGTCTATTTTTTTTTTAGATGATTAGAACATCCCAGTAGTGAGGCTTTTTAAATTCCTTCTACTTGTTTTAATCCAGACATTTTCAACAGTGTCACAAGTATATCCTCTTGGATTTCTCAGCAGCTGTGGATACTTTTAACATATGGTGAAACTCCTGTCATTTCATTGTTTCTAAATAAATATCCTTTATTTGCTATCGATAGTCATGGAAATTATACAACCAGGTTTCAGTTCTCTCTATTAGTTCCTGTTTGTTTATCAAATTCATATAGCTGCCCTTCTCACAAAGACAAGTGACTCTGGATAGTGCACTTATTTTCCTTTCTGTAATGATAGTTGAACCCTATATGTTAAGTATTCATGCATAGATATATACCATGTTTTCCCGAAAATAAGACCTGGTCTTATTTCCCCCCCCCCAAATAAGTGCTAGAGCTTATTTTAGGGAAAACATGATTTCCGGGTGATTAGCCTGGCTGGGCGCCACACCCCCAGTGCACACACAGGAGCTAGCAAGTATGTAGGGACTAACAGTATCTGGGAGCAGCTGCAGCCCATTGGTCCCTTGGTATACCCACTCTGGGGCTGCACAGAGTGGAAGGCAGGCAATCCCAATGCATGGAGCAGAAGGCAGGCAATCCCGATGCATTGCATAGGCTACAGGCAAGCTGAGAGATGCGAAGATGAGTCTCCCACAGCCTTCCGCCGCTCTGCCCCACCACATTTTGGCTTTCCCGTGGCCCATGTGCCATGTCCAGATCACCTGCCCCCCCCCCATGCCTCTGCTTCTGCCTGCTGCTTGCACAGGTACTCAATTCAGCTGTGCTGCACAGGCTGCAGCTGCAGAGACCATCAGCCCATGCACAATCGCTGCCTCCTATGCTGGCCATGGCCAACCCCTTTACCAGTGCTTATTTTGGGATAGGGCTTATATTAGGTACATGCAGTTAAATCAGGCTATGGCTTATTTTCAGGGTAGGTCCTATTTTTGGGGAAACATGGTAGAGCCATGAACAGTGAACCTGCATTATTCCTAATTGTTTGCTTGTTTTTTTGGGAGTGGTTTAATAATGCATTTACAGCTCGAAAATGTAATTATTTACATATAACAATATCTCAAATATTCCTGTTTGTGGTAGTGCATTTCAGTTTCTGACTACTTTCGAGAACAAAACATGTCCCTTCAACTGAATCAGTGTTTACCATGTAAGAACCTCTCTACAGCTTTTTTCCAGCAGTGCTGAAATAACACAGTAGCTGTAATATTTGCCTGACATATATACAATTATAAGTTGAAACCTTGGCAGTTTTTAAATAAAAAATATTACTTTTCATTAGCTAGTTAGGTTTTCTCCTTGGGCTTTTTTCTTTAGGTCCAATATTTTATTGGCCATCAATGTGCAGCAATTGTCTCCCTTCCTTCTTCCATGGACAAAATGATAGATAAAATATAATTCTTCAGCTTCTCTCTTATATCTTTATAGCTTCTCCTGGCAGTATGTTTGTTCTCATGTGGATAAGCATGAAGAAGTATCTGTCAGTGGGCTTGATGACTTGGCAGCTGTTTTGTTTCATCCCTAATCAGTATTTTTGACAGATTGTACACTTCAAAAATCAGCAGATCAAGCCAGAACACATTAATTTCTTTCTTGATAGCATACTAATAATTACTGCAACTTTCTTATTTGTTTTCTTTTAAGCAGCAGTTGAATCAAATCTTACTCATGTTCATCTACTGGTTTATTAGTCTCTGTAGAAATATATTTTATCTTCTTGCAAGTTGTTGAAATGTTTGTACTGTTTCACTATTGTATTGTCCAACTTAAAAGCTTGACCTTTTAAAATATTTTCCCAAGTAATCTTTAGCATTCTTTTGTTTTGTTGTGACAATTTCTTAATAAAAAAATAAAAACGGATAAAATCCCACAATAGACTAAATACAATATGTCTTAGTTCTTTAGGAAAAGTGGTTTTATGTTACCAGATTCCACAACAAGTTTCCATATTTAAGTGAGGGGTATGTATGAAAAGCATATGGCTGCATTTTATTAACATTCTTCTTTCTACTTAGCTAGAAATTCATCCTTTCTTAGTTAGAAATAACTAAAAGCTGTTTTTATGAAATTTTCAATGTGATATAAAAATGAAGGTTCAGGAGATCATATCATAGTTGCCTCAGCAAAAGAACTGAAAGACGGAGTTGGGATAATAAAACAAAGATGATAGCACAGGAAGCATTAGAAAAGGTATGTGTTCCTCTAAAATAAATGTATGCTTAAAGGCATCTTCTATGCCCACTCTGGCATGATACTAGAATTGAAGCGGGATGTTTGAGACATGAATAATCAGATATTACTGGAAAGGCGTGGGACTGATGATGATGAAAGTCAGTTTGATGTAATGGTTAAAATGCTGGCCTAGAAACCAGAAGAGTTCTACTGCTGTCTTAGAAAGGAAAGTGGGCTGGATGACTTTGGGTCAGTCACTCACTCTCAGCCCATCTCAACTCATCTCAAAGGTTTGTGGGGAAAATAGAAGGAAGAAGGGGTATTATTAGATTTGTTCACCATCTTCAGTTACTGATAAAGTAATTAAGGTGGAATAAAAATCTAATCGTTAATAAAATAAACTGTGCCATTAGGATGCAAGGCATCTGTTTCTGCGATCATCTTTGAAAACAAAATGGTTTCAGTTGCCCTCGCAGAGATCATCATACTGCCAAATGTGAGCAGTTCACAATTTGATGCTGTAATTGAGAAGGCTTTGTCTTAATTACACAACTATGAATGTCAAAGAAAGATAAGACACTCTGGGACAAGAGAATTGTAGAGGGATAGCAAAATAACGGAGAATGCAAAAAGGTGGCAAACGATGTGGAGAATATAAACTATTAGAAGGTAAATTTGTTTTTGTCCCCCCTTTTTCCACAAATACCTTGTTTACATTTGAAGAGCTTGGGGTGAGATTTTGATACATCTCTAAAAATATACTTGGAATAGCATACCTCCAAAGAAAAAAATTAAAAGCAAGAAACAGGATTATAGGACAGCAAACATACACTAATTTTCAAAGCTGAAAATGTGCTTTGAAATTTCAAAGTGCTAAACGTAAGTATATTATATAATTAATCATGTTTGGTGGCATAAATATTAATGCTTAATTAGTGTAATACATCAGGATGCAAATCCAAACATAGAAAAATTAAATGTAATCTCTCTATTTGTATTGAGAAGAACCCATGCCAAAGTATTCCATTTTGCTTATATATAGCAAGAAAATCTAAACTTGCAGCCAATTTTTATACATTTATTTTTCTTCTTGGGTATCAGCCATGGTTATGTAGTTCTAAAGATTTTAAAGTCATGGAAAGTATTCAATTGAGGAAAGACACTTTCTTCTTGTTCTTTGCTTGAACAGAAGCATTTTAGAGGGTTTTTTTTTAAATAAACTATAGCACAACAGAGATTCCTACTTGGGCTGCTCTGTTATTTTGCGCCTGATGAACTAGAAAGAGAAACAAAAACAGAATAGCATATTGAAGATGTACCTCTGGCCAATTCATAATAACTAATTCTAAGTTCTGAGAGCTGATACCTCCAAAGATTTCCTGAATCTTTTTCAGCTCCTTGGGAATTTATTTCCTTCAAGCCCGCAGCCAATTCTTCAGCAGCAGAATGGCTTCGAAGGACTAATTTCCCTTCCTCCTGGGCATCCAATGGGAAAAGAGAATCAACCCTTTTGTGAATTTTATACGAACTGTATTCATGTCACCAGCTTCCATCAATTTCCCTGTAACCACTGGGTTATAGAAAAAGCTTGGAAGCTAGTTTAAATACTACAGTAAATAGTGTTTCGAAGCATGCTGTGCTTATTTTTAAGTAACAAATCACAGAAATACGTACTTACACCCAATACAGAACACAAGCTAAGGTGTCAAGGCTAAATGAAATGTAATTCTGCATTCTTAGGCATTTTATTCACATTGATTTGTATGCTGCCTTTTTTCAAAGGCCCAGAAGCAAGTAAAATATAATGAAAATAATAAAAGAACAGTAGAGGTAATCCTCGATTTACAACAGTTCATTTAGTGACCATTCAAAGTTACAACAGCACTGAAAAAAGTGAGTTATAGTATAAGCAAAGCATACTAAAGTATAAGCAAATTGGTGTTAGTATTTCCTCTGGCAAATGCTGAAATGGCCATTATTTGTAATTATCATGAGAATCTGATGGGGTGGTATATAAGTCTAAATGCTATTGCTATGAAATGTGGTTCTATCAGTTGTCTAGCTTCAAAAAGTGTTGGAGCAATTTCAGCAATTGACTCATATTTATGACAATTGCAGTGTCCCAGGTTAAATGATCACCTTTTGCGATCGTCTGTCAAACAAAGTCAATGGGAAGCCAGATTCACTTACCAACTTAATAACTGCAGTGATTCACTTAACAATTGTTGCAAGAAAGGTCCTAAAATGGGGCAAAACTCATTTAACAAATGTCTTACTTAACATAAATTTTGGGCTCAATTGTGGTTGTAAATCGAGGATTACCTCTAAACCAAATGGAATTGGATTAAGAGAAATATTGAAGAGAAACTTCAAGAATTTCTCTTCCTCTCCCAAACAAGCTCTTACATGGACATTTCAGAAGTATAAGCAAATTGGTGTTATTTCCTCTGGCAAATGCTGGAAAAGGCATTATTTGTAATTACCATGAAAATCTGAAGTGCTTTAAACAAGACATTTCGTGATGATGTGATGAAACTGAAAAATCCTGCATGTGGCAGAATCGTATATTCTATAGAAATTCTGACAGGTTCTATGGCATAAACATGCTAAGTGGTAAAGTGAAGTAGAATATAAATATAAACAGCAAAATGAACCTCCTTAGGTGATGAAAAATATGAGTTTGTAAGATAGACACCAGCAAAGCAGAAATTGTACTGTTTCCAGTTAAACACATACAGTGCATGCTGTGATTCTTTAAAGTTAATGGCATTCTTTCCACTTGCTGTCCTAAAATGACTTATTTCTGTTAAGCAAATTCTGATAAATTATATTAATAGGAATAAAATTGCCCCAAAGTATAGTGTTTTATACACATTGTTAATCTTGAACATATTCATTCATTTTTTTTAAAATCATGTGATTTAATTAGTGATTTACATCACTGCCCACCTCTACCATGAGGTGTTAGCTGGTGCCATATCCAAATTACACTGGGCAAATCTAAAAAAGGATAGCCTCCCCCCTCACTACCCCTCAGGGAGGGCCTTTAGTTTAGTTTAGTTTAGTTTTGTTTTAAATTTGATTTATATGCCGCCCTTCTCCGGAGACTCAGGGCGGCTTACAAGGCGTTAAGCAATAGCCTTCATACTTTTGTATATTTATACAGAGTCAGCTTATTGCCCCCACAATCTGGGTCCTCATTTTACCTACCTTACAAAGGATGGAAGGCTGAGTCAACCTCGAGCCTGGTGAGATTTGAACTTGCAGTAATTGCAGGCAGCTGAATGTTAATTACAGTGCTTAGTCTGTCACATCACCAGGCTCTGGTAATACATGCCAAGTCAGCCTTTTCAAGCACAATCAAGTCATGATAAGGGTGGCCTTATTTTACATTGACCTGGCTTTTAGAAGCATCAGTCAACAATCCAGGACCCTGACGTAAGATTGTGGTGCTGTAACATACCATATAAATAATATATATATGGCACAGTCCCCAAGAATGGCCTGCTCCCATGTCTATCATCTTTTGTCCAACTACCTTTCACTACATTGTCAGAAAAGCAGGTAAAGAAATTTCTATCATAAAAGACAGACTTAAAGACTTCCAGTTGAGGAAATGGTAAGTATCTCTAAAAGTAAAAATATGGATAAGGAAAAGATGAGATGACTAGTCCATGCTTCAGATGGCTGCTCCTTATAAGGAGGCTGTAAAATGCCCACGTCTCATATACAGTAACAAAGTTCCATTGTTTTCAAGTTCTTTGTCCAGTAGTTCTAAAAGGAAAACCTCTGGCTTCAATGTTATAGTCATTTTAGTAATCTGCTGTGTTAAAATATGCACCTGCTCCCCAAATTTCTTTGCTTGTCACAACTTCACCAAAGATGATAAAAGTTCCTTCATTATAATTGCATGTCCAACATTCATTTGAAATATTTTTATACATCTTTGACAAATTAGGTGTTGGTTATCAACAAATATATTATTTTATTAAGAAATCTTTTAAATTATGATTCAGTGTAAATTTTAAATCTTTTGTCCACATGTTTTCCCATTGCTCAAACAAGTTCCTTGCCCACTGAATCCTACATATTCACATATTCTTTTTCCAAATTCAGTTTCAACAACATTTTATAAATCTTGGCAGTAACATGTTCATGAAAGCCATCAAGGTGTCATCCACAGTGAATCCTTTTTATTTATTAAATTTCTATGCAAACCCATCTCCCCTATAAGATGACTCTGTGGAGACACACAAACACGATGTTTGTCACATTCTCAACTTCTTTGAGATTCAAGTATTTTAAAGAATATTTTTTACTAAGCTTCACATTCTAAACTCTTTGGATTTAAGTATTTTAAAGAAAAAACTAACTAATACCTTAGAAAATTTAAAGAATATAAAATTAATGCCAAAAAGCAGGAAAGAATTTAATTTAAGAAAATTTTAAATGGACTACGGGAACAGACAGATTATTAATATTAACACTTTTGATACATTTTTGCAGTAATCAGACATAAATAAATAAAATAGTATCTTCATGTGAACATAAATTGTTTAGTTTTTTAGGGAAAAGATAAACGGTTAATTTCTTGAAACAAAGAAACAAAACAAAATTGAGACAGATCATGTGACCATAGAAATATGAAATATAAAGGGGGGGAAGAAAAAAGACTGTGGGGGGGACGAAAAGAAAAAAGGAAGGAAGAAAGAAAGAGAGAAAGAGAAAGAGAGAAAGAGAGAAAGAGAGAAAGAGAAACAGAAAAGCCTGCCTTTTATTTTGCTACTTGATAAATAGCAGTGGAACTTAGAGCAATGACAGATACTGTAAAGACATCACACTTGACAAATTTTAAAAGATTTTTGGAAAAAGGTTTGCAGCTATAACAATAGCAACAAGATCTGCTTAGAAAAAATTTGAAGGAGAGTAATTGGGGAGAATCTGAGGACAATAGGACAATAGAATGAATAAGTAAAACAAGTTATAGCTATGCACAAATGGAAAATAAAACATAAGTTGTGGACTATAAATCATAGATGAAAATTATTGGGGAAATAGGAATATTAAGCCAAGAGATGAGAAAATGACTTGGGAAATTGGAGCTACAAAGGAGAACTTAAAGTTTTGGAAAAAGTTTTGAGATGATAGTTTGAATCTTTAGGACAGAGATCAATTCCTATCAAAGCACCTTTATGTTAAACTAAGGATCAAGAATCCTAGAATAAAAGGACATAAAGTTTACTTGCTTGATCAGGGTTAAAATAAGAAATATTACTATAATATTCTAGAAACTCTTATTAACTTTTTGATGCCATTGGGCAGAAATATTAATGATTTTGGTATTTTTGGATAGATGGCTTATAATATTTGTAAAAAGTAAAATCTATTATATATCTTTAAAGGTGAAGTTTTTTGTACTTCTGGAAAGAAGATCAGAAGTAACTTCCTTAATTACTCTTTCTTTTTTCTTTTCTTTCTTTCTTTTCCCCTCTTGTCTTCTTCCTTTCTACATTTTTAAATTTTTTCTTTCTACTTTTCTTTTAGAAAATAAATAGATAATTTTTAGATAATAAAAAAGAAGAAGAAAACAGGCTAGACTAGGCTGAAGGAAAAGCATAAAACTCAACAGAGATAGATGGAAAGTTTTTTATTTAGAAAAATGCAAACACATGTAGTTATAGGATAACGAATACCATGGCTGATAGGTTGTTCCAACTCACCTTGCGATTCTGAAAGATTCTGTGAAAATGTGGGACACTATCCATCCTATATGACTTCAATTTTCTTTCACTTCTTTTAATTAAACAACATTCAAACATGTTGCTAAACATGGGAAATAGACTTGCTGCAAAATGAAATACCAGTCTTCAGATTCGGCTATATATCCAAGAATTCAAATTTCATATATATTTCAAGCAATAAAAATAGTGAATGCTGCAATGCAGAGCTTTAGAACTGTGTTTATCTGCCCAGTAAAGGGGAAAAAAATAAATATTGGAAGGCACCTTGTGAGGCAGGGGAATTAACAAAATTGTGACAAATTACTTTCTGATAATTGGAAGTTGTATGAATTGTCACATTTCTAATGGGAGCCATTTTGTGAAAACAACTGCAACATCAATATTCAAAATGGGAATATGTCCATTTGCCCCAAATTATTTATTGAACAAATTGTCAAAGGGAAGCATGACCTTGTCACAACTTGGAAGCAAAACAAGTTCAGATCTGATAAATTAATTAGATTAGAGACTAAGAGAAAGTATCAGGATTGTAGATCAACACAGGTTATTTCAAGTGCCTTCCTTCCTTCCTTCCTTCCTTCCTTCCTTCCTTCCTTCCTTCCTTCCTTCCTTCCTTCCTTCCTCCCTCCCTCCCTCCCTCCCTCCCTCCTTTCCTTCCTCATGCATTAATACACACAATGATATACAGAATTTCCTCCTTTTTAAAGTGCCAAACTAGGAGTACAGAGATTATAGATATCTGAATGCCGTGCATGTACAATAGAATCAGTGACTTCCAGCTACAAGAAGCCATGTGTCTAAAATAAATGCAACAATTCATACTAAATATCATTACTCACTGCACAGGCGGCATCATGAAAATATATTCTATCTTCCTCAAAAGTATCATAGATCCATTTCATTACTTAGCAGGATGCCTATTTTTATTACTGTTTTCTCTACTGAAAACTGCAGCAAATTATAGATTAGCTTGCAGTATAAAAGCCATTGTTGCTGGACATTTTTGAGTGACTTGTTTCAACTTACTTCTAACTGTTTTATTGTGATAGACTGTGTGTCTTTACAGGCATCACTGAACTGGAAACCATGTGGAATTCTCTGAGCATAATGGGCCCGTTCTCAGTCATCGTAGCAGAACTGGGGTGTAGAATAACTACACACTTTTCACATACAATATAACCAATGGATTCACTGATACAGGAAAATGTTTTCTTTGGACAGCTGACAAATATATTACAGGAAGGACTATTTGCCACTTCTCAGTTACAGGCGGCTTAGAGAGCAGATTGTGTTTTACTCATGCAAAGAAAAATTTAACAGTTTATTTATCCCTGCCTATAGAAAACTGGATGCTAGGAAGGTTCAATTTAACTTGATTCTTGATATATTATTTTCCTTTGTTTCATACATTGATGTGAACCGTTTCTCTTCATGAATCAAATTACGTAAATTGAATTATTCAATTCTAGAATCTGTAGAGAGAGATATAAAGTTCTAGTGGCTAGCTGATACAAACTCTCAATCCTTCACAAAAGTTCTTTTTTTCTGGTAAATTTTTTTCTTCCTTCCATTAAGAATTACAGACACTGCCGTGAACCCAGATGCTTCTCTAAAACAGAGACTACTGTAGCCCAACTACTGGCATATAGCTTTACTAAGTCCCTTGAACTCATTCTGTGTTCTAAGTTTTTGAAGGAGTCTTAAACTGACAATTTTGCCACAGTGCCAGTTCATTAACTTGCACTGCTGTCAAAAGTACTTCCCTTCTTCTTCTAAAGGTGCTATAACTGGCCATCGTAACACCTACAAGTGCTTCCATCTTTTTTGTTCCTGGGGTCATATTATCTGATGAAAGTGACTTTATAGAAAAGTCAGAAAATTATTCTACCTATGCTTCTGATCACACATATTTCCAGAGCAATCTGTATATTTTCCCCTGGATTGCTGCTGGTTAACTGATGGATTTTGATGTGCTTTCTACTCTGTTCTCCTGCCACGTATTATGACCAATGTGTAATATGATTCTCATCAAATAGCTGTAGACAAGCTTACTTTTAAAATCTGATCAATGTAACAATAGTAATTAAATACATTTTCATGGACAAGTGAGAGATCCCCTGAATCAATATTGATTACACTGAGAACTTTTGAGAAATTAAAAAGTCTTAAAAATATACTCTTCTTCATTTTGTAAAATTAATACATGTATGAAATAGTTGAATAGAATAAAATAGTTCAGAAGCACAATCCATTGGACAGTTGTCTTGCTTGCCAATTCCTGGAAATGAATAGAAGAAATGCAGTAGAATAGAGAGAGTCTGTCTGTCTGTCTGTCTGTCTCTCTCTCTCTCCCCACACTGTCCCTCCCTCCCTCCCTCCCCCCTCTCTCTTCGTCCCTCCCTCTCCTATACAAATACACACAGAGAGAGAGAGAAAACTGTTTACTTTATTTTTATCATATATCTACAAGTGCTTTTAAGAAGAGATTGGACAACCATTTGTCTGAAATGGTATAGAGTTTCCTGCTTGAGCAGGGGGCTCTAATAAAAGACCTCCAAGGTCCCTTCCACTTCTGTTATTCTGTTATTGCTGTTATCTGTTAATTTTTACTGAATTTTGTATATTTTCATATCTTGTTTATGAAATGTTTGCCCACTTTAGTGAAGGTTTTAGGACCAGTAGTCCAAACAAGAAATTGATTGATTGATTGATTGATTGACCTTAGTGGTTCTTTGTAATAGCAAAGTGCTGGATTCAAAGAGCAGTGAGAAGAGGAGCAACGTAAAAGACAAAGCAGCAGAAAAGTCCCCATCCAAGGGTCTTCACTGCGAGAAGTGGTCTTCATATCCAATTTTCATATTGGATCTTTATGGATATCAAATTATAGTCTACTTATTTTTTCTCTTTTTCAGATTAGTTACAAATTTGCTTCACACATTCTGAGTGACAAGACTAAGTTTCCCTTTTTCTATCCAATGTTCCCCATTGAGGGAGTCCAGTATCCAGTAATTATCAAACTTTTCCTCCATTTCAAGTGGACACTGATTGGTTTGGTTGCTGCAGACACAAGCAATGGCCAGAGGTTCATGAATATGTTGATTTCTATGCTGACAAAGAAAGGCATTTGTGCAGTTATATCACAAAGGTTTACAGTGGTTGCCAGCAAATTAATAATTAAATTTAGTCAATACAACAAGTGGAAACAAGTCAATGTCTTTGTTTATCAAACAGAGACAAGTTATTTCCTAGAAGGCATAGCAGTTATAGAAAAAGTGCTGACAGCCTTTAAGAAGCCCATTGTAGGAAAAAATTGGATCACAACAGCCCGCTGGGTCTTGACTTTAGGTTTGAAGGTTTCTATCTCTTTTCTGCCCAACATCCATGCCATTTTTTCCCTTCTCATGAAAACAAAGAAAGTGGCAAAGAAAAAACAGGAAGGAATAGGAAGGAAAAAGAAATAGAAAAAAAAGACATTTATATGCCAAATAAAATTAAATAATAATTTGCATTAAAGATGAGATTTGTAATGCATATAAACATAATTTGATAGCAATTCAACAATTTGAAACTATTTATTAAAATCAGTTCAACATTAAACAACTAGCAAAGGAAGCCTGGCTAAAAATTGATCAGAAAAAAAACATTTAATAAGAATTTCTATCTAAATCTGTCCTTACTATAAGCAATTAGGCAAAATCAAATATTTCCTAGAGGTAATTTGGTGTAGTGATTAAGGCAAAAGGTAGAAATCAGTAGATGTGAGTTGAAGTTGGGCACAAGCTAGTTGGGTGACTTTGGGATCTTGGGTTTCTCAGTGCTAGAAAGGAAGCAATTGCAAACCAATTCTGAAAAACATTGCCAAGAAAATAGCATGGACCACTCCAGACAATTACTACAAAAATCACAGGGACAAAAAAAATTGCAGTTTTTAATGTCTTATATTAAAAGACACCCAAACCTCACATGTGCTAAAGGACTGTAGTTTCCTTGTTAAATTAAATTCAGAATCCGACTTCTTTTTGTTTTAAATATAACGTTATTTTTTTAACATTGTACATATTCCCTTCTAAATGTCTTCTGAAGGAGAAATTCTAAAAGAGAAATTGTGTGTAATTTCCAGGAAGAAGTATTTCCAGTAAGAAGTATAAAATCTCTTCGCAGCTGTTATCATGTACAGAGCCAACTCTGTATACTGCTTTGTTGGAATGCAAGTCTTAGTAATGCTTAATAGAACAGCTGGCAGGAAACAAGTCAATGTTTAAATTTTGTTTCAATCTAGAGTGAATCTTCTTCCAGAATTATCAAGCTTCATGACATTGCCTCCAAGAGTGAAAAAATAATCCAACCTGATTATTGTATTTTCATCATTTTTTTTTAAAAAATATGGATTTTATACTTTGAGATCCAGCACTGGAGTAATATACTAATGATTAAACAACTTGAACTAATTTCCTCTGAGAAATATTGACAGTAACTTTCATTCTTATTTTTCATTGGTATTTCCGTTATTGTCCATCAATTGTCCCATTTAAATTCTGCATCCATTTAATCATAAAGTTTTTGATTTATTTAATTTCTGAGTCATATTTCAAATAATAATTTATAAATAAACCCTAACAGGGGTTCTGAATTTTGTATTATAAGCATTTCAAATTTAGTCAGATTATTGAATGTCCTACCATATTTTTGTAATTCTTTTTCAACTATGCTAACAATTTAAAGAATAGACTCTTGAAAAGAACTTTTTTCAGTGGGCAATTTTTAGAAAATTTCATTTTCTGAATGATTAACAGAATAACAGAGTTGGAACGGACCTTGGAGGTCTTCTAGTCCAACTCCATGCTCAGGTCGTAGACCCAATACCATTCTGGACAAATGGCTGTCCAATCTCTTCTTAAAAACCTCTAGTGATGGATCAACTGGTTATTAACATACATTTATCCAAAATGATGATTATTGATTGATCAGCTCTATAACCATTTTTAAAAGGAGAAATGCTTATCTCTAGAAGGTTGATAAAGATACATCCAAATCTTAGAATTAAAATGCCTACAACCACACAAAAAACTTGCTTGAACACATTTTTCCTATTGAAATTGTAGGTAATTGTGGGATATAGATGTGAATTATGTCTGCACTGATTTATATTGCTGACTTGATTTGGAAAACTGGACTGCATTGTTTAATCAGTTTGGATTTCCTTATGTTAAAGTGTAATCAGAATAATTTTGGGCAGCTGTAATTTCAGAAAGAAATTCTGAAAGAAATTTTCAGAAGCCTTAGTTATTCATCTTTGTGTAAGTGAACTGAAATTTGCTGCATTCCTAATACATTTTAGCATTTTTATTAGTGAGCTTACTTTTACCTAGGTAGACCTGATATTTCCACACACATTTTCATAATTTTATTTTAAAAATAAGCAATAAATATAGTAGTTGAATTCATTTACTTCATACTTACTAATTTAATAAAACTTTCAGTTTAAGCCAGGGCTGTCCAATTCACAGCCCACAGGCTGGATGCGTCATGCACAAAAGTTACAGTATGTCACATGACACCCCCGTGACAATGTGAGTTTGACATCCCTGGTTTAAAGTTAAAAGAGGAACACCTGCTTCGGTCTATTAGGTGAGTAGTTGTGTGCATTTCTTCACTCAGTTTTAGAAGATCAAATCTTTAAAACCAAAGTATCTAAAAAAACCTGTAGAATATTTTTTTAAAAATCATTTATCAATCTAATGAAAATGCTGATTTCTTTTTAAAAAACTGCTCCTAACCACAGCTATTTTTTCTATTAAAACCAAATGGTTGTTTAACATACATAAATCAATAAATAGATCATGTATTTTATGTGGTAATTGTTTTAGATTCAAATTCCAATAGTTATAAATAGGACTGGGAAATATATTCCCATATATCTATAGATAAACTATACTCACTGATAACAATGCTGAAGTTATTATGTGATGGATCATAAATCCAGTATGGTGAGAAATCATAATGGGCAGCCATATATGCAAAAAGTGTTTCGAACTTTTAGTGAATCACAAACTCAGCCTAAGTGTAATAGTTGTTCAACAATTAAATAGACTGGAATTGTTTAAGCCTAGGCCAGATGATCATCTGTTTACTCATATGGTAGTACAGGTTCCTGCATTGATCAGGGATCAAAACTACCTTAAGGTTTCTTCTAACATTAAGGTAAAGGTTCCCCTCACACATATGTGCTAGTTGCTCCCAACTCTAGGGGGCGGTTCTCATCTCCATTTCAAAGCCGAAGAGCCAATTCTGTCCGAAGATGTTTCCGTGGTCATATGGCCAGCATGACTAAATGCCAAAGGCGCACGGAATGCTATTACCTTCCCACCAAAGGTGGTTCCTATTTTTCTACTTGCATTTTTTATATGCTTTCGAACTGCTAGGTTGGCAGAAGTTGGGATGAGTAACAGGAGCTCACCCCGTTATGCAGCACTAGGGATTTGAACCACTGAACTGCTGACCTTTCAATCGACAAGCTCAGCTTCTTAGCCACTGAGCCACCATGTCCCTTCATCTAACATTAGCCTTCTATAATTCTGATTCTGCTTAATTCTGGCAGCACTGACCTGCAGCAGGATATATATAGATGATAGAGAATAAGAGAAATAGAGAGCTAGATATATTTCCATAATTTCTCAATGATTACAGAAATGGCTCAAGATTATATTTAGGTTTTTTTTGGATATAACTGTTTAGTTTTGGGATATTTAAACTTAGTCATGGTAACCACATACCCACTCACTATCTCTTTACTGATTGTGGATCTTGTCAATTGTTCTGATTAGTTTGTATTAGTAGGCCCACATTTTGTTCTCCTTGTCTTTAATGTTAATGTGGATCTGACTTGTTTTTGTTGTTGCTGTTGCTGTTGTTGTTGATGATTTTAGTGTCTTTTACTAATCTAATGTACTCTGAGAGCATATGCACCAAGACAAATTCCTTGTGTGTCCAATCACACTTGGCCAATAAAAACATTCTAATTCTAATTCTAATAAGTTTCTTTGTATTTTAGCTGTTCTAATTCAGGATATTTTGACAAGCTGAAGTAAAAATAATTCTTGGAACACTAACAAAAATAATTTGGAACACTAAGAATAAAAATAAAATAAAATAAAATCACTGATCTATCTTGAGCCATTGTAGATCCCCCAGCAACATAAATTCTTTCTTTCTACTATAAAAAAAAATAGAAGTTAAAGAAAGGAAAGGGTAATCTTGCTTTGTTTTGTTTTATGTCAGTTTTGTGTGTGTGTGTGTGTGTGTGTGTGTGTGTGTTTGTCGGTGTCGATGTCGGTGTCAGTTTCTTCTGTAGGTGCATAGCTGTCAAATTAGTTCACCCTATAGATCCAGAAACTTAGGAACTGGGAAGAGAGATAATAAATTTCTCTGTTATAGAAATGGAGTCGTACAAGTGGAGAAGGAGGAAACGCAACTTCACAACAACTTTCAACTATATCACAGATGAATTTGCAAGAAGTCATCTCCCCTGTACAAGATCGGTATAATTATAGAAACAAAGATGGTTTCAAGTTGAGTTGAGACTAGGCTTCTATGGCATCTAAACCACTTCCTAATGGGGAAGTATGTCAGACAACAAGCAGATTCCCATGTAACTAGAAGAGCCAATTTAGATTAGTGCTTTAGATGTCATAGAAGCCTAGTCTCAACCCAGCCATGAAAGGTCACTGGGTGGAGACTATCTGCAACCATTGCTGGGGAGCAAAACTGTTAAAATACAGAATAACAAATTAACAGAGTTCGACAGGGCATTGGAGGTTTCTACCATAGCCCTGCTTAAACAGGAAACCCTATATCACTTCAGACAAATAGTTATCCAATTTCTTCTTTAAAATCTCCAGTGTTGAAGTACTGGCAACTTCTGGAGGCAAATTGCTCCACTGATTAATTCTAACTGTCAGGAAATTTATCCTTAATTTTAGGGTAATTCTGTCCTTGATTTCTCTCCACTACTTCTCCTGTCTTCAGGTGCTTTGGAGAACAGGTTGATACTCCTCTTCTTTGTAGTAACCCTTAGATATTGGAACACCGCTATCATGTCATCCCTGGTCCTTCTTTTCATTAAAGGAGAAGTCTATGCGCACCTGATATTCTGGAGGAAAAAAGCAAAGTATAAATCTAACAAATAATAATCCTGAGAGATCCATACAACAAAGCAACACTTCATAATTAATGAAAAATTGTCAAATAACAATTAAAAAGCAGACTCATAAGAATAATTAGCATCAGCATCCAACTATAACTAGCTGAAGATGATATGCACATTTGCAGAGGAAGGAAGGAAGGAAGGGAGGGAGGGAGGGAGGGAGGGAGGGAGGAAGGAAGGAAGGAAGGAAGGAAGGAAGGAAGGAAGGAAGGAAGGAAGGAAGGAAATCACTTAATATAATTAAAATTGCTTATCAGGAAAGACTTTGCTTTGATTTCAGTATCTCTGCAAACAATTTCTGCCATCATAATAAAATCTTGGAGATTGGTTATTGCTATTGAAATTAATTACATGCATATTATGAAAACTAAAAAAAAACCCCTATAATTATAGAAAGAAGCAATCTATAGTTCTTAGAGTTTGTTGTGTGAAACCTATATTCAGACCATTGATCCAACCTCAAAACTCAGTAATCCTTTAGTGAAAATATGACCAGTACAGACTCAGGGAGAGTGAATAGGAATGCAAATTCTAGCACTTTCCTTCTAAGAGATAACAATTACATATTGTTACAGAAGTCAGGATTACAATAGTTGTCTAATATTACTTGTCTGGCCTATTTAGATAATGACATCTATTATTTCAGTGGTTAGCTGCTCAAAATTTGACAGTAGAATTTCTTAATGGAAAAATATAAATATAAATGTAGCATGAGTTGTGATTTCAGTGAAACTAACTTTGTTGTTTTATATTTTGGGGACAAGTGAAGATCTGAGGCCACTGAGGAACCATTTGAAACATATCTGGTCTACCCAGTATCAACATTTCACTAAAGTATTTTGGGGGAAAAACTCTCACAATGTTCTACTACCACACTCAAATAACATAACAGAATAACTATTTATTCATGGACTATTTTAAACAATTTAACTCTCAGAATTTTGGTGGAATATATTTTATCTGAACACTTTATGTACGGCCCCTTTTTTGTAACAATATTTACTCTTCAGGAATTTTACAGCATTTGTCAGAAAGCCAAAATCAGTAAAAATGAGGAGCATGGCTGAAGCCATGTTAGAAACATAAAAAGCCATTCAGAGTGTCCTCCAAAAAGACAGTTTGCCAGAAGCCTTGTAAAAGCAGATAAGATGCATAAACAATGTAGTGGCAAAGAGGTCAACAAACAATTAGTTGCATAGTCTGTATGAGAAGCTATATAATTCCCAGGGGAAGATTTCTGATAACAGTGAATAGTCAAGGACAAGGTGCTTCCTTTTCCAAGTCAACCAATTATTATTATTATTATTTTTAAATAGTTCTTCACAAAAGATTTTAGTAACGAACTAAATGAAAGTGCTCGTTGACATGCACATTTTGTCTTCTCCTTTGAGGGAGTAATTTCTGATCATAGATAAATTAAACAACTTCAAAGCACTCTTCATCCGCTTTTTTTGTGGTTATTTGAGATTGCTCCCCCCCAAAAAAAAATCCTGAAAAAATAAATAGATGTACATTTATACTGCAGCTTATATGGAATTAGCGTGAGCCTTTCTTTGTCCTTTTAATATTCATTTGCTATTACCAACTTTGTTCTTGAATTGTTACATATAGCTAAGATTACATGTGGAATGAAATTGGTACATTTATTGCAACCTAAAACTACAAAAATATTTTTGGGAGCAGTCTGAGCATATAATTATTAGAAATATTGTAAGAGCAACATAGAATAACAAAAAAACTTTGCTGTAAACACAAAAACAGCATTCTGAGAGAGCCACGGTGGTGCAGTGGTTAGGAAGTACTGCAGGCTACTTCTGCTGACTGCCAGCTACCTGCAATTTGGCAGTTCGAATCTCGCCAGGCTCAAGGTTGACTCAGCCTTCCATCCTTCCAAGGCTGGTAAAATGAGGACCCAGATTGTTGGGGACAATATGCTGACTGTGAGGGTTTACAGAGGGCTGTAAAGCACTGTGAAGCGGTATATAAATCTAGGTACTACTAAGTACTATTCCAATATAGTAAATGGAATTGTTTATGGGTACAATTATCATATAGGATTTAGTTGTATATAGCTGGATTTAGGATATCTCAACTGTCAGCTTTGTTCCTCTTTAACAGAAAGAAACAAACAAAAATTTTATTGCATAACTAGTATACCTGACAAGTTTTGCCACTAGAAAGACAAATATGGCTATACCCCACTTGCCATTTATGATTGTCCATAGAAGAAAGGATAATGTAACTTGTGCTGGAACCAGGGTTTCCCCCCCCACACACAATTTTCTTAACCTTTGTTAACTAGTATTGCAACTAATACATACAGTATTATAGGCCTGTGCAGATGCAAATCTCAATGAGACATTTTATCTTTGACTAAAAGATAGTTCTTTGCCGCAATACAGCTAAGTATTGTGGTGGGCCCTGTTTGGTAGAAGATATCATTTTACTTTCATTCAAAAGTTCTTGAAAGTGTAAGAAAGTGCCACAGGACACCACAAACCACTTAGAACCATGAGTATCTGTAGAGTAAATGATCAACAAGGTCAAAGACAAAGGTGCAAACTGGAGATTGAAGCCTGTCCCTGTTCTGACCCAGCCTTCACAAGCATTGAGAAACCACTTAGTCATGAGTAAAACACACCCCTTTTTAAAAACAGGGCAGGAACAGTCTTTATTCACATTGGATAGACAAAACCAAAAATGATTAGTCACAAATGAAAGTATTTTCCCATTATGAAACAGGGCATGAAATGTCTCTGTTCACATAAGAACTCAAGATAAAAAGTCCTTCAATGATTAAGCCAACAGAAACAGTCCCTGTTCAGACCGGCTGAGGCAAATGTACCATCTATTGTTTCCCAACACGGAAACTCAGCTGGCACCTCAAATACAGAGCAATTAGCCCCAACAAATCTGGTTCTGGCAAAGGAATCCAACGTGATTGATATACACTGGAAAATGAATGGTTGTTTGCGACAACAGGCCACTCCCAAACCCCTACTATTTATTTCCCAGCTAGGGAGGGGCTGGCTAGCGTCTATGTCCTTGAGAGCTGGCCTATTGCCTTCTGTTGCCCTCCTCTCCTTTCTATACATACACACATCTGGGATGGGCCCCATCTGTTCCTCCCCCTCACTCAGTTCAGACCATGAAGACAGCTGCCGCTCCACCTTAGAGGCAGACAGAAGGCTCTGCCTCTGCCTCTGCCTCTGCCTCTGCCTCTGCTTCTGCTTCCTCTGTTGTAGCCCACCAGCAGCCAGCAGAGCTGGCAGCAGATTCAGACAGTGAGGAGGTTGGGAAGGAATGTGGGCCAATCCTGGAGTCTGGGGAAGGCTTGGACAATGGCTCTGAGTTAGAGGCAGAGAGGGGGCCAAGGCCATCTGGTAGTTCTTTGCTGCCTCCAGAATCTCTGGAGTCTGACATCAGCAATGCAGAAAAACAGCATGAGTCTGTTCCCAGTGTGCTCATGCACAGAGCTGCCAGGAGACAGGAACATTTAAGGAAACAGGGTTGATTTGGGAGTAAGGCTTGTAGATGATTGGCCCCTCCCATAAGACATAAAAGAGAAGCAAACAGGATGTGAGCTTTTGCAGGAAGCAATTAGTTTATCTGGCCAATTCAAGACTTGAAACTTCTGTTTGTGACTCTGTACCAAGTTTGGCCTTCCCTGCATCTGGAAATTAGGTCTTTGGCAGCATTTCACGTGAGATAGGTGGGTGTTCCTTTGAAACACTGTTTATCAAGCCTTGCGGACTGTTAATAAAATTTACAGCCATATGAATTAAAGAGGTTTGCTGGAACTAAGTTTGTACTGTTTAATTTCTAAGGAAGCCTAGGTCACAACACCCTCCTTCTTCTTCAGGGCCTTCCAAAGGCTCTGAAGCTGCCCCAGGCTCCCCCTCCCCCTCCTCCTCATCTGACTCTGCTTCTGTTCTGCTGGCAGCTGTTGGGCCACAACAGTCCCTTTTTATATGTGTGTGATGGGCACCACTCTTATTAAAGAAGGTCAGGCTTTGATCATCCAGTTGCTCCTATTATTTTGATGTGGATATACCTTCTTTGAAGAATAGTTCTCTTAAAATTTTGTTGAAATGAAACTCCTTTTGGAAGGTCTGTATAAATAATTTGCAATACTTGCAAGTACTTTACTGGTAACTGATCCCTATTCTAGGTAAATTGTTGATGCTAAACCAACTTTAAATATTATTGAAATTCTTTTCAAATCTTGTTGTCAATTTTCAGTGGCAAATAAAGCACTCTCTGGTTGGATAGAATATACAAAAGACAATTGAATGCTAAGATTGACTGAAAGCCAAAAAAATTATTTGGTCCAAATTAACCAGGCTGCGACTAATGACCATGTGGCCTGGCTATGTACTAAGTAGGTAGATCCATTAAAATCAATTTTCTTTATTTGTAGCTAATTTTAATTGCATTGTGCCCAATTTCTTTATTTAATGGTCTTACTTCAAATATCTAAATAAATCTATTTAATTTCTTTAACATAATAATTAATATTGGATCTTTGTCAAAACCAATGATTAACTGTAAAGATAAAATGAAGGCTACAGATTCTTAAAAATTCCACAGCAAAAATGCAAAGAAGTAATAAAACCTTTTCAAAAGTATTTGGCAAGGAGGGTAATAATTTAGTATGCCTTGTACTGGAAATTTCATCTGTAGTAGCACTAAAAGAAACAAGAGCCCAAATAACTCTGGACTGAAATCAGCATAGCATGAAATCATATCATTTACTGGCACTTTTTATGCTGACCTCTGAGACTACACGAATTCTTAAGAAATTATCTAGAATTACCTTTTTCTGTGTCATGTTTGCCCACATTATGATTTAAACAATAAAATTTTCTAGTAGTTTTTTTATTTTAATACCCTCTTGACCTTTTGTGTCATAAATAATACTACAATTAGGGCATTTGAATAATACTATAACAGTAAGTATTGTAATGACATGTTTATAAGCATAATTATAAATATAATTATAGTGTAGAGGAAAATCGAAGGAAAGTAAAGATCCAGATATTTTGTTTTAAAAAATAGAAAGGGTCCCAGGCAGCAATGTTCAAAGAGTCACAGAAGTGAATCTGACAAGAAATGGTGGTCAGCAATTCAGCAAGGCACTTTTAAATCCACTAAGGAAATAACAGACATCATTTAGTGTTAATGTTTTCCAATGCTTCTGTGGTATTTTATTAATCCAAAGTGAAAGGAAAACTGTGCTGACTGGGAGCAAGAAAGCACAAGTGACAAAACATGTGACATGTTGAAGTTATCAGCATAATGTCAAAGCTCTGACTAATGAACCCAAGAAAATCAGAACTCTGAGACTAGGATCCTTTACACTATATTTCTTTTCTTTTCCCTCCCCCTTTTCTTAGTTTTCCACTACTTTTTTATTTTTATTTTTTTGTATTTTATATTTTGAAAAACCAATAAAAAACAAACAAGCAAGCAAAAACTCAAAGGGAAAACTCAATGGATCACTGGGTCTTTTTCTGCTGTCAGTTTTCTATATTTCTATGTTTCTAAAACCAGCATCATAGTTTTCTTGGACAATTGGATGCAGACTGTGGTAATGCATGTGTTTGTGTGTCTATATATTTCATATCTCAAAAGAATAATGTTAAGGTTTTAAAGGAACAAAATTTAGTACTATATGTTAGTGCCCTCTTAATTCTATCTAATTCACCATTATTTTCACAGAAAATAAGACAATGCAGAAGGGCTTTTCTCCTAGTTGGCTGAAATGAATGTAGGTCTTACAGTTGAAAGACTAATTTTGGTAACTGAACAACTGGCTTTTATTAATACAAACGTGGACACATTAGAAATTAACTTTGAGACTTTTGTTTGAAAACACTCGGAAATACTTCCTGCTTTTATTGAAGCCATGTGTCAGGTCTGGACAAGCAACATTGTCTGTGAAAGAGAGTTAAGCAATCTCAGGTCAACAAAGCTGTTAAAGTCAAGAGTGATTCTCAAGATGAACATTTTCCCCTCATTGCAAAGACAAATGTCTCCATCACTGTTTTCCATAAAATCCCTTCAGCCACAAAATAAATCACCTCACCAAAACACACTAGTTCCTTCTAAATAAACTAGGCTATGCTTCATAGATTACTGAACAGTTCCTCTTCCCTGGGTCAGCTCCTCTGATGTCAGTAGCAACAAGAAGATTTCTGTGAAAGAGACTACAACTGCAGTTGCTAAGTTCAAGCATTCTTTATGGTTCTGGCATTTAGTTAATGGCTCCCTTAAAGATAGAGGTTTGGGTCCAATCTGCCAAATATGAATAGAATCTTGGGAGAGCTATTTCCTGAGTATTCATAATTGGCAAATTAATGGGAATGCTATTGAACATGTGTTCACTTATAAAGACCTTAGAGTACCATACTGGCTTTACTATCCTGGAGAGAACATTTCCTATAATGGCCAAGTGTTGCACAACATAGTTTCTTAACTATCGTGATATTTTTTTCACTCAAAGGAGCCTATTTCATTCCTTCAGCTTGCAAAGTCTTGATTGCTAAGGTCATTGCATCCCATTTTCTCTATAGCCTGTACATTTATTTATTTATCATATGGCATACAATATCAGGGAAATCTACACATGCTAGACACAAAGCAGTTCTGACAGCCCAGATTGCTAGTTCACTCTGTTTGGCGCTTGCGTGCCTATCCTTGGTGCACCGAGAGGGATGAACTAGCACTGCACTAACAAGCTAGTGGTGCTTGGGTTGCTGGCTCTTCCAGGTTGCTCTGCTGGTCTTGCCTCACCTCACCTTGTGTCGCAGTGCCTCAAATCCATCCAGGTCCAGTGCTGGCTTCTGCTGTTCAGATACATGAATTCAGCTATTTTTCCATCAAAGTGGTATCCATTTATCTACTTGCAATACTGCATGCTTTTAAACTGCTGGGTGGCCAGGAGCTAGGGATTGAAGAATGGGAGCTCACTCCATATCATGAAACTGAACTCAAACCTCCATAATGCAGACTATTTCTGGCTTACAGTTTCAGCATCATTAAGTCACTGAATCTTCACATCCCATTCAAGTTTGTACACTTAGAAATTCTGACATTTTTAAGCCATTCACTCTAACAATACTATTTTTATAGCTTTGTATTAAAAATGCTGCATCTTATTTAGAGATGGTTTAATACTGATGGTTTCTAGAGTATGAAGCAGTATATAAGTCTAAGTGCTATTATTATTGGTATCCTCTTTTACATTTTTGACTAAATATTTGACCCCATTCATTGTCAGAAAACAAGTTAAATTTATCTAGTTAAAGCAAGCTTTCCAAGTCAAGCATTGGAAAGCTTATTTGTTTATGAGTTTTGTTGGAAAGCCTTTGCCCAACTCAGAAAATTATGCCTAGCTTCTAGACTTGTAGCATATGGGGTCTTTTCAAATAGATATGTACTAGCTTCCTACCTCTCCTCCATCACAGTTCTGAAGTTTCTCTAGGTTTTCACATTGGCTAGGATGGATAAGGAACACAGTGGCTCAGTGGCTAAGATGCTGAGCTTGTCGATCAAAAGGTTGGCAGTTCAGCAGTTCAAATCCCTAGTGCTGTGTAACGGAGTGAGCTCCTATTACTTGTCCCAGCTTCTGCCAACCTAGCAGTTCGAAAACACGTAAAAAAATGCAAGTAGAAAAATAGGGACCACTTTGGTGAGAAGGTAACAGCACTCTGTGCACTTTTGGCATTTAGTCATGCTGGCCACATGACCACAGAGATGTCTTTGGACATTGCTGGCTCTTCAGGTTAGAAATGGAGATGAGCACTGCCCTTAGAGCTGGAAATGACTAGCACGCATGTGCGGGGAATCTTTACTTTTAGGATAGAAGAATTGCCTTTGGCCAACCTGTTTGGGATGCTATAAAAATACTTTCCTTCATCAACATAGAAATCCTTGTGGAAATGCATGAGTGAAATCTTTGAGCCATACACTCCTTCAGTATTCTCTCTATAAGAATGCTAGATTACTTTTATTTATTCTATCCTGGAGAAATTTCCTAATAGAAAGCAGAACTTCTATTTGCACTTCTTCTAATCACTGTTGTTATTATTAGTTGTCCAATTGTGTTGTTTATATGTACCATCTGCCACTTCTTATGTCTGAAAATTGTTCAAATGTTCTTTACTACTAACTTCACATTTTCATTTTACTTGTTTTACTTTTTTTATTGTTGGCCATATGTACATAAATATATTTAATTTCATTTCAATTGATATTGTATTTTAAGACATTTTCTGCTTGTTTGTTTTACCTTTCTTATTTGCCTTGCCTTGAAATCCTAAAGGAAAAGGTAAAGGAAGACAAGAGAGGGCAATAAGAAAACTTATTTTTTTACTGCTACAATAAATTATTCAATTGGACTACAGTTTCTTTCACTAGTGGGAAAAATAGTTCCTATCCAATTAAATGATGTACTGTAGGTTTAAACATAGCTAGGGCCTCCTAGTGCTTCTGCTGAGGACATGGCTCCCTTGATATGCTTCTATTCAACTGTATTGTATATATATCTTTTTTTAAAGAAGAAAACTATAACAATAATGTAATTGCTTGTAGTTGTACATGTTCTTTATACCTCTCAGAATTATACTAATGTAATAGGCATTGCAATAATCAGTATCCTACTTGTTATATTCAATTTGTGGTATTGATATTATATCTCTATCTCTATCTCTATAAACTATGTGAAAAGATAATGAACATTATTTTTAGGAAGGAATTGAAACTTTGCAAATGAAATAGATATAGGGCTTGGACAAAATGAAAGGTCAAATTGACAGGAATTATCATAGAATATGGTAATTCTTTGGTTGGAGATGGTAATTGAGTATCTTTGGCTTTTACTTCTGTTTTCTAATAAGGTGTATTTTATTTTCTTTGACACATGATGTTTTTGGTCTTTTTTTGTTTTAATTGTAAGCTGCCCAGAGTTGCTACATAGTTAGGCAGCCTCAAAACAGATTGACAGACTGACTCAATACATAAACAATCAAATGAAACTGGAATCAAATAAAAGAAAGAGATACTGCTGTTTTGGGGTTTTCTCTATGCAGTGTCCTGAACTAATTTCATCAGAAAAGAGAACACATGGATTCAAATTTCCTTAATTTAGCTCTGCAATATATTGACCCTGTTTTCTCTACTAGAGGGATACAACATTAACTAAAATATACACTGGAGGAAGTGGTACAGTGGATATTTGAGGACTTTAGGTCTCTAGGTCTGTGAATTACAGTCTGAAAACTGGAATAATCATTAGTATTCCTTCATTTAATGAAACTTCAAATTCTTTCCAACATAGCATTGCTATCAATCCACAGATAAAAGCAATAATTAATCTAACTAATAATCATGCTGTGCTATGTAATGAGCTGTGCACATTTTTAGAAGTCTTTTCCTGTCTCTTTTTTTCTTTCTGACTTTCATTTGCAAAATGGCAGCAGTAGCACTGTTTAAAAAAAAATCAGTTCTGAGGACAGAAAGGATTATGCTAACAGAGGAGAAATATTTCACATTTTGGAGGCCTACTTGTGAGTTAGGGCAAAGCAGTTAGGCCTGTTATGAAATTATTTTTTGATGAAGTTGAATAGAAAAACAGAACTTGTAATTGGAAACACAAAGTCAAGGCTATTGTATCTGAAAAAGAAAATAAACGGTGCATTTGGTTTTATAATCTATTGTGATCATAGCTTATGATCATCATAAACACAAGTTTGTTATTATACTGAGTGATACATATTGTTATCTTATGCAGGAGTACTTCTATTATATTTTATTGTTACACATGATTGATTAGCATTTTAAAGATATATTTGTAACTCTTTTGTCACTCTGATAGTCTTTCAGATAGTCAGGGAATGTTCCATGTTGCTGTGGCTTAGTCAGCTCATAAGTCTCCATCACTTCAATAGACTGAATCACAGTTAGATCAATCATACAATATACCAATCAGCACATGTCTATAATATTATATAGTACCTGAAGTTTGTTAATATAATGACATTAAGTATTGCAAGCATTAATAACTTGGCAAAAGTTATTTGGTTCAAAAGTAAAGCAGGCTAAAGAACTAGTTTTTCAAATAGAGTTCTCAGTGGAACACATCAGAATCAGGTTTTAGAGCACAGGAACAAAACCTGTGGTCTTTCAACACGGGAAAACTATAAAGCTTTCTACAGGATCTTTACACATTTTTGAACACTAATCTGTAGTAAGAAGAGTAATTGGCACTTCTTTTTCTGTAACAGGTGACTCACAGCATGTATGTAGGACAGAAACAAAGGCAAGGAATCGATCAATTGGTGGCCTGAAACGTTTCATCAGTACAGATGGATGGAAAGAAGTGCTCCCTGATTTTATTGCTGAAACAGAACTGTGATCAGAAAGCTGACATAGTTCCCTGTCAGTTCATGGACTGGAGAAAAGTACTTTAGTGCTATAATCTGTATATGCTGTAAGTATACCTAAATTACAACTATAGCAGCCCCAGATGGTGAAGAATGCAGCAGAGTCTAATTCAACAATGTCTGATGGCTACAGATTCCCACAAAAAGTACTGCTAAAAGCAGTTAGCAAGAATTCAAATTCAGCTACCAAAAGGACATCAATTCTATGGAGACTGTTATCTGTGCAATCCAGAGCTGGGTTCTACTTACCTTTACTACCGGTTCGCAACGGGGCCGCACACACGTACTCGCTTTGCTCGTGCACACACATACTCTTCTGCACATGTGAAGAAGCGTTTTGATGACATCAGGGTGGGTGGGTGAAGCCTCCCTACGATTTTACTACCAGTTCTATAGAACCGGTCCGAACCGGGGGCAACCTACCACTGGGTGCAAACCCTAGACAATAATATTTTGGGGAGTACTTGCTTTGGTTTTTATTCTAGCTCTGCAACTATGGGAAACAGCATGGTTAAGTAGAACCATTTTGCACTGAATTACTAGTTTGTTTGCTTTTACTTTCCAGAATGTGGGAAACAAACAAACAAACCTTCTTTCAGTTTGAAGATTGAAGATTTCACTGTCTCTTTTCCTTTATATGTAACTAGAGTAGCCACAAAGCAATGTTTTGACATGTCTATTGCACACTAACATGTTAGCTTAATTGAAAAATCCCAAAATTATGTTTGCAAAACATTGTAGGTTTTCAGGGACTCAGATAGCTAGGTAAACTATAAAAGTAGTTCACTTTTATCAAATAAAAACTGCTATAAAAGCTAATACAATTGTGATATTTGAAAACTACTGCATGTTATATGTGTATTATTGATTTCTACAAGACAGAAAAATGGACTTTGCTTCCTTCCTTCCTTCCTCCCTCCCTCCCTCCCTCCCTTCTCACAGTTTGTTCTATACTTCTCACTGAGTATCTTGCCAATTGCAAAAACTGAAAGTCAGGGGTTTTTGGAGGTTTTTTTGGTAGTGGTTGTTAACTTCATAAGGTACATGTCTAGAATAGAAATGAAGTAATTTGTGCAATTCTACATCCGTTCTACTTTTTCTGTGTCTTTGAAAAAGAAAACAAAACTTTACTGTTTTAGGATTGAAAGGAACTGTAATTCAACAGTTAAATAAATCTTTTTTTTTCTTTTGCATATCCATAGTATAGATATAGTTCTTATTGTATTGGTTTCATTTTCATTTTCTGCAGTATAGAAACTTTTATACTTCTTCAGGTATACTGTACTTTTTTAGAGTTGTTCTGGATTGTATTATGATTGACATGCATGATTTTGTTCTTCAGTCTAATTGGTGTAGAAGGGAGTCATATTCAGTGGTGGGATTCAGCCAGTTCTCACCACTTCGGGAGAACTGGTTGTTAACTTTCTGAGCAGTTTGGCAAACTGGTTGTTGGAAGAAATCATTAGGGCAGAGAACCGGTTGTTAAATTACTTGAATCCCACCACTGGTCATATTAGTTTATGTTGTACATCCAGCCTCGTCACCTCACTTGCTAGTCCATTCTTCTAAATAATATCTAGGTATGTAGAGATAAAAATTATTTTATTCAACATTCAGCCTCCCAAATATTAAAGAGTTGTGGTAGGAATTACCTGGAAGATACTTGATTCAGGATACTGATTGGTTTATTTTTTTTTCTCCTTAGGAGAAAACTATTTCCAGTAGATCCATAACAAGCTATTACTATTTCCAGTAGATCCATAACAAACCATGAGGACATCAAAACCCTTACAGTGCCTGGAGGCTGTTAGGGGCTGGATGGGGAGCAATGGGTTGAAACTGAACCCTGGCAAGACTGAGTGGCTCTGGGTTTGGGCTTCTTCCTTCATGGCATAGGACCAGGTTATCTGAAGAACAGTCTCCTTTGTGCCTGAAAAAAAATAAGGTGCTATTAGTGCCCCAGGTTATGCACAGTAGCTAATTATTAAATTTAGTTTAGTTCTGATGACTGGAAAAACACTCCTTCATATCTCCTAAACTACCCTGAAGCCTTAAAGCAGGGGTGTCAAGCTCAAGGCCCACAGGCTGGATTTGGCCCATGGGGTACTTAGATCTGGCCCACGGGCTGCCCTGGAAACAGGAAAAGACTGGCCTATGGTAGCTCTGCCAGTGAAAACAGAGCTCTGGAGGGCCATACATGGCTGTCCCAGGCTCCGTTTTTGACTGTGACAGCCTCCTGCAACTCTCTGCCAGTGAAAATGGAGCCTGGGGGGGGGGAGCTCCGTTTTCACTGGCAGAGGGTTGAAGGAGGCTGTTGTAGCTGAAAACAGGGCCCATTTTTGTGACAGAACACTTGGGCTGCCACAGGCACCCCCTGACCTCATGCTGACCAGGGCCCCCCTGGCCATGCCCCTTCTGCCCCTCCCCCTGAGGTCAAACACAACCTTGATGTGGCCCTCAATGAATTCGAGTTTGACACCCCTGCTTTAAAGTATGACATAGTATTCTGCCCCATCATCAGACCTAAAATAAAATTCCATTGAAAACAAGAAGCTAAGAGATACCATTCCAAACAAAAAGAAAGCCTACATCTGGGATATTTTTTCTGACCTTTTAAATTCATCAGGTCCATTTAATCACTTTACACAATCATGTCAGACATAAAGAAATTATTGCTGCCCTTAAGCAAAGCCCCCTCAATCCCATCAATCTGAAAACATAGGAATATTTCTTATCCCAATCCAAGTTGGATGGAACTGACAATGAACAGCAGGGATCCAGCCTATGCAATTGCCTGAGACAGAGTTAATGAGGGGAAAATGCAACTATGTAGGCAAAACTATAGATGTAGAGCCAAGTACAGGCATGTGCCTAATCGTATTAGTGTTCCGCCATTTGTTAACAAGACACAATGACTATTTCCAGTACAACTGCCCCCTAAGAAAAATGAAGTTTTCTCTATAGTAAAACAGTTCCACTTGCATAGATTAAGAATAATCCAGTTTTCATTCTATTTTCATCCTAAATTCTAATATAGAATTGCAGCTCTATAAATTCCCTCTTTATAGCTCAAAGTCCTATAAAATATTTTACTTTTCTAATATGTTCTGTTACTCTTTTCTGTAGGCTAAAATGCAACAATTGTTCCTTTGACAAAATATGTGTTTTCTTCTTCCTTAGAGATATAGTCCATTTTTCACCATTTACAACATAGGTGTAAGACAATTTTATCCTTTAAAAATAATGAGCACAGATATTTAAAATAGAGTGTAGCTGCTTCATCCATAACTAGTTGGCATTTATTATTTATCCATCCATCCATCCATCCATCCTATTCTGTTTGACTTCTCAGCAAGCATTCTATCTTCCATATTCTTCTAGGCTAAAAGGTAATAATTGCCCTAAAATCACACAAGGAGCTTCCATGATTGAGAAATGTTTTGAATCCTTCCAAGTATTTATTGGCTAAATGTGATTGGAAACACAAGGAATTTGTCTTGGTGCATACGTTCTCAGTATACATAAAAGAAAAGATACATTCATCAAGAATCATAAGGTACAACACTTAATGATAGTCATAGGGAACAAATAAGCAATCAAATCATATTAGGAAACAGTCAATATAAATCGTAAGGATACCAGCGACAAGGTTACAGTCACACAGTCATAAGTGGGAGGAGATGGGTGATAGGAATGATGAGAAGATTAATAGTAATGCAGGCTTAGTAACTAGTTTGACAGTGTTGAGGAAGTTATTTGTTTAGCAGAGTGATGGCATCCGGGAAAAAACTGTTCTTGTGTGCAGTGGTCTATAGCGTTGTTTTGAGGGTAGGAGTTGAAATAGTTTATGTCCAGGATGCGACGGGTCTGTAAATATTTTCACAGTCCTCTTTTTGACTCGGGCAGTATACAGGTCCTCAATGGCAAGCAGGTTGGTAGTAATTGTTTTTTCTGCAATTCTAATTATCCTCTGAAGTCTGTGTCTGTCTTGTTGGGTTGTAGAACCAAACCAGATAGTTACAGAAGTGCAGATAGCAGACTCAATAATTCGTCTGTAGAACTGTAACAGCAGCTCCTTGGGCAGTTAAAGTCTTCTGAGTTGGTGCGGAAAGAACATTCTTTGTGTGTTTATTTTGATGACGTTTTTGATGTTAGATGTCCATTTTAAGTCTTGAGATATGGTAGAACCTAGAAATTTGAAGGACTCTATTGTTGATACTGTGTTTTCTAGTATTGTAAGAGGTAGTAGTATGGGAGGGTTTCTCCTAAAGTCCACCACATTTCTACGGTTTTGAGTGTGTTCAGTTTCAGATTGTTCTGGTTGCAGTTGTTCAACCGTCTGTATGCGGATTCCCATCTCTATGAGGATTCATCGTTGTCTCGAATGATTAACTGATTACTGTTGTGTCATCTGTGAACTTCAATACTTTAACAGATGGATCATTTGAGATGCAGTCATTGGTATATAGAGAGAAGAGAAGTGGAGAAAGCACACAGCCTTGTGGGGCCCCTGTGCTAATTGTACAGATATCTGATGTGATTCTGCTTAGCTTCATCTGCTGCTTCCTGTCTGTTAGGAAGCTTATGATCCACTTACAAGTGTGTTCTAATCCAACGCTATAGAATCATCTACAATCCATTTTAGCAAAAGTGCTGAATGGGCTGCTGATGACATACTGTAGTAGAAATATTTTTGTTGCTGCCAAATAAAACAGAACATCAGAGGGAAGGAAGGAGAAAGAAGCAGTAGAGATGACTGTTCATGGAAAGCACCTAGATTACATTTCCTTATAGCATCTCTCCACCCAGTACAGATAAATCACAATCACATCTGCTTATATACATGATGGTATACATTTCCCTTCTCATATTTATTAATTAAATGAAAATCATACATTGACTTGATCCCTTGCAAAAGTGAGATTAAATTTCTATGATATGCAAGAATGCTATTCATATTTTTCATAGTAATTCCTTTCTATCTTACAAAATTGCTTTGCTTCTTTACTTTACTTGCTGCTTTATTGATAAAACTCTTTCATAAAAACATTATCTTAACATTGCAGGTAATTTATCATCAACACCAACTCCCTTATTTACACAACTGCAGATAACCAACAAGGCATCAATTCAACGATACTGGGTTTCTGTAAATTAGAATCCCCCCTTTTTTTGTATTAATCTGAATTCAAAAGTGGCTTCATTTTAAGGGTGATTGTCACATATGTAAGAAAATTATATTTGGCAAAATTCAAGGACAAAAGCAAACTTGGGTTATGTTGACTAATGATATCTATATACTATTAATCCTAAAATCCTAAAATTTGCTTTCATGATTTTTTTTTTGAACGAAAATAACTTGATGTGATGGTCCAGGTGCTGGTCCATATGGATTTCTACTTATCTCATAACCAGACACCCATTTGAAACAGGAATAATAATAATGTAAGAGCAGATTATCTGAAATGTAAGTGGTTTGGTGAATATAACTGACTAGTTGCAATGGTGAAGCAAAATGGTTTTGTAGATTACACAGTAGGTTTAAGGTATAGACCTTATTTTCTAAGACCAACAGAGCTACTAAGATATCAGCAGTGCCGGACCAAGACGTCTTAGTTCTTAAGAAGGATGATGACTCCCCTTACTCTGAGCTGCTAGAATAAATTCTGGCTCACTGATTTAGCCACTGACACACACTCTCAATGGCATATCAACCAATAAATGAAAAAAAGAAAACACTTCTGAAGTGATACAGGAAGGTAAATGTAAAATCCCTGTCAGTCATGCCTAACTTTAGGTTTCTTTGTTTCTTGGCCAAGGAAGCCAGCATTGTCCAAGAACAATGCTTGTGGTCATGTGGGCAGCATGGTTACATGACAAAGGTACCGCGAATGCTGTTACCTTCCCACTGAAGTGCTACCTATTGATCTACTTGCATCTGCATGCTTTTGAACAGCTAGGTGGGCAAGAGCTGGGTCAAGTAATGGGAGCTCACCCTGTTGCATGGAGCTCAGGTGTCAAACTCAGTGACTTTACCGCTGAACTATTATGCCCCTTTGATAAAGGAAGAGAGAAGAGAGAAAAAAATAGTAATTGTTTTTGGTATCAGAAATAATATCACCTCTACTTCCGACTTGCTTTATTGCTTTAGGACTATTTTCAGTTAAAGGCAAACATGATAAATTCAGTTCCAAGGATAAACATTAACATAACTATTGTAGAATGTGTTTAAACAAAATATGTTGTGTACGTTTCAGTTATGTACCATGCTCCACTTAACTCCCTGGGGGAAGAAATAAACATATCATAACAGGTCAAATTTACTATTGTTATGACCATAGAATTGCATTAAGGATTATTCTAATATTCTAATATTATAAATATATCTATTCAGAACTAATTTGTATGGGTTATGTTGATAGGTTTGTAGTCTTAGTACTTTTGATGAATTTGCTCCTAAACAAAGGAGTTTGGGTTGCAATCTCAAAAAAGATAAAGCAAAAGAGTATGTTCCTAGCTTTAACATTTTAATTTTTCTTTTGAGTTATTTGGGGAAATCTATTAAACCAAAAATTGAGATAATCTATCTCCTGTTAATTGTTATTTAGATTTTCATTGCTCAGAATGTAGAAAAAAAATAGCATGAGTCTGAAAATGTGAAAATGTACTTAGTTTTTTTGGTATTAGTGAAATCTCCCAAAATCAAAAGAGGTTTATAAACTTTTCTACTATGGGAACATATTCTGACAGGTTCTGGCGGAAAATTTGAGTAGTTCGGACAACTGGTAGCGAAAATTTTGAGTAGTTTGGAGAATTGGCAAATACCACCTCTGGCTGGCCCCAGAGTGGGTAGAAATGGAGATTTTGCAATATCCTTCCCCCAGGAGTGGGGAGGGAATGGAATTTTGCAGTATCCTTCCCCGGGGTGGGATGGGAATGGAGATTTTGCAGTATCCTTCCCCTGCCACACCCACAGAACCAGTAGTAAAAAAAATTAGATTTCACCACTGGAACAGATATAGTGTAAGCCAGGGGTTCCCAAACTTGGCAGCTTTAAGATTTGTGGACTTCGACTCCCAGAATTCTCCAGCCAGCATAGCTCCACAAGTCTTAAAGCTGCCAAGTTTGGGAACCCCTGGTGTAAGCAATGAATAGATGAAATGTTGATTAAAGTATAAACGTTATTCTGTAAGACCAACAGAACTACTGTTTCTCATATATACTTATTGCTTAGTAACTGCAGTATTATTTTGAAGGAATAAGGCCTATTCGGATTTCCTTCTGAATACGTCTGTCTAATAGTTTGTTGTCATTTTGAGAATAAAAACATTGCAAACCTCACCAACACCAATCATTATTAATAATGTTGAAAAATCAAATCTCTGAAAACAGGACAAATAACTAATAATAACAAGTGACGTTATGCAGTTTGTTGGAAAGCATAATGTAGATGATTACCACCAATGCTGGTGCGGATGATGACAATGAGAATGATAATAATCTTGAATGGGAATGGTCTGCAATGTTTAATTTTCAGATATCTTTCTTGTATTTAACAAGAAAGCTAATCTTTTCCTGACTCTCTTGCTTTGAGTTTGATACATTTATTTTTAGGGGTGGAGGTGGGGGTAGAACAGCGTGCAGGTGCCCCACTGTGAACCAGTAGTAAAGGTAAGTAGAACCCACGCCTGATCTAAACATTGTTTCAGCTATCGGTTATTCTACCACCTATGTTCTACAAATACTTCTTTTTTTGTTTTCATTATAGCCCATGAAAGCTTATTAAAAGGTAACAATTGATGGCCTATGAAAAAAGATTGATTGCCCACACAGATCTTCAGAGTCTTTGTCCTGAATTCCAAAACCCGGAAGAAAGTTTCACAATGGTTTGTCACACTGTGAAAGGAAAGCAATTTGGCACTGAATATTCATGCAAAACTTTTGTAATATTATTATTCAAATAACTAAGTTTGAAAGTAAATATGTGTTTATGAATAGGGAATAATCTATAACTATAATCTTAGCTCAACCAAAAGGACATCTTTGGAAAAGAGGTAACACATAAACATATACACTTAAAAGGGGGGGAAAGGAACTTATATGCATATTCATTGTCCTAGTAATTTCAAAGATAATATACATAGCTAAATTCATTTTTTTTTCTTTTTCACTTAAAAGATAGACCTCTGTGAGAGAAAATGGAATACTTGTGTGACATACCAAATGACACAAATAGTCTGGTTTAAGCAACTATGAAAAGAATTCTTGTATTATAATTTATTACTATAATTGGAGCAGTTACAGCTGCAGGGTTTCTTTTAATGGTTCAAAGCTAGTTGCCAGAACAAAGTAAAAATATGGGTCTTTGAGGACAAATTCCTTTTAGGCCATTGCGCCATATGAAAAGATTTTTAAACACTGATTTTTATTTTGTACTCAGCACCTACATTCCTTTTATGTTCCTGCTTCTGTTACTTAGGAATGGCTATAGATTTCTTTAATTTCTTACATGCTTCTTTACACTGTTTTACATGCTTGGGTTCAAGTGGTTCCCCCAAAAGGAACCTTAATATTCATTGAAGTGAACTGAGAATTTTTAGTCACAGGCTACAGTTGAATTGAAATTTTACTTTTAAAACAGGGTCGTTAAGAGCCAGATGCTGTTGAAAGAATAAAGACTAATTAAAAGGCTGACTCTGAAACAGAGAAAGTTTTCACAATAAAGAAAACATAAATGTAACACTTGTTCTAAGGAGATTAAAATGTATCCTGCATCGTAAGAACAATTACAAGAGCAATTTTATCTTCTCTGGGAAGCAATCCAAAATAGCAAACAAGGTAACCTGCTAGAAGAATGTGCCATCAGATGTCCCTTTGATATAGGCAGTTAAAAGCTCTGTTGTTGCCATTCTCCGGATCCATCCAGATATATTTCTTTTACTGGAATTGCCAGAACCATCTTCATTCCATTGATATGGAGTTGGACTTGGACCCCAGTTATGACAGCTTTTGGGACCGGGATAGGAGTTTTTCCTCTCATTATAATGAATGGAATGAGGGGGGGGGGGGATCATAAAGTGTAGTTTTTTCATATTATCCCTGGCTGATGCAGACTTGCAAAGGTTTCAATTTATTTCTATCATGAAATTTTGCCTTCAACCTAGCATAGTCATACTCTATGCTTGGTAATATTATGGGGATTTCAAAATCCAGGCATACTTTTTTCAGAACAGTCACATAAAATTATTATTTTTTTTAAAAAAAATATTGAAAATTATTTTAAAAATACAGAAAAAAATGTAGCAATATGGATAGAATTGCAGAGAGTAATATAATACATAGAGTTTTAAAGCATCAATTTTCGCCTAGAGATAGTACAAACCTCCATTAAACCAAATCATCAAAAAAAAAAAAGAAAAGATTATCCAGAAGAAAGAATTCTCAACTGCCATACAATACTCCTATAAATATTTACCCACATTCACACTAAAGTTAATATTTTACATTCTTCTTAAGATTTCTTTTTTTGCAGCCAAGCATACCACCTGTCCCAACTCCTATATAACCCCGATTCTTGTCTATCTCGCAAAAGTCCGGTAAGCTTGTCTGCTTCTGCACAATCCATGATCTTTGCGATTAATGTAGCCTCCGATGGGGTATTTTTGGATTTCCATTCTTGCGCAAACGAGATCCTGGCTGCAATGATGATGTGGAGAGCGACGTAAAGTTATTTTTGTATGTTACTTATTTTATAGTCAGGACTGAAATGATCATACAAGGTATGCTGGGCTCTCTGGCCACTATCAAGATGTCTATTTTATTTAATTTATTTATTTTATTATTCATATTTCTATGCCGCCCACTCTCCAAGGACTCTGGGTGGCTTGCACCAAGGCAGTATACTAAATACCATATTGCCCCCAACAATCTGGGTTCTCATTTTACCCACCTCGGAAGGATGGAAGGCTGAGTCAACCTTGAGCCGGTGAGATTTGATCCACTGATCTGCTGAATTAGCAGTCAGCTGAAGTAGCTGCAGTACTGCACTGTAACCATTGTGCCACCTCGGCTCTTTTTATGCTATGTTTGTTAGTTTAACCGATTTGATAGCCACCTGAGTAGTGTTTCAGAATGTAAATCTTAGCATATCAATTGGGACAAATGAAAGAAGGCTGAATTCATAAACCATCCTGTAGGACAGAAAACTGCTTGAGGAGGAGACACTATATTACAGAGTTTCCAGGCTTTTTGTATAGCCAACTTACAGCCATTTGTTTAGTGACCATTCAAAGTTACAATGGCACTGAAAAAAAGTGACTTACAAGCAGCCATCATACTTAAGACCATTGCAGCATCCCCATGGTCATGTGATCAAAATCCTTGGTAGTACAGTGGTCTAAAGCACCCTGTTATTAATACCAGCTGCCTGCAATTATTGCAGGTTCGAATCTCACCAGGCTCAAGGTTGACTCAGCCTTCCATCCTTTCTAAGGTAGGTAAATTGAGGACCCAGTTTGTGGGGGCAATAAGCTGACTTTGTATAAATATACAAAAGTATGAAGGCTATTGCTTAGCACATTGTAAGCCGCCCTGAGTCTCCGGAGAAGGGCGGCATATAAATCAAATTTTTTTTAAAAAAATAAAAATTCAGGCCCTTGACCACTGGCACGCTGAGCATTCTGAGGTCATGTGATCACCATTTGTGACCTTCCAAACTGGCTTTGAACAAGCAAAATTGACGAATTCACTTAACAATAACATGTAACTGCTCAAATTTGTTCAATATTCATGGCAAAAAAGGTCATTATATCAAGCATGAGCCAGTTAACAACTACCTTGCATAGCAATGGAAATTGTGGTTGTAAATCAAAGATTACCTGTATGCTCCTAAAGATAAAACTGATCCTGAAGTGATTAAATATTGGCCAATGTTTTCCAAAACTCTTGATATTCAATGCATTTCTTCAGAATGTAAATATCTTTTTTATGAATTGGCTAGTAATTTTACAAGATCATGCTACTGGACTGCCAAATAGTTATTTTGTTTCCTTCTTTAAAGAATGTACTATTCTAATTATTCTGATACCCATAAAAATATGCACAGAGACAATCAGAGCCAATAGTTTATAATGGTAAATGAAGATTTGGTAAAGAAAAGCAAGTTAACTTGGTAATATTGTAGCCATGCCAATTATATTGAAAAACTTTTGAACACTAACCCAATCATTAAAAGATCACTACTAACGTCTTGAATTAGGTCTAGAAACAATATATCCCTCTGATAAATCAGTAATGTTACATGCATGCATCAATTGTATTCTGCCTAGTTACACACAATTCAAAATTTCAGCAAAATCAGCAAAGGCCAAGAGTGAATTATTTAATGCTTAATTAATGGTTTTCTCTCAGAAATTAATGTTTAATTAATGTGTTTTTCTTTTGGCACAGAAACTGCTTGTAAAACAGCTTTACAAATGGCAAAAATTGATTCCTGATAGGGGGAAAACCTTTAATTTATGAACAGTGGAAGAAAAACTATGTGTTTAGTCAAATCAATTTTCACCTTAAAAATTCAAGTCGGAATGGTCTCGGCAAACTTTTGAACTCAGAATAGATATCACAATCTGAGAGTAAGCAATCTGTGTGCACTGATGGTTTATGAAATGTTATCCATTTGTTAAAGTCATGCTGTCAACTAATTAAGGATTCTTTAGTTAATTAATTACCTGACTTTTAATTAGTGAATTGATTAGGCATAGATCAATTTGAAATCACATTTCAAAACTTCATAAATACCAGAGGAAAAAGCCACTCTAGTCCAATGAAGTAGAGTGTCATAATTTTACTAATGCCTTGTATCAAATGTATTTTAATGAATCTGAAATGGGTAAAAGGATGATTTATAGAGAACAATAAGCTCATGCCAAAACAGACAGGTAACTGTCTTTTCTGTTTTACAGAAAAGATCATTGGTGTGAACTTCAGCAAGCATCCTTTTTTCCCCTCAGTATGAATAGTTTCAGTTGGTTTTTGCTCCTTTCTTAAGGGACAAACCCATCTAATAAAATACAGAATATTCTTTAATTTAATTTTCTTTAAAGAAAAGAACATAAGTATTTTTGTTTCCACATGGAGACCGCTTCTGAACTTTGTGCTTGATGTGGAAAAGAATGAAAATTTGACTTTGGGTTTTACCGCTTAGACTTGATAGATCTTTATAGAAATGGCTTGTTCATATTATTGTGAAAAAGCAAAAAGTTGTGATTTGGTGTTAATCGTGTTTTGGTATTAATTTGGTGTTAATTTTACTGTAACAGAGTCGTAAGTAAAGACTTCTTTTTCTTCTTTTTCTTATCTTTCCTCACTTCTTTCTCCACCCCCCCCCCGCTTTTCTATTTATTTATTTATTTTATTTTATTTTATTTAACTTATATCCCACTTTATCTCCAATGGACTCAGGGCAGCTCACAACAATAAAATCCACAATTTACTTTGTATTTACTTTGTATTTTGTATTTTATAATACCTTATAATTCAATTAAAAATGCTGACTGAAAATATAGCATATTCTATCTGATTACAGGAATATTTGAGATAAAGTATTTTTTATATCCCAATTTCTCATTTGTTAAATATTTTTAAAAAGATAAAGAAAAAAATAATTTCTCTAGGGCATAATATAAAAAAAATCTTCATTGCATCAAACTCCATAATATTTATTACAGAAATATGGACGATCCAAGTTCTTTTAAGCATATATAAAATTTGAAATCGGTAGAACCTATAAATGGTAATTCATATATGTAGCTGAGTATTAGTTTTGTTTTATCACATAGTGATTTTCCACTAATATATCTAGTCTATTTTTTTAACTTAAATTTGATTGGGCATTCTTCGATTATTTGCATACAAAGTATAATTAAGGAAACATTTTAATAGGACAAACTTTTGATGGCTAAGGGCATACTTAATCTTCTTGAATAGTTGAGAATTATAATGTGAATAAAATAACATTAGATTTGGGGAAATGGATTGTTTTCTTTAATAGTAATATCTTTCATGGCTCTGTCAACTCAAAATGATGTGGAATTGGACCATCATCCTTTAGCAATCATGCTCAAAAGTGATAGACTATCCACCCTAACTAAAATGCTCTAATGTAGACCATGAGCTATTGAGCAGTGATAGATAGATGATTCACATGCAATAGATCTCAGTTTCACTATCTGTGTTTCCAGGATGAAAGGATGAAAAAGCTTCTGCTTGAAATCCTTAAAAAAGGAGCTTACATCTATTAATCAATACTAGATTAAATGAATTAATGGTTTTATTCATTACAAAACAGCTTTCTATCTTCTATATAGGATTACTAGTAAAGGAGGCAAGTAAAGGAGGCAAGTAAAGAAGGATGAGAACTATGTACCAAGTTGTACATCATTCAGTTATGGTTATTGTGGAGTTTTAAAAACAAAGACTGGATGCACATATTTGAGAACTGACATGTAAAAGCTTATACTTTAAAATGCCCAAGCAGAGATTTTTGTAAACATCAGAAATTACACTGTTTACTCACAAAAAAAAATTCTAAAGATTTCAGGTTTCCAAAGACCATCTGTATACAAAATACAGCACTGTACAATCATCTGTTGCCAAATATTACTCACAAAGGGTATATTCAATTGTTTTCTTTTCCAGTTCTGGGTAGATATTAGAATAGTTTTCCTCCACAATCATTACCCCAGGCAAGAGTCTGTGACTGTTTCTAAGGTGAAAAATGCACCAGTCATTTCAGAGAATTAAGCAACACAATAATAACAAAAGACTAAAGAACTAGAATCTATGGAGACATATCTCTTGGTTTTGAATGATTGTTTAAATTATTGGGTTATCTTAATGAAAAATAAAATTGCCTAGAGCTTTTCTTCCAGTTGTATGGGATATTAATTTCCTGAAAGGAAGACAAACAATTTCTGAATGCAACAAACAGAAGTGTGGTCACATTTCAAGCATTTTTCCCTGTGTTCCTATTTCCTGAATTTTTTCTGCTTCATTTCAAAAAGTAAATTATTTAAAAGGTTTATTAAAGGAAGATTCTCACTTTACTTTTGCCAACTGTGGATTTGATTTATTTGATGTTGTTCTCTATTAGTGTTTCATTGGATAAATGGGCAGCCATATGAATGAATGAATGAATGAATGAATGAATGAATGAATGATGAATGAATGAATGAATGAATGAAGTCCTTATCTAGGGTATCTTCCAACCATAATACTCATTTGCCCAATTTCGCAAGATGGAGGCACATTGGAAAAGTGTAGGGCTGACTTTGAAGACTAAAGGTTGTTTTATAATCCTGGGGAAAGGAGAAAGTTATGCATAGGTACATGTTTTCCAGTAACAGTAGCATTATGCATTCTAAATGAGTTTTATAAAATTAAAGGCAAATTATAAATCATAATAAATAAAGCACTGTTACCAACCCAAATATTTTCCATTCTATCTGTATGAATTCTGACTTCGTATTATTCTTTGTGGAATAGTATGCCCATGTGATAAAGTTAATGTATGGGGGCAATAGGTACCAGATAGCCCTCGACTTACAATAGTGTGTTTAGATACCAAAGTTGCAACGGAATTGAAAAAAAAGTGTCTTATGACTGTTTTTCACATTTACAAGCATTGCAGCATCCCCATGGTCACATGGTCAAAATTTGGATGTATGGCAACTGGTTCATATTTATAATGGTTTCAGTGTCCTGGGTCATGTGATCACCTTTTGCAACCTTCTGACAAGCAAAGTCAATAGCGAAGTCAGATTCACTTAAACACTGTGTTACTAATTTTAACAACTGCAGTGATTCACTTAACAACTGTGACAAGAAAGGTCATACAATGGGGCAAAATTCACTTAACAAGTGTCTCACTTAGCAACAGAAATTTTGGGCTCAATTGTGATCATATGTCAAGGGCTACCTATATTTAAGAAAGTAGAACAAATTGCACAACAACAAATAAATAGAACATTCAAATGGAAAGCCTTTATTTGAAACCCTTTATTTGGAGTCTTTGGTATACTTTGAGTTCGGTTGTTTGCTTGCAGATGTTTCATTATCCAACTAGATAACATCATAAATGGTAGCGAATGTGGTGTTTGTGCCATGTTTATATACGGTAGCTTGCCCTGCAAGTGTTGGTGGGGTGTGATTTTATCCTTGATAATTCCTTGATTAGGGTATTGATTTTTGTTTGATTGCTTGCATTAATCCCTGTTTATCTGACAGTTGGCTGCTGGAAAGGTAGTGTTCTGGGCTATTTTTTGTTTCTTTCTTAGCCTTCTTAGCTCTCTTTAGAATGGTGTGTAAATATGGTTTATCTCAATGTGTCTATTGATGACTGATTTGTCAAGCTTCCAGACATTCCCTAGGATTTTTTGGATTGAACTTGGATTGAACTTGAAACTGCAATTGAGTCTGTTCATGTATTGAAAGATGAAAGATTTTTCATTGCATCATCTGACTGCTGTAATGCCTGTTACAGTCCTTGTACTGCATGCTGTAAATAATATCTGTTTTTATATTTTGGGGCTCCTGGATCTTTTGGTTTACTTAAGACACTTTGGAAGGTTATTTGTTTGTTATAGTGGTGCCATGGGGTTGTAATAGTCTGTTGATTGTTTCTGAGATACTTTTATGTATGGCTTACATAGCTTGTGTTGCTTGTGCTATATAGTTGGTTGAGGGATTAGGCACTTTCTGATAAAGTTGTGTGAGTATCCACTTTTTTTTGGAAAGATGTTGTATAGAGAGATGGGTTCCTTTTTCTGCTGTTTTGGGCTGCTGCAGTGTGTTTGTATTCATCTGAATAATGCCCTTACATGACTTTTGTGGGCGGTTGGGTTGTTATTTTGGTAATTGAGCAATGGTGGATTGTTTTTTTTTGGATACATTACAATTGGGTTTCTAATCTGCTTGATGACATTATTGTATAGTCCAAATTTATCCATCATGTCTACCATGTTTCCCCGAAAATAGGATATACCCTGAAAATAAGCCCTTCAGCAAATACGGCCATTTTTGCCATGGATTGCGGCCACTTCTGCAGCACGAGGCTAAGCGATCCGCCCCATGTGCCTCATGGCGGCCTTCTGAAGGGTACTGTAGCAGCAGCTATCCACAATTTTTTTACCCTTATTTCATCCTGACTGTACTGCGCCACGTGGGTCAGGACAAAATAAGGGTTAACAAATTGTGGATAGCTGCTGCTATGGTATCCTTCAGAAGGCCTGCGCAAGATTTTTTTCAAACGCTATACAAAATCAAGATAAGCCATATCAAGTAGTCTCTTGATCAGTTTACTGTGTCATAAAAAAGCATAAGGTTAGCTTAGCATGTCAAACTCATGCTGGCTTCTGGTGAGGGTAGCATTCTTTTCCACATATTCACAAGCCTACTGTTTGACATTTTAACATTTTGCCTAGTACAAATGTCAATTAACTAGTCTGTTGTTTCCTCCTTCTTCCTCCTTTTGTGACTCTGCTTACTCTTTTCAAGTTTCCTGGCAACTCTGTAGAAGATTTCAAAAATTCCTGTCAGTGATTCTGAGATACTTTCTGCCAGTTTCTTCAGAAGCCTAATATAAATCGTGTACATTAAAAAGGTCAATCAAGATATAAAAAAAAAGATTCCTACCATATCTTTACTAGTTCATACCTTTATTAGATACCTTTATCTGTCCCTCTGTTTCCTGAATTGTGTTGGGAAGGCTTCTCCACCTAAAAGAAAAGAGATGCAAAGAAGGTGTTAGACAGTTCTGTCTTATTTTCCATTATTATTTTTAAATCTCTTGCAGCCATCCTGCTTACCTCTTATTTTATTCCAGACATACTCCCTAAATCCCTTGTTATATTTTGCTTTCCTTGGCATATCCCAATCATTCTGAGCTGTAGTTCTCCTGACTTTATTCCTTTAACTCAGGCTACTAATTTAGCTCTTGTCCCTTGCTTCCATTGTCTATAATCACCTGATTATTTTTCCCCCGGTTTTTGTTTTTCAGCTTGTCAGCAAGCATAAGTCTATAATTCTTCCCTATAGGCCTTTTGAAACTTTTTCCTTATTTTCCTCTTATGGGATTGTTTGTCCTTGTGCTTACAGAGTTTAATTTTGCAGGATTTTTCATTCCTCTTGTTTATCTTTAGAATTTTAAATCAAGGTATGATGACTGCCTTCTGACTGATACATTAAAATCTGCCTTCCATATGTCAGAGTATATGACTCATTTCTCTTAGCTTCTTCTCAACTTTTTACACCAGCATGAGGTGGCTGCCTTCCCCCAAGGTACTTTAGTCTACTGACCAATTCTTCTCTGATAGTCAGGTTTAGATCTAGACAGCTGACTCCCTTGGGTTTTCTTTCACTTTCTGAAAAATGAAATTGTCAGTCAAAGAAGTCGGAAATATTTGTAATAGCATTCCTACCTGAATGGTTCTTGAGAACTGGATGATTTTTTAAAAAAAGTATTATTCACTTCTTCAGTGTACCTAGGTATCTGTGTCGCCTCTCACAATGGTAGCTCTTTACCATTTCTTATGCTCAATCAAGTAATAGTAATAATACAATAGACACAGGACTTCATAGGAGTTGAATCTGTTTGGCTTGTTGAACAAGTAGATGACTACAGATAAAGAAAGTGTCCCAATTCACCAGGCCTAGAGCCGTCTGCCAAAGTGAAAGTGCAGTCCTTTTACACAATTTCTGCAATTTAAGCCTAAGATTTATATTTCCCATTTGTTCCATGATATGATATGGCAGTTGATTATTAAAATCAAAATTTTCCCTAGAAAATTCTAGCTCTCAAACTATCTCCCTGTGGATAGTCAAAGAATTAAAATTATATTAAGGTTACTGTATATCAGGATTCCATCTTATGGGAAAAGGCACTGCCAAAATTCAAAGGCTTATTCAAAGAAGGCTGGGGACCACAAAAATGAAGAATTTCACAAGACCCGTGGTTGTAATCTGCCTTTTCCTATTTTATGCATTCTTTTATTCATGTGAACAGACATTTCATCTTGTACTTTTCACAAACCAGATTAATTCTGTCAATATAGATAATTGATGAAAGAAAACCTAGAGAATAATATCAAGGCATCTTCTGCTAACTGCTTCAGAAGAGATAAGCCTTAAGGTCTCGCATGTTCTCTCTCACATAGATTTGAGAAATCTATCTCCACTCCTACTTCCTATGCATCATTCTTCCTAGAAACTACTCATTAGCAGAAATGAAAGCAACTGAGTCAACAAGGAAAACGATTCATTTATCATGAGCCAAAGAACTGGATCTTGTCAAGATCATAAATGAAGTAATCAGTGGTGGTGCATGCAGAGGCATATATTTTCTTTCATTCATAGAAAGAAAAAAAATGAAAATGCTTCAGCTTTCTAAATACCATCTTTATACTTAATCTCATCTTCGTTTTCTATTATGACAGCATGGTATGTGACTAACATGGTTTGTGACTAACACGGTATTATGTGTTACTTTCAAGGGTTGGTATCATTAAATCTAGTTAATACTTTGAAAATTATGACTAATCCTAAAGATCAGGATCCTAATGGTCTTTTCAACAATATTCTCTATGGGTTGTCATTATTTGTTTTTTTTCAAGTGCATGAGTTTATTATTCAGTAATGGATTATATATGCCATATGCATTTTTTAACGGTGCAGTTTCATTTCAGTTTTCTCCAACTTGCCATAGTATATCTTCTCTCTGCCTCTTTCTTCTTTCTCTCTCTGTCTCTGAATTCTCTCATACTTTGCTTTCTACAACTTAGAATGTATTTTCTTTTTCTCTCCCTGTGGATGAGTTGCTTTGATCCAGCTCTGTCAGGAATAGATACAGCTCAAGACAGTTTGCTGCCAGAGGCAAACGACAAGTTAATATTCTGTACTCTTCTGCATGTAAAAGCCAACCCATCTGAATCTTCCTTTGATGCTGACAATGAGACATCTTTTTCTGCATCTTAATGCAGCTTTGGGAGTACTGGGATGCCAAATGGCACCCATCTCTATCTTCCAATGCCTTTTTGCCATTTCCCAACAATTGCTGCCTGAGGCAACTGTCTTTCTTTGCCTAATGATAGCCCTGGCCTTGAAGAACTTCTCATATAAACCTTATTTCATATTCATGTTTCAGTTCTCTATAAATATAGCATCCTGACCGTAGGAGAAACTAGCAAAATGTCTACCAACAAAGCATTTTACATAGTCATAAAAATAACATTATACACTTTTTGTTGGAATCTTGTTAGAATAAGCTATGCCATCCAGACACGGGGATTACAGATAAATATGGCCTTTATCTTTATCTTCATGTTTAATTACATAATTTTTTGACAAAGCGGCACTGGTTAACTGAGGGATATATGGAATAGTGCAATGTCTGATTTGACTAATTAAAGTTGTTAAGTAATAACTTTTCTGTTCCACACACATATTGGTGTGTGAATTAGAGATGGATAAATGACACATGGCAGCTATGGTGATGGAACCCAGTTTTATCATTACTTCCTTTTAAAATTCTGTAACGATCAGTGACATTTATAGGACAGTTGGGCTTATAATAGAATAAGCTTAAATTTATTCACATTTTCATTTTCCTTCTTTTTATTTGACAACTCCTGAAAGCCAGGAGAGCTTTATGTTTTGCTAGAGCATACACTGTACTAGAGCCACTCATTTATTCTGAACAGTAGGATAAAGCTTTGCAAGATGATGAGCTCCAAATAATTGCAATAGCAAAGGAAAGAAAATGGTTATCTCTTTGCTGGAGAAAAATCCACTCATTGTGATGCAGCAGCTCAGAAAAAGCAAGACCACTTTTGTATTTTTCACAAGAAAGTGAATCTTTATAATACCTTCTAGATTATTTTGCTTTTTCAAATATGCTCCCTGTATACCATGTGCACTGTTAAAAGGAAATAGAAATGAAGTTTGGGAAGTTTCATAATGTGTTGCAAGGATATGTTACAAAGAAAAAAAGAAAAGGGGACGAAGGTAGCAATATTTAAATAAGAAAGAAATTATAATGGGAGAGAGAAGCTAATTTTATGAAGCACTGCTTCATGTTTGTTAAAGCTGAAATAATGCCCTCTTATGGATTACAAACAAATAGCATTGCTTGGAAAGGTTATATTTCAGGCATGAGAAAATAAGACGATAAATTCACTAAGATCTATTCAGGGAATTATATGAACAGAGAAATGATTACCTAAAAATCTATCAAAATTTATGAAGAGAATTACTAAAAATATCTAATTTGTCTGCATTGATATCAGGGGTGGGTTTTACTTATCTTTACTACCAGTTTGCAACGGGACCACGTGTGTGCTCTTGCTTTGCTCATGCGCGCACGCTTTTGCGCATGCGCAGATCACCCATGATGACATTGGGGCAGGTGGACGGACACTCCCGCCGGACAGAACCAGTAGCAACCCATCACTGATTGATATCAATGTATGTTTATGAAAAAGGGGAAATAAATAAAAAGCGATAAAAAAGGGGAAATCCTGTCTTCTCTAACCTTTTAGAACCCTTAGACAAACACACATACACATCAGTGGTGGAATTCAAATTTTTTTACTACCGGTTCTGTGAGCATGGCTTGGTGGGCGTGGCAGGGGAAGGATACTGCAAAATCTCCATTCCCACCCCACTCCAGGGGAAGAATACTGCAAAATCCCCATTCCCTCCCCACTCCTGGGGGAAGAATATTGCAAAATCTCCATTCCCACTCCACTCTAGGGCCAGCCAGAGGTGGTATTTGCCAGTTTTCTGAACTACACAAAATTTCCGCTACCGGTTCTCCAGAACCTGTCAGAACCTGCTGAATAGCACCCCTGATACACACGCACAAACACAGAAATAGGAAAATACAGATGTTCAGGGGGAAAGAAATAAGATTTAAAAGAGAAAGCTTCTGTTTACTATATTGTTCTCAGGGCACTTGACTTTTTTTTCTGAATTTGTTTTGATGATTTTTTTTTTTGAGGTTAACTGTACTGTTGGAGGTGTTGATGAGGGCCATTGTTCTTTTTGTTCATTTGTTTTTTGTTGCATATCACTCTGAAACCACCCTAGCTTTGTACACTTCTTGTTCTGAACAAATTCCATGGGAGGCATTATTTTACAAGTTCTACCATCAAGAATTAACTAAATAATAAGGGACCAAGAGAGTTGTACTTGGCTGGAGAGAAGCTCATGTAATAAAAGATATATCTACTATCCTCCCAGAATAGGTCACTTAACCCTTGAGAAATTCTTTTAAAAATCTTCTTCCCTATGAAATATATTTCAGACACAATTTGTAATTTATTAAATTAAATGGGAACTGGAATGCTTAGTCTTAGAGATTTTTTTTTCTAAAAATGAATCAGAGCAGAAAACGTATGAGAATAGTGTGGGTTCATATATGTCAAAGTTGGGTTATAATCTGACAATAAGAACAATGAAGCTTCTTCTAATTTATAAAGTACATTTCTAAGATATCATAATTATCTAGCTGACATTTTGTTATTTCATATTCCACGAGCAAGAGTGAACATTCATTGCCCTCCAAATATTGTAGAATTCTCAGAAACTTTCACCACTGAACTTCATTGACTAGGATTTATGGGAATTGGAGCTCCATAAAATTTGTTCAGTTTGTTATCTATCACCGTTTGCAATAAAATCAGAAATTTTACTACTGAAATTGAGGTAGCACATCTTACCATCTATGTAGCATTAGCTGTAAATACACCACCATCTCCTCATAGCAGCAGCTGTGCTTTCTCAGCTTACTTTTGAGAGGATGGCTGGCTAATAGGAAAACTTTTGCTTGATTGTTTCTATTATCAAAAGCTTCTCAGACTGAATATAGTTTTCAGCTTCTGTGTCATATATCTAGCTGGGTGAAGCCAAGCCATCGATGTATTATTTCTAAAGTGGCATATTAATTTGCAGTGTTTAATCTCATTGCATACCAAGATATGTACACAATGCACAACTTTCCCATAATTAAATAAACGGGATTTATTTTCATCATTGCAATGGTTGCTTTGAGAAGCTGTTCGTGTGGAAAATAGCTCTCCTTATCAATTATGTCACTCACTGAAATAAAGGCTTTGTTATGAGTCTACAGAGCAATGCTTGGGTTTGTTTTGCAAATTGTTTTATAACTTTTGATTAACTAACACCCTACTCATGTGAATTAGAGAACCATATAGGTATGAAACCAAGAAGGGCTTTTCAGGAAATCATCTTCTGCATAAGAGTTGAGTTTTCGTGAAATAAGCTTCTCTCTTGTGAGAGATTCTACTCTAGAAACTTAAGAGAAAATTGATCTAACCCTAACCCTACCTCTGAAGAAAGTTGTTAGAACAAAAGCACAAAGAATACAGCATGACATCAAGAAATCAATTGACTGGAAGGGGATATAGATATTTGGATTTGAACAGCACATGATAGAATTTGAAATGGAACTAGGTACAAATGAAGAACATGAAAAAACAATTACTACCAACCTGCCTTCCATTGAGGATCTGTATACGGTATAAGTCAAAAAGAGGACTGTGAAAATATTTACCCCTCACATCCTGGACATAAACCGTTTCAACTTCTACCCTCAAAATGATGCTATAGAGCACTGCACACCAGAACAACTAGACACAAGAACATTTTTTTCCCGAACGCCATCACTCTGCTAAACAAATAATTCCCTCAACACTGTCAAACTAGTTACTAAGTCTGCATTACTATTAATCTTCTCATCACCCCTATCACCCATCTCCTCCCACTTATGACTGTATGACTGTAACCTTGTTGCTGGTATCCTTAAGATTTATATTGACTGTTTCCCTATGACTATCATTAAGTGTTGTACCTTATGATTCTTGACAAATGTATCTGTGGTGGGTTGTCCCCAGTTCGGACTGGTTCGCAAGAACCAGTAGTAAAACTGGCAGGAGGCCTGCCCACCACCCTGGATGTCATCATCAGCGATCTGCACATGTGCAAAAGCTTCCCTCGATCCCATTGCAAACTGGTAGTAAAGGTAAATAGAACCCACCCCTGTAATGTATCTTTTCTTTTATGTACTCCAAGACCGTATGTACCAAGACAAATTCCTTGTGTGTCCAATCACACTTGGCCAATAAAGAATTCTATTCTATTCTATTCTATTCTATTCTATTCTATTCTATTCTATCCCATCCCATCCCATCCCATCCCATCCCATCCCATCCCATCCCATCCTATTGCTAAAATGTACAAGCTTTTGAAGCAAAGGAAGTGAAAGAGTATATGATCAAATGGGCTAAAAACTTGAAATATAATCTATTGATGGAACAATGGGAAAATATGTTCTTGAAAGGGTTAAATTTACATTAAGTTATAATTTAACAGCAAACTTTTATGAAATAATATCTCATTGGTATATGACTCCAGAAAAAAAAAGCATGTAGTATGTATGAATGTACCTCAAATTTATGTTGGAAATGTGTAAAACATGAAGGGTCATTTATCATACCTGATGGAATTATAAAAAAGCCAGAAAATTATGGTTTTAAATATACACAGTGAAACAAATAGCTTCACTGTGTGTATTTAATATTAAGTTTAGATAGCTTTAAACTTAATATTCAGTTGAAACTAGAACTTGGATGAATGGGTAGGCAATTAGAAAGAGTTATGGAAGAATTTTTATACATAATAACTGGTATATTATTATATGCACAAAATAGAAATGCTCTGATATACCAACAATGGAGGACTAATGAGAGTGAGCAAATTAGCAGAGATGGCAAAATTAACTAATTTGATTAGAGAAAGGACAGTAATTATATTTATTGCTGACTGGAAAACCCTTATGGACTTTTTGCTGAAAAAAGGAAAAATGATAAATTATGGGGTTTGGATTAGAAAGGTGAAAAGGACTATGAAAAGTATTATGAAAAGAAAAACATTTTGTTGTAATCTTAGAAAGAGAGGGTAGTATATAAATGTAGCTATAAATGTAGCTGTAGCTGTTAAGGAGATTGGAAGGTGCTTCCTTTTAATCCTCTCCTCCCATCCCCTCCTCAATGGCTCTAGATAGTTGTAACATATTCTTGAATCCTTTCAACTTTTGGAATCATATCTGTAACATTGTATTGCATTGCATTATACTACATTGCATTGTGTTTTGTTGTATTGTATTGCACTGTATTATATTGTATCATGTTGTATTGAAATCAATTTAGATTGGGGCCAATCCAGGGTTACCCAATCCTCTTTGCATTTTGAAGGAACACTAGTTCTGCCAATACAGAACAAGACATTTTACACATTGAACACCATCCTATAGTATATGGTTCAATATAGAAAACATAATAAGGTAATGCTGATTTTGTATTAGAAGCAAGCTGTTTGCCTAGACCCGTGATGGCGAACCTATGGCACGCGTGCCATAGGTGGCATGCAGAGCCATATCGTGGGCACGCAAGCATTGCCCCAGCTCAGCTGATTTTTGGGCCTTCTGGGCCCACAGAAAGTCAGGAAACAGGTTATTCCTGCCTCCAAAGGGCCTCGGGAGGGGGGTAGGGAAGGCCATTTTCACCCTAGTAAGGCTCTGGAGCCTGGGGAAAGTGAAAAACAGGCCTTCTGGGCCCACAGAAAGTCAGGAAACAGGTTATTTCCTGCCTCCAAAGGGCCTCCGGGTGGGTAGGGAGGGCCATTTTCACCCTAGAAAGGCTCTGGAGCCTGGGGAAAAACACGCCTTCCAGTCCCACCGGAAGTCAGCAAATGGGCCATTTCCGGCCTCCAGAGAGCCTCCGGGGGGGATGGGGAAGGCTGTTTTTGCCCTCCCCAGGCTCCAAGAAAGCCTCTTTAGTCTGAGGAGGTCGAAAAATGGGCCTATTGGGCCCACCATGCCATTACGTGCCAAAAGTGGGGGGAATGCAGGGGTATAAAATGAGCATGCGTGGGGGGGCGCAATGAATTATGGGTGTGGGCACACGTGAGTGCAATCCCCCATGCTCCCCCTGCTTTTGGCACACAACAGCAAAAGTCTAGCACTGGCCTAGACTTTTAGCTGAAATTATGCAACACAGTCATCAATGCACTTATTTTATTATTTTAATTTTTGCATCATTTTATTGATTTATGAGATCACATTTACATCAAGGTAGAATGTACATGTGTTAAAGTGGATGTATTATCTGTAATAATATAAATTTAGTTTATATTATTAGTAAAGTTTCAGAGCTATGCCTTGTTTACCTTGTAAACCCTGTAACTTCCTTATTGTTACAGATATATTCCTCATGTACAGAATAAATGCAGTCTTTGTCCCAGACTTCCACTGCTCAAGCAGAGAAAAGTCAACTTTTTTCAATGGGAACACAGCTTGGTATCTCTTATTGTAAGTCATACTGAGAACACAACAACATATACCGCTGGACAAAGATTTATAGAGAAAGGACAGTTGAAGGATCCTGAGTACAATGATTTCATATATGCACATGAAAAGTAGTCAGGAAAGTTACAAAGTCTGATAACATCACTAAAATCCTTCTTTTGATCACCCAGAAATCCTTTCTTGCTGCTTTTTAAGACTTAGCAGAGACTAAACTATCCCCATTCAGCACTGAGTGTGTTTCTTGTTCAAGTGATGATTTGCTTGTGGGAGCCAATTGATCCTATCTCATCACATTTTAGATATAATACTTTTCAGTATCTTATATCTATCATCTGTCTGTCTGTCTGTCTGTCTGTCTGTCTGTCTATCACATATGTTCCAAAGAAGCCCTTCATTTAGGGCTGTTAAGTATTAAAGAGCTGCAACCAACAGCTAACTCTTACTTTTTAAAAAATTAACACTGTGGGTAATTTAATTCGTGTTTACTTTTTATAGGTAAACATAACAGTAATTAATTGTTTGCTAACATAATTGCTCTGATAATTTTTATCACTTTCTTTTAGGGACTCAAAAATAAATAAGCCTCCTCAGGGTGCTGTCGGCCAGACAGTGTTGTCTGGCGACCCCCAGGGGGAGAGCTTTCTCTTCGGGCGCACCTACCCTTTGGAATCAACTGCCCCTGGAGCTCTGGGTGGCCCCCGACCTTCGCTCTTTCCATTGCGACCTGAAAATGTGGCTGTTTCGTTTGGCTGGCCTGGACTGATGGGGTTTTAATTTTTAACTTGTTAGTCTTAATTGCATGTTTAACTGTTAAATTATGAGATTTGGATTTAATTTCTTTTTAACTTTTTCATTAGATGTTTTTTACTGTTGTGAGCCGCCCTGAGTCCAGCTGGAGATAGGGCGGCATATAAATCTCATTAAATAAATAAATAAATAATAAATAAATAGCTAAACTTACAAACATTTTTATTTGTTATACATAGAGAAGGATAATATAGTTTAGTTGTTGATCACTTGTTTAATAAGTAGTTTATAGGCTGAATCATAGGTATTTCAAATAAAGTGAAAAATTTTTTATGAAAAAACTTTTTGGAAGAACCATTGGCAGTCCTAGAACAGATGGATTAGTGCCATGATGGCAAACCTATGGCACATGTGCCACAGGTGGCACGCGGAGCCATATTGGTGGGCACACGAGCTCAGCACCGGCACACATGCATGCGCTGGCCAGCTGATTTTTGGGTCTTCTGGGCCCACTGGAAATAGAGAAACAGGCTGTTTCCTGCCTCTTGAGGGCCTGGGGGAGTGGGGAAGGCTATTTTCACCCTCCTCAGGCTCCTAAAAAGACTCCGGAGCCTGGGGAGAGCAAAAAACGGGCCACCGTGCCATCGCGTGCCAAAAGTGGGGGGAGTGCGGGAGGGTCACGCACACACGCACGTGCAGGGGTGGAGCGCATGGAATTATGGGTGGATGCATGCATGACACCCCCGCGTGACCCTTGCTTTTGGCATTCAATGGCAAAAAGGTTAGCCATCACTGGATTAGTGCTGCTAATCACTGCTTGACATAGTATGAAATTATTATAAAACAATATTATTATAAAACAATGTCTATGGATATTCTCCAGGGTTAGTCATCCAGATATGGTTGTCCCAAAGGTGCTTTTCAAAATGCGACTGGACTTTCTTTGTTTTTTCCTTGAAGATGTTTCACTTCTCATCCAAGAAACTTCTTCAGTTCTGACTAAATGGTGGGGAATGGAAGATTTATATTTCTTGTAGTCATCTGGTTGTTAGCACTCTGAACTCTGTTGTTAGTTCTCTAGAGTTGTTGACACCACTTGGGAGTTAATCTGTATCATCAGGGTCATCTGAATCAGAGTGCAAATATGGAACCTTCCTGGAACTGCTGAAAGAGCTTACTCAAGAAATAGGTGGTGTTGTGTCCCTCTCCCTTTGTTTCTCCAATGTACAGATCTGCACGTTTCACTGCATTGTATTGCATATATCTTATTGCTCAATTTGTGTCTGGGTGTTTTATTCTTGGGGTGGGCAAGCTTCTGCTTTAGTGTATTCTTGGGTTTAAAATGTGCATGTTTGTTGTTTTGGTTGAAAATCCTCTTGAGCTTTTCAGATATTCCTGCAATGTATGGAATGATAATGTTTCTTTATTTGTTGTTCGCTTCTATGGAGGAGCTGCTGTTGGGTCATCAAATCCAGAAAAAGATCCAACAGGAGCTCCTCTATAACAAGTACTAGAGAAAACTTCAATATTGCCATAATTTGAGCCATTAAGCCACAATCCTAAACCATTATTTATGTCCATATATATTGTTTTGAGGATTTTCTTCAGGATTTGCATGGTGATGCAAGTTTTACTTTTAATACCACTGAAAGCAACAAGATACTGGTTTATGACTTTCCTGATCTGGAATGAAAACACAGGAGACCTTTTTATCCAGCAAATGTTTCATGGTTAGAATGAAAGAAGGGATTTTGATAGGTCCTTTGGGACAATATCCATGGACTGTCTTCAGCCCTTGCCAAACTGAAATGACTGCCGCTCATGAAAACAACAGAATAACAGTGTTGGGAGGGATCTTAGAGGTCTTCTAGTCCAACCCTTTCCTCAAGCAAGAGACCCTATACCCGTGATGGCGAACCTACGGCACACGTGGCACGCGTAACCATATCAGTGGGCACGCCAGCTCAGCTCTGGCATGCGCCAGCCAGCTGATTTTTGGGCCTTCTGGGCCCACCAGAAGTAGGGAAACAGGCTGTTTCCTGCCTCCGGAGAGCCTGGAGGGGGCAGTGGTGAAGGCCCGTTTTTCTTTCTCACCTGGCTCCAGATCCTCTCTATGCATCTGCAGAGGGTGAGAACAGCCATTCCCACTCCCTTGGAGGCCCTCCAAAGGCCTGAAACGGCTCATTTCCCAACTCCCGATGGGACAGGAAGTGACTCCAGAGAGGGTCTGGAGGCTGGGGACAGCAAAAAAGTCACTTCCTGTCCCACCAGGAGTTGGGAACTGGGCTGTTTCAGGACTTTGGAGGGCCTCCGAGGGAGTGGGAAAGGCTGTTTTCGCCCTTCCCAAATAAATAGAGGATCTGGAACCAGGTAAGAATGGACCTACCGGGCCATCGCATGCCAGGAGCGTGGGAGGGAGGGGGGGTTGCATGCGCATGCGCAGGGCAGGGCGCATAGAATTATCAGTGTGGACATGTGCGCGTGTGACCCTCCCCCGACCCCCCTCTCCTAGCACGCAATGGCAAAAAAGTTAGCCTTCACTGCCCTATACCATTGGTTACTGATTGCAAAAAAAAAAAAATGCCCATACTGTAGACATGATTCTATTTTATCAGATGACATAGATCATTATGAGCTGTGGTGGCATAGTGGTTAGAAAGTAGTACTGCAGGCTACTTCTGCTGACAGTTCAGCAGTTCGTTTCTCACCGGTTAAAGATTGACTCAGCATTCCATCCTTCTGAGTTTGGTAAAATGAGGAGCCAGATTATGCTCCTCAGAAACTGCTTAGAAAGGGCTGTAAAGCACTGTAAAGTGGTATATAAATCTAATTGCTATTGCTATTGCTAATGATGTTCAGAATGAATTGTCCCATATTTTTATTTATAAGGAACAGGCCTTCATGGATGTTTTTTTAGAGAGAGGGCAAAACAGAAATGTTTTGGTTGATCATATTTGCTCAGAGTAAAGACTGAAATCTGAAATGGTAACAGTATATATCACACATGATGATACTGACAAGATATTGAGGGTTCTAGGACAATTTACTTAATATTACTAGCCTTATAAATGTAGATAATGATCTATCAATAGAATCAGTGACAGCCTAACAGTGGGCTTTTCATTTGGCCTCTGGAAAAGTGGGATGTGGTTGGAGTATATTCCCAAAATAAGAAATCTATGGCTTAAGAGAGTTATGTATAACTCTCTTGATCAAATTCCATATTGTTGAGAGAAGCATAAAGAAAAAAAGGGGCTGTGGAAGAAAAACATGGCAGTGAAAAAATCGGAGCAACAGAAGGACTGGGGGACCCTTTATAGTGCAATCAGTTTAAAAATGGAAATGACAGGCCTGGGAAGATGAAATTGACTTTAGTAATAGGAAGAAAGTTCTATGCACATGATAAATCCTGTTCAGAGTAGATATAGCGGTTTTTATTTCTTAAGTCTATTTTGCTATTGCATTTTGTGATTACATGGATCCCTGCTACTACTAATAAACACAGTTACATTTGAGTGTTTGCATATTTATTGGGAATACATGTTTTCATTGTTTTCCAGGTCTGCCTTTAGAACAAAGAGATTACTGTAATTATTGCGGAAATTAGAGCAGTGAAAGTACGGTGGGATGATTCCTATCTGGTGAAGCAAAAGCTGATGCAATCTTTCTGTTGACTACTTATCTAAACTGAGCTATGTTTTCTGCTGCTAACATTGCAGATGTATTGCATTCTGGCAAAGCACCCACTTTCAGCACCTTGGCTGAGATCATCCCTGAGTTAGGTGAGGGAACTGGCTGGTTACATGCCAGGCTGCCTATATAGCCTGCCAGAATCAATAGATTCAGTCTGTTTCATCCAAGAATAAAATATAGAGGACATTTGATCATAAACTGCAACTACCATAATTGGATTGTTTGTTTACATTCAAGTTAATGGTAAAGCTTTCTTTGACTTGTGATCTTTCATGGGATATATGGGATATTTTTAAGCACCCTCCCTTTCTCCCTTCCCTTTAGCCCGCTCTCTCTTTGTTACACCCCCCCAGAACAAACAGTTGTGTGCACATGTATAAACAAGAGGGACATAGAGACACAGCCACACACATTTTTACTCTTATGACATGCATAGATTTGTTCTTATAATATTTGTAATGTGAATAAGGCAGTCTTTACCAAACAAACAATTGTGATTAAAGAATTCTAAGATGTGGTTGGCTAGTAGAGCTCTAGTATGCATCATGATTGTATTTATATCATTCATACTACTTAAAATTATCCTCCAAAGGCCAGTTTGGTGTAGTAATTAAAAGATCAGGTTACCAATCAGGAGACTGTAAATTCTAGTCCTGCCTTAGGCGTGAAGCGAGCTGGGTGACCTTGGGTCAGTTCCTCTGTCTTAGTTCTAGGAAAGAGACAATGGCAAGAAAACCTGAAAAACTCTGTTCAGAAAATTCAGGGACTGGCCCAGGCAATTGCCAGGAATCAACAGTGAGTCACCTCCCCAAAAAAACCACCCACTTGTTAAATTTAACAACACACACACACACACACACACACATATCAGAAAGAGGATAACTACTAAAACAGGTGCACAACTTGAACATCAAGAGTCATGTGTGGCTTCTTTGTGATCTCTACAACTTGTTTGCAAAAAATTCCACTTTTTGAGAAATATAAATACGGTTAGTGCTAATAGCTCTATTTAAAAATAATAGATTTTTTTTTAAAAAATCAAAGTTTAACCACATAATTTTGAGATTATACATTCTTGCCATGCTGTTCAAATGACCAATATGGCCATTAGCTTGGCAAAAAGTTAAATATATTTTCACAAATCATTGAATAGTTGTCCTTGTTTCTAATCTATAGTAGGTTTTAGTACAGTAATTGCCAGTAAAGAGACTCAGACATTGGCATCTGCAGCTAAAATTTAGAATACTACTTTGTGAATATGTTGATTTTGTTACTGTTAATAGTATTAGACTAGATGGATCTATTCACGTATTCCATGTTAAACATTTTTTTTTGTATTTTACACACCTTTTGTGATATAATAAATGCATCTTATGTGCAAAGTGTACAAAGTAGCTAAGATGGGAAGCGGTGAGATAACATACGCAAAAACAAGTTGAGAGAATAAAATATGTACTAGTAACATTATTTATTTGCCCATGGTATAACTATTTGTACATTTAGCAGAAGGTCCCAATACACTTCTGTACAATACCAAACCCATTCTGAAAGTAATGACTTACCCTTTTGGTTGCTAGAAATAAAAATAGTAGTCACAAAGCATTTATAGCATCTCAAAGAACATCAACAATATCTGGACGTAGATCTTCCATTATACCATATACATAGTTTTCTGCTATTTCTGGTAAGGGAACAAGGCATATATAAAGGAATGCAGTTAGGAAATAATGCAAAATATTGATATATGAAAGTCTAGTGTGCCCTGAAAGATTGTAGATCGTGTACAATTATTTTTCTGTCTGGTCAATTTTGATTTCCTTCTGGTCAATGCATTGTTTATAACAGCAAACAACTGTTGTTCAAACTAACAAAAGTTACAATTCTGTGTTCACGCTTGTAGGAGCAAATTTCACTGAACTCTGGGATTTACTTAGTAGATTGGAATAGAAATGAGCCATAAAACCTGGTAAAAATGCTGAAGGCTTACATAATTTTCTTCAGGAAAAAAAAAAGGCAGGAGAGAACATAAATTCTTTAGCTTTTTCACTGATAAACATTGCAATATGGTTAACCGAGACCTCTTTTCAAACAAACACAAACAAATATATAAACTAAAAGCAAGTCACATACAGACATACAGGTATTTATATGTGTGTGTTTACACACAAACAGACACACACCGGTATTAAAACTTGTTAAAATTATGTTTATTTTAAGGAATGCCAAAATTTCTTCCACATCCTCAATACATAAAAGATGCAGCACACAGAGATTTTAATAGAAATGGGCTCTTATCCTATTATGTAAAATTAGTGGTGGTGCAAAATGTCATCGCTATGTATGGGAGCAGCAATCCAAAGAGAAAACACACTATTAAAAAGGTCAAAGAAATTATAGATGTCCATGTTTGTGAATTTTCAATCATTTATTCAAATTTGGAAATAATTACTATAATTTAAATAGAAATTAGTAACTTTCCCACCTGTAGGAAAGGTTAAAGCCTATTTTCCTGCTCAATGTCCTTACAAAGCTTGACATTTTGATGGGCAACTTGAAGGTCCATCCTCTTCCTTCTAACATTTTCATTTTCTTCTTTGAAGTACATTTTCAGATCTTCAAATATCTTCAAATAGAGAGTGACTTATTTAGAGTAGACTCACTATGACTCTATCCTTTGGTAAGTGCACAGTTCCCAGAATAGTTCCATTATGCCAGCATGTACAGTAACACCCAACCATTGACTTGTTGAATACCATAGCAACATCTATAGAGCCACATATTTCCAGTCTCTAGTGTAAACTATGGGACAGGAGTCAGATCATAAAAGAAGATGAAAATGCTGAATCCCCTGGATCAAATCCATCTCTCTAAAGACTTAGAACCAACCTTCAGAGGTTCTTCAAGAGTTGCTACTGAATTGCTATTTGTTGTAATGAGAGAAACCATATTAGCTGGATAAAGCTAATTATATTTAATTTAATGACATTTTAATTAAATGTATGCTGTAACCTGACCTCACTTTTTGAAATGAGCCACCTCATCTTGAATATTACCTACAGCTTGAATAAAATTATGTAGCCCCAGTAAATCTCCTGGCTGCTGTTCATAATGCAAAAATATTAAAATCAGCAGTTACATATCATAAGTCCATTTGAAGTTGGAACTTTGAAAGGGGAAGATGTTTTAATTTTTAGTTAGCATTTTATTGATTAATTGTGTTAATATGTGTATGGAGGAGAACACACACATATGCATGCATATACATATTATAGCCTAGTTTTTCAGTTCAGTATTTCCATGTCTTTATTTGGCATAGAATTAGTCTGAATTAGTGTCACCTAGCTTCGTCCAGATGGTGGGAAATATTTGCCTGCCAATGATGTAGCCTCTTGAGATGAAGAAGAAATAAACAAATGACAGGATGATGACACAGACCTCCTTTCTAACCAGCTGGTCTGTATTCAGTATCCATAGTAAGAATGACTTAACCATCTTCTAACAAATGATTAGAAGAGAGAATATTAAACCACACTGGTCATTTACAAAGCAGCCATGGCTTCTTAATCTCAATAGAGCCAGGCCTTGATTGATAATTATGTAGTTGATTATCATTTGTGTAGAAATTGTTATTTACCAGATTGCTACCTCATGAAATGTAAAAAAAATAAAAAAGTAAGGGAAAAGTACACATGGGGTTTCTAATGCTAATGCTTTCCAGGATTTTTTTTAAAGTTTTTTTTAAAGTTCTATACATCAACAATTTAAAAAAAAAAAATCTCTGTTAGATAGTTAGAAAAGGGTAAAGGATCTCATTATAATGTATTATTAATTCAGCACAGGCTAATATCTCCCTGAATTGTTTGCAGTTAAAAGACATTTCCTCAAACCTGGCCTTCGTAGAAGTTGTGTTACTTTTCCAAATAGCCCAAAATATTACCTTAAGAATTGCAACCTATGTGAGTGGTGGTGGTGTGGAATTAAGGGATTTTAAATTGCACCACGTTTTTTGCCTTTTTAACACATTCATGTGCTGATATTTTATAATGTTGAGAAGAAGAAAAAAAATACTTTGCAGTTATACTGAATCTGTGATTTTGTTCGCAGCATATAACACTTTATAAAGTTCCTTTTAAGGTAGAAATGATACAGTATTATCGGTGATTGAGTGGGTGTTTAGTTTTTCCAATGGTGTTATATGAATAAACCCTCAACTGTCATACAATGGTGGTGATTTCAGAGAGATGTAATCACGGAGAGGTACCAAACTCAAAAGATACTATCTACCTGTCTTGTATTAAACAATTTTCTGAAAACCTGCCTTGAATTAAACCATCAGTGGAAGCTTTATATGCAGAGTGACACGTGAATGTTCCATGTCCAGTTCAGGAGTTCTGCTGTAACTGTTTCATAATAAAGGATGCCATTAATGATAATCAGCTTAGAAACATGACAGCTGTGTTTAGAAGCTGTGAAACTATTAGCAGAACAGTGTGTAAGATTTCAGCAACCATTAGCTGAACAATATGCCAAAGGGGAGGGAAAAGCTTCTTTGTTTTGCAAGGGCCATTTCTAAATCTGATCTAAATATGCTGAAATCTGGGGAAATGAGACACATTAAAAGATTGTTGTGCCAAGGTTAGTGGGTTTCACTAGTGGGATCCCTGGAACACAAAACAAAATGGTACTATTAGAATTCTCTAATTCTTATTTATGTCTGTATTATGTATTTGAACATTTTTCTGACTTTGGTGTTGTGATCCACCAGCTGCCAGCAGAGCTGGCGGCAGACTCAGATGATAAGGACGTTGGGGAGGAACTTGGGCCAGATCTAGAGTCTGACAGAGTTGGGAAAGCTGTGATGGATGATCTGTGATGGACAGAGCCAGGGCCGTCTGACATTTTCCAGCCATGGGAGAGGCAGCTGCCTTTGGAGGCTGAGGTAAGTGGGGAGGAAGAAGAACTGGGGCCTGTCCCAGATGCATGTATGCGCAGAGTTGTTAGGAGAGAAGAACAACTGAGGATAAGGAGTCGACCCAGGAAACAAGGCATACGTGGACACTGAATGGCCCCTCCCTGGCTGGGGAATAAATAGAAGGAAAGGGGAGTAGTTGTCATAGGAGACAACAGTTTGTAGTTCTGAATATTTTGGCTCATTGTGTTTCGTGCCACAAAGACTGCTTGCCAGAACTTACTTTGCAGCCTTTTGTCTGGGAGCTCACGGCCTTGAAATTATCGCAAGGAACTGATAAGGTCTGTACTGCAGTTAATTCCTTGAAGGACTAATGCCTGGACTTTTCGGTGGGTGAATGCAATTAATTCACAAGAAGAAACTAAAGAGGGGTTTTTTTTGTAACAAGGAGTCTGTTTCTTGTTTCTGCTAAGGCTGGGTCAGAACAAGGAGGAAAAAAATATCATAGAACTGAAGACTGAAAGGGACTTTGGAGACAATCACTAATTTGCATTTATCCATGTTTTTCCACAAAGTGAGGTGCAAAAATAAGCAAGCAGTACTATAGTCTGAAGAACTGTGGTATATTTAAGGAATAGAATCAAATGATACTGATGGTAGAAATTCTCAGCCTTTGGTATAGCCTTTCGTATCGCCAGGTAAGGCTCAGAAAATTTCTCTCTAAAATTCTGGATAGACATTGCAAAATAGCTTTAATCCACACTGAGTTTTATGGCATGGTATTCTGGCCTAATATAAAATAGTTTACTGTGCACAAATATGTCAGTAACTGTATCCTATTTGTCCTGCCATTAATATTCAGTATACTTCTGTCTCCCTCCATTCCTCCTTGTCCTTCTTTGAAGGCTCCTACTATAAATGTATTGGTATTATATGCTGTTCATTGAGATTCTGAAACCTCAACTTTTGTTTCCATTTAGAGCTTGATTAAACTGCAGTGTAAATGGTTTAAAGGCTTTTTTTTTAGCTGCAGAAATTCTTCCTCATGAATGAGGCCTCCCAATCTATTAAATGGTCCTGGTTGTTATCACTGCTATTTTTCCACTCAATGTTTCCTAGTTAATCAATATCTCTTGTGCACTAGATAGTATTATTTCAAGTTCCAAGTTATTGCTAACATTATCGTGGCAACAATTCATTTGACTTTTTCTTCAGTGCTAGATATTATAAAACTCCTTTAAATAAGGAGGATTTCAGGCTATAAAAATGTTTCAGGGTAAAATCAACAAAAGTCTATAACTAATTTGTCTTTGTTTGTTTTTTTTCTCCACTGTATCATGCAGTAAATTGCATTTGAAATCTTCCATCTTTTCAACTTTTCCAGGATGCTTTGTGACATAAACAACAATGTAAAAACAATGGCCACTACCTTCTTTTTTCAGGGGAAAGAAAATAAAAGTAAGTTGGAGTGATAGGAACATCCTACAGATGTTTACAGAGGCAAAATGAAAGACAGTGAACATACATGTGGAGAACTCTTCAGACATCTTGTCTTACAGATGTCAGAGAAGCACTATGCTGTGACCCCAACTCCCAAGCCTGTCCTAACAGAGGAAGAGGACTCAGAAGGTGATGGGGAGGAATGGATAAGGCTTCCCTCTCCAGGACTCTCCTCTCTGGCAATGCCTCAGGTTCCATCCGAAGACCAAGAGGAACAGCCTGGGATATGCCAGGAGGAAAGCATATCGGAACAACAACAGATAGGGAGCGAGGATGATGAATCCTGGCTTGATCCCAGGCAGCGTCAGAGGGAGAAGTGTGGGCAGCAATGAAAGAGGCGTGGGAGGGCCAGAGATTGAGCTGAGTCACTGAGCCACACCCCACAAGGAATAAAAGTGGGTGTGATTGCTCTTAAGGCTGTGTGACGGTCAAAGTTAAAAACCTGAGAGTCACATCGCGTTACGTGAAATCTGGCTTGTGCATATTTGAATTGGACCTTGGCTAACTCTTGCTTCGTGGATTACTTTTTGCTACTAAACTGGACTGAGGATAAACTCTCTCTTGCTTACTGTGAGTGAAAACTGACTTGGCAGGCATTTCGCAGTTTACCGCCAAAACTCTTATCTGCAAGGATTTCTAATCTAATTGCTTAATAAAATCTTGGCAGGCGTGCCTGGTTGTGTGTTTGCCTGTGTGGGGAAGGGGGACAGAACACACTATAGGAAGTGGTGTCCAGTGTTGTGAGTACGATGTGTCAAGCAGAGCTAACATATTTGATCTGGTATCCTTCATATGTTCATTCAAATATTATGTGATTGTTTTATGCTGTAATTTGTTATGCTGTGATTTCTGTTTTGAAAGATAGCATTGTCAAATAATCCAACCATTCAGTGACAAGAGGGAAGTAATATTTCATCTATAATATGATTTAAATACTTCTAACAGCAAGCAATATTGTCACTCACTTTGATTGTGGACACTTTAATTTGTTTGGTAATGCTGTTGAGAGCCTTTTTCAAGACTGTTTTTCAAGAGCACACAAAAACTCATAATGAGTAGAACAATGTGTTGGCTGAGGCTATTGTCCTTGCCCCTATATCTTCATATACATTTGGCCCAGCTGATAACTTCCTGATGAGGCATAATAGAGTAAAAGTTTGAAATAAGCTTTATTCATAAGATAAAGATAATAAGCACATTCTAAATGATATGACAAATGGTCAAACCACTTGAAGCACATACTTATTCCTAATCTTCTTTTGTTTAGAATTTTGTCTATAATTTATATTGAATTTGCCAGATCATCTGTTTTTAGAAAAAAAGTAAATCAATTTTTCCATTGCCTTTTCTTTTAAATTCAATTTTCCTCATTTCTATATTTACCTCAAGCATTTCTTAAAGAAATAATAAAACTGAAGCATAATTAGGTAGTGGTGAAACATCAGTATTGCAGTATCGTATGGTCCATATAAGGAAATTATTTTGCTTTAGCAATTTATCACATTCTCATAATAAATATATAATATATAATAAAAACATGAAAATATTCCAATAGAAGATAATACATATAGGTCCGAATAGAACTGTGGAATTCTTGGTGCTTTCTGAGCTTGGTTGTTTGCAGACATTTCATTACCCAATTAGGTAGCAACATCAGTGCTAGTGAGGTTGCTCCCTGTTTATATAGAATAGTTTGCCTGCCAGTGTTGACAGGAGTGCAGTTTTCTCCTTGATATGCCAGATCACCTGTTTTTAGAAAAAAAGTAAATAAATTCATTGATTAAGGTATTTTTTTTCCTCCTTAATTGTTTTTCTGATGTGAATCCCTGGTTATCGGGGTATAAGTGGGTGGAGTGAATATGTTTTGGTCTTTTTGTTCCTTCTTAGCTTTTTTATTGTGGCTTTTGAATCGTGTATAAATGTGGTTTATCTCTACATGTCTATTGATGGCTGATTTGTCTGAATGCCAAGTTTCCAGGAATTCCCTAACATCTTTGGATTTAACTTAGTCTAGGATGCTCACAGTTTCCCAGTTGAAACCATGCTTAACTATTTTTAAGTCCATGTATTGTAAGACTTTCTTTTTAATCATGTCTTCTGACTGCTAATTGATGTTCATGGATGTCCTACATAATGGTTGTTACAATCCTTACACTGTATATTGTAGATGACTCTTTTTTTTTTTTGCTCCTTGGGATTCTGGGTCCACTGGTTTACTAAGGTTGGTAAGGTTTTTTTTGATATAGGGCAGTCTTATCTTTTTCATAGCTTGTGTTGGTTGTGCTATAATGGGTTAAGTGGTCAGGAACTATTTGATAAACTTGAGGGAATATCCATTTTATTGGGAGATGTTGTATAGGCAATCTGCATTCTTTTTCTGTGTTTTGATATTTGACATAAAAGCAACACTCTTTCTGAGTCTAATTAGAGTATTGATTTTTCTAAGGCAATGATATAGCTTAAGATAAGGGACATATAGCAGAAGTAATTTTATTTCTAACCTAACACATAAACACAAACAAATAGAATTAATCAGAAGTCACCTTGAAAGATACATTTGTCTTCCCAAAGTACATGGATCTGCCAGTAGTTTAGCTGATTATATATGATAATTTACTTAGCTGAGTATGATTTAACTGATTATGGAGAAACATTTATTTTTATTTAGAAGCATATACTGCTGATCTTCATAGAACTTACTTCAAGGTATTTGAATTGAGGATTGTGGTGTTTATCCATTTTCATTTTCCTTGAGATATGAAGCTTAGGTTTTGAGGCTTCTTATATTTGGAGGATTTCATTTCAAATTTTGATTAAGACAGCATTTCCTGAAAGTGAGTTGCTATGGAATGTTGGTTTCAGTTGCAACAGAGACTTGATTCCTGGCATCCACAGAGGTTTCAGCACATTTAATGACTAACTTGTACTTTTGATGCTTTTGTCAAGAATTATAGGACCTACAAGAGATGGCTTCTGTGCATTTTCAGCAAAATAGTTCCTCTAGGTTTTCCTGTTTTTGGCAGAATGAAGGGCTATCCTGAGGTATTTGAAAAAGGAAACCTATTCAGGCTTGTGGCTATCAATGCTCCAGAATGATTTTTGTTTTCTGATAATTGAGATTTAGTTGGTTTTCCTTGCAGTACAGTGTAGTGTTTTCAATGTTCTTCTAAGGCCGATAGGTGTCCTTGAAAATATTGCTACATAGAGTAGAAAAGAGATGTTTGTTTCAGTAAGTTTTGGGTAGTGAAAATACATGTTGCGGAGATGACCCAGAATGAAGGTGATATAGAAATTGAACAAGATGGGGCCAATATGCAGCTTTGCTTGATGCCTTTCTTCTAATCAGGTGGGAGAAGGAAATCTTGTGGATACCTACACTATGAACTATTCAAGGTTTTAAAGATGACAACTAGCATCTTGAATTGTATCCAGCAGCTAACTGGAAACTACTACAATTCTCAGAGATGTTATATGGATATAATGAAGACATCCAGACTACCTTCTGGACAATTGTAGCTTCTGAACATTCTTAAGTGACAGAGTATTGCAGTAGTCCAATAAAAGGGTGATTAAGATGTAGGTGACAGTAACACCAGCCATTCCAGGGAATGTAGCTTTGGGCATATATCTAAAGTTCAGGTTTAAAAAGTCATTTAAATCTTAGTACATCCTATTAAGACTCTAAACTGATTTTGTAGCTTTTTAAATTCTTAAATCTTAAATTTGAATTGGTATTCCCACATTTAACCTTATTTATTGGATATTCTGTTTTAATTTGTCTTTTAACTTTTGTATTCTCTGTTTCTTGTTGTCCTTCAGGAGAAGGGCGGCATACAAATCCAATAAATAAATAAATAAAATAAATAAATATTTATTTAGGACCCGGTTGTGGGGGCAATAAGCTGACTTTGTATAAAATATACAAAAGTATGAAGGCTATTGCTTAACACATTGTAAGCCACCCTGAGTCTCCAGAGAAGGGCGGCATATAAATAAAATAAAAAAATAATAATAAAAATATCTGTTTTATTCTAATTTGCCCTCTATTATGCTTGTTTAGCATTTTGTGCTTCTCTGAGTACTGCTGTTTGGTGTCTAGACTTTGCTAATATCAATATCAATATCTCAGAATTAATTTCTAAATACCTGCTTCACTTGACTCTGATTCCTAGCCTGTTTGTAATTTGGTGTTTAATTAGTAACAATTAGTAACAACGTAACAAAACATAGTAACAAAATTGTAATAAAGTACAAGATTAAAAGTAATCTAAGAATCCATTGTGTTATTAGATGGAGGCATGTTAGAAATGAGGGTTATAAATACTCATGGAGAAAGTTTATGTCACAATGTGTAACTTACTGCTATTTGGGAGAAAAACACATCCTGGAGAGATTTCATTCTATTCCTTGGTCTTTCTTGTCAAAGGAAGAAACAAGTTGTGAACTGTGAAAAAAACAAAGAAATGTTCTTGAAAACATGTTCTTTTGAGAGTAAAGACTGAAATTCACTCAGTGTACACTATTTTTACACTTAATGATATCATTTAAGTACAAAAGCAGTGGGAATTTTGAAGTATGCTACGGGTTAGAAAGTTCATGCTTTTTTCCCCATTTTATATTTTGATGTGGCGATTTCTCTTTTTCTCACTATAATAAAATAAATAAATGAAGATTCTGAGAAAAAAAGAAAGGATGTGATATAGAAAAATAAAAATAAATAAAGAAGTGATTTTTAACTTTCATTTGAACTATAAACAAATGTAATATCACCGCACTCCATATATGGAACAAACAGATCGGGTGAACCCTGGTTCGGGTGAACCCAGTTCGGGTGAACCCTGGTTCGGGTGAATCATTAGCAGTGGTGGTGGGAGGCTCCGCCCACCCATCCAAATGTTATTAAAAATGCCCTGCGCATGCGCAGAAGCTCCATATGCTCACAAAGCAAGCACACGCACCTGCACGCTACCAATAGCAAACTGGTAGCGCCGGGATTAGAATCCCACTACTGAAACAGATTCCTCTTCATTCTATATTATGTCCTTTATTTATAAGCAAATCCATCAAACATCAAATTTTCAATTCTTATATCAATAAACAGTCCATAAAGTGTTTCCAGAACTTTGAAATGAAGTCTTTGTCAGATAAACTTATTTTATATTTCCTTTTACATCTAACAGTCATAATCTTCAGTTTATTTGAATATTGTCATAGGATTTAGTTTCTCTTCAAGCAAGCAAAGCCCCATCTATGCACACACAGGATCCAGATAGCATGCAAAGCCACACACACCCTGGTCTGCCCTCCACAGACCTGTTACCCGGCTCCCAAAAGATTGGGCGCCACTGCAATAAACTGTCCTTTTCCAAAGCATTCTCTTGGCTTGCTGTTTATAATTTCACTTTTGATACTTTTTTCTGCCTTGTCAAACAAAATTTGCTCTGTATTTTTCAATCTTTCATTTTGGATATAATGTACCCATAGAATCAGGCATCGTTACTGGCACTGAAGTTGTTAATATTGCATTAACCAATTTGTATTCCATTTTTCAAAGATCTTCCTTAATACTTCCAATGTTAAGATATTTGTGTCAGTTTAATCCCAATTTACCAACACCAAAATCAGATTTGTTTTTCTCTCCCTTTCTACTTAGAATCTTTAGTGCCCTTTGTATTGGAAACGTAGAAGCTCCTTGAAATTATATTTCAAGGAGCTTAGAGACATATTTTGATTTCTCCTTCATATTAAGAAAAGTCTAGAAATTTAGAACTCATTCTGAACTAACCTGCTTGTTTTTCATTCTTTCTTGCTGAATAAAACGCGAGAAGGTGAAATCATCGTATAGCTGCAAAGGTTGTGTTGTCTTTGAAAGTCTCAGACTTTTGGTTCCCAACACAGAGTCATATGCCATCCAAACAAGGCTGAGTCTTGCAGTATTGTGTCAATAGAAGCAAGGCCATGAAGTCATATTGCCAGGTTTTAATAAAAACCCTACTATTGGCTTTAAGGAGGGAGCTTCTGTACAGAATCTAGCATTGAGTACTGTAGGAATTGACTGCCTATGGCTGTGATGGCTAACCTTTTCTGGACTGAGTGCCCAAACCTCCAAAATGCAATGTGCGTGCTGCATATGCCCTCCACACGCAGCTCGTCATACATGTGCGTGCAGGCACCTCTGCATGCACACTCCCCCGCAGGGGACATGTGGAGGAAATGCTCCCCGCATGTCCCCCGCACATATGCATGCAGCCCTCCACATGGGCCCCACCCCCCATATGCATGGCAGAGACCCAACAACCAGCTGGCTGGCGAGATGTGTACACACATGCATGGCAGAGCATAACTGGGGTGACGGCTTGCATGCCCACAGAGAGGGTGCTGCTTGCCACCTGTTTGCCATCACAGACCTATGGGGTATCCCTGCTGTCATTATGAAGGAGCTCTTGATATTTTTTTAATGAGAATTTTGGTATCATCTTGCTTAGAACGCATGCTTTTTATATGCTATTAAATCTGTTTGCTTGAGTTAATAATAAAGCTTAACGTCTTTTTATTTATGGTGTGCTTATTTTCTATGGATCCAAAATAACCGATTACCCAGTTATCTGGTCACTATCCAAAGTAGCAACATGTACACATGAATTTTAAACATGTAAATCAACTTCATATTTTTTCCTTTACTACATAATACCTTGTCATTTGCTCTAAAAATATGAAAAAACCCCTTTCCATGTCTTACATATAAACAAATCTTTAAAACCTAATCATACAAATTTAATCAAGAAAAATTCCATTAGGGTCTACCAGAAACAACAACACATTGAAAACTTCAAATGATGCCCCTCAAATTAATTTCTCAACTTCTTTTCATCTCTTTTCTAATTTAATACCATAGCTTACAGCTTTCTTTAAAAATGCAACACAAACGCTCTTCTTCCCACGTCTTATGTATAAACAAATATTTAAAGCTTCAATCAAGTAAAACCCATTAAAAGCTGATAGGTAAAAAAATCATATACATTTTGATCTTAATAGAAAAAGCCATTCTTTTAAAGGTCTTGACTTTCCTTTTAAATAATACCCCAAAGGTTATTTCTTTTCTTTCTTTTTTGTATTTTCTCAGGAATTCTTTCATAAGTGTAACATTTTTTTTTGTAAATACAAAGTAAGAAATAGTGCAAGTCACTTCTCTGAGTTAAAATCCATATATCCAAGTCTCTCTTCTGTCTGATTATTTGTGTGTCACTTTAAATTATTAAAATATGAGCCAGTTTCATTTGTAGGTCCTGTGTAATATCTTTGTCAGCATTGTTCTTATAACCTGTCAATTATAAATGCATATCTAAAACAGCTTGATTTTCAGTGAAACACTCTTCTATCTCTTCTTTTAAGCCCATCTTTATATTACGCAGTCTAAAGAGAAAAGTATGGGTATATTTTTGCCAAATATCCTTAAATTCTTCAAAAGTTATAATTCTTTTCTCCATCTTGAGTGGATCTTCTTTAATTACAACCTTTGATTCCTTCTGGTTGCCTCTAGTAACCAGCCTCAAGGTCTCCTCTTATCATGTTTTTCCTCTCCAGAACATTTTCTCAGGAAGAGATTTCTTACACTTAAACTCAAAATCTTCATATATATTTTAATAGGATTTTAAACAAGCTACAGGAATTATAATTATTTCAAAATCTTATTTCCAGCTAATCTAGCCCCCTAGTCTGCTAAAAGCTTTCTGAAATCAACATTCCAACCACCTTTGCTACTTAGTTCCAAACAAAAAAGTTTTTTTTTACTTTTAAACTTACATAAAACTTCTTGTACTGTAGGTTGAAGGAAAATAACCCAGTGTAATAAAAATGTATACTTCTAAAGGTTCTTAAAATTCAGAAGGCAGTTTACAAGCCATTTCCAGAAAAAAAGATTAAGACAGGAATTGGTCTTAATCAAGTGACATTTTGAGCTTGGACAACCTGGAACTACACCGCCTATGGTCTGACCTAAGTATAGTACAAAAAATTGTCTGCTACAATGTAGTACCTGTCAACGACTATTTCAGCTTCAACCACAATAATACACAGGCAAACAATAGATACAAACTCAAGGTAAACCGCTCTAAACTTGATTGCAGAAAATACGACTTTAGCAACAGAGTGATCAATGCCTGGAATGCTCTACCTGACTCTGTTGTTACATTCTCAAACTTCCAAAACTTTAACCTTAAACTGTCTACTGTGGACCTCACCCCATTCCTAAGAGGTCCGTAAGGGGGCGTGCATAAGCGCACCAGCATGCCTACCATCTCTGTCCCACTCTCACCATTTATTTGTACTCATTACCTGTACTCATATCTATACTTATACCTATTATCTCGTACATGTTTGACAAACAAAAAAAAAACAAATAAATAAAAATAAATAAAATAAACCCCAATGTCCCTTTGAAAGCTTTGAACCCCAGTTTTAGCAAAGCTGACTCGTCTGCTTCCAGAGCTCTAAACCTGTCAGAGGCTGATATATTTAGTCTTATCATAGGAACAGGGGTGGGTTCTACTTACCTTTACTACCGGTCCATGCACACGCGCGCTGCTCTGTGCAAATTTTGATGACATCAAGATCGGTGGGCAGAGCCTCCCGCCAGTTTTACTACTGGTTCAATACAACCGGTGCGAACTGGGGGCAACCCACGGTTCCCTGCCCCTGCATAGGAAACATCTGTACAGAGACATGTGGGTTTTCCCAAGTCCTCTCCTTCATTTAAAGAGGAATTCAAGGAATCACTTCATTCTTTTGCTTCTTTTTCCACTATGGTTGTTAACTCCACTCCTTATTGTACAATCAGGAGCCCTGGTGGTGCAGTGGTTAGAATGCATTATTTCAGGATAACTCTGCTCACAGTCTAGATTTTGATCCTGAAGGGCTCAAGGTTGACTCAGCCTTCCATCCTTCTGAAATCAGTAAAATAAGTTCCCAGATTGTTGAGGGTAATATGCTGACATTGTAAATAAAGAATAAAGGATAGCAATAGCAATAGCACTTAGGTGTCATTGGTCTAAGTAATGCACCCATTGAAAGCAGAACTCTGAGTCAGGCAGATTCCTCAAAGAACATGTTTATTGGATATATCATATAGGCACAGCCAGTGAAAACCAACTCTAACAGTTCCCGTGGTTTTCACGTAATTAAAAGAGTAAAAGTCCCCTCTCCCAGGTGTCACTGGTCACAATATCCAATGTCCTCTCCTCCTTCAACAGCCACCTGTTACAATGACCTTGGTTCCCACAGGAAACCTTTTTGTTTTGATTGTAGCCAGGCTATCTACTTCACCTCTCCCTTCCCCCTTTTAGGCTTCGTGGCAACTATAAGGCAGCACAAGATAGCTTCAGCCAGGTTCACTTCAGAGTTGACAATAGGTTTATACACTAAGTGCTATTGCTATTGTTATCCTTTATTTTCCATTGTGTTTCTGGAAATCACCAATATAATTTTCTTTTTCTAGGCAGGTAGGCATATCTTCCAAATTGTAGCAGTCTATTTATGCTTTTTTTTAAAAAAAGAAAGCTTGTATGGGGCTATTTATGGGTGAAATGAGGTCTTCAAAGTAAACATACTGCTAGAGGCTGAAACTTTTGCTTTGCATCATTCCAGCTTTATCTGCTTCAATTTTTAAAAAAAATTGAAACACTTTTTAAAAGGAGTGTTTGGAAAAAGCAAGCGTAAATTACAGTAAACACCCATAGGCACCTTGGTACTTCTAAGTGGTGTACTAGGAACACAAGCACTGAAATATCACAACAGTATTCCAAGGAGGACAGAGACTACCAATTCAACATTACTACTGTTTAAAAGTTTTGGTTCTTTTTAGGGGAAGGGGAATAACATGAACAATATTGAATATTTATTTCCTTATTTAAACAATGTCTACTTCAGAAATAAGGAAAGAACAACAATACAAACACTGAAACTAGATATTCTAAGATCTTAGTATGTGGATTTTCTAGTTTTTCTTTTTTCTCTCTCTCCAAGATGTTTATTTCTTTGCTATCATGTCTATGAAACTAAGTGTAGGAACTGCCTTGTGTATTTAATCACAGGACATTATGGAGGGATTTCTGGGTGATGAATAGAGTGTAAATGAGTAGAACAAATAGTAAATGTGTTCTAGACAAGGAAGAATGAGCATAGTTAGGGCGGGGAGCTTTTTCTCAGCTTTTAAATAGATGCATGTTTATTTTTTAATTTACAGCTGCTCTATAAAATCAAACAATAGATCAGTACTTTTCTGTATAGTGAAAATGCATGCCTAACCAATTATCTTTGAAAGTAACTAGATCAGAGTTTAAGCCTTCCTTATGTAACTTAACAATGGGATGTTTAAGGAAGTCTTACTAAAGATAAGAGCCTTGCTCACCTTAATATAATATACTTGAACTATATACTTGATATATAAGCACGGAGACATAAATAACCTGTGATATCATATTATTGATATGAAGTCCCATGATCACATTGAAATATAAAAATAAAGGTTACTGGCTTTAGAGAAGTTTTCTCATTTTTTTTCCTTCCTGAAAAATTCACCTGGCCTCTGAAATTTATATTGGGAAGCCATTGGAAAAAAATGGACAAATCAAGATAAAGTAGCAGATAGATGCAAAAAGAAAGAAAGAAAGAAAGAAAATAATTTTTTTGTTAAATATATAAATGCAATTAAGCTAAAACTAAATGAATTAAGTACAATTAATGTAAGTAAGGTTAAATAGCACTGTCTAGAACAGGGGTCTCCAACCTTGGCAACTTTAAGATATGTGGACTTGAACTCCCAGAATTGCTCAGCCAGCAAAGTTGGCTGAGGAATTCTGGGAGTTGAAGTCCACAAATCTTAAAGTTGCCAAAGTTGGAGACCTCTGGTCTAGAATATCACCGAGGGTCCTATGCAAAGTTTTACAGGAAGTCTCACTTTCTGCACTTCTGTTTGGGATTTATAATTTGTAAAAAAAGATATTTTTTAAAAGTCTATGATTTAGTAAAAGTATTTTCAAAATATTTTCCCAATTGTTAGTCATGTGTGGGTAAAATGTAATTGCAATGTAATTCATCTTCCACTTATCACTCATTATTTGGTTGATTGTGTTAATACTGTCACACCTTTTCCACCTATTTAGAACACTGTTATGTTGATCATAATTCAATGATTAAGCCAGACCTGAAATGACTTTTATTAAAAGGAATGCATACCTTTGCACAGGGATCCTTCTTTTTGAAAACATAATTCCTCAGTGTAATCTTCTGATTGATTGGGTATGACTTTTTTCTTATCCTCCAGTGAGAACAACATTGCTAGCAAAGTTCATATGAAGTTCATCAGATAAAAACTGACAACGTGGGCTATTTTGACATGGGCATTGCTGTACAGAATGTGCTTGTGTGTGTGTGTATCTATGCGTGTGTATACACGTGCACAGACATGTGTGTCTATGTGTATATTTCATATAAAGTGTAGATTATATAATTCTCCTGTCATTTGATCAATTTGCAATCTGGATTTTGTTTTTCATCAGATAAGTAGGACAAGTTCTGTTGCTGTCATGTAAGTCAGTTGAGATCATCATTGTTGTCCTTTCAGATTTATTGGAGCATTTGGCAGTTACACTGGAAGGTCAGAGAGGTAACAAAGATTATATGCACTTTGATAAGAACATGGGAGCTAAGCTAGATGAAGAGACTAGCAGTCCTGATGGCCTGAGAAGACTTTAAATTTCTTCTCAGACTCCTATTATCAAAACAATGCAACAAAAGAAATGGGTCTAGCATTTTTCACCTGATTAAGATATAAACAATATTAATATACAATTGTCAAGCTTGTGATACAAAACATTCTGGCTATCTATTTGTATTAGTGACCAAACTTTTATTTTCTTGGGAAGCGTAAACTAGCTTCCAATTTTCCTATCAAATATTCCTACCAGGGTTTTATGGGACTAATATTGAGAACATTGAACAATAAGAATATATTTCACTATTTAAGAGGCAGGTATGGTTTTATACCCTGTTTTCCCCAAAATAAGACATCTCCTGATAATAAGCCCAATTGGCCTTTTGAGTGCATGGCAATAAGGCCAAGCGCTTATTTCAGGATTCAAAAAAATATAAGACAGGGTCTTATTTTCGGGAAAACACGGTATATAGTCTCATATCAATTGTATGAAAGTTATATTTGGTCTTCAGCTTAACAATAGAGCAAATACTTTGAATGCAGAAGCTCCCAGATTCAATTTGTGCTTTCTCGGGTAGGACTAGAAAAACATTTGCCTACAATCCAGACTGATGTTTCCAATCTACAATATAAAATAGTGGACAATACACCACCAGCTAACCTAGGTAGCCTGTATACAGTATACAGATACTATTAATAAAATGCAGAATAATAATAATATAATACTAACAATACTAAGGCTAGTGGTGAAGTCACAGTTATTCCCCAAATGCCTTTCAGAAAAGTCAAGTTTTTAGCAGATTCCAGATGGCCAGAAAAACTATAGAAGTCATCACTAGGAGTTGACAATGACCATAGTTACTCACTCACTCACTAACTATGGAAGTGGATGCCCCCCTTCCTCATAGGCAGGCTGTTTCAATAGGAGGAGAACTCCAACAGAGAACATCTTTTGATAGGTAGGAAGCTTTTAGCATGTGTTCTCTGGCTGTCCATGTTGGCTGGATGAAATTATCTGGAATAGTAATATCTTAGAGTCCCAGGACCCGAGCCATACAAGCAGGAGTTAAATCCAGCAGGTTCTGACAGGTTCTGGAGGCCCGTAGCGGAAATTTTGAGCAGTTTGGAGAACCGGTAGCAGAAATTTTGAGTAGTTTGGAGAACTGGCAAATGCCACCTCTGGCTGGCCCCAGAATGGGGTGGGAATAGAGATTTTGCAGTATCCTTCCCCTGCCCACCAAGCCACACCCACCAAGCCACACCACGCCCACCAAGCCACGCCCACAGAACCAGTAGTAAAAAAATTTGGATTTCACCACTGCATACAAGGCTTCAAAAGTAGCAACTAATACCTTGAATTGCACTTGGAAGTATATTGACAGCCACTGCAGTTCATGTAGGAGCAGTCAAACAAGAATTGCAACTAACCAGTAAATGGCCTCCTGGCAGAACTAAGATCACAGATAATGCCGTCCTTTATAGGGATTTGCTGAGACTGCACTGCTGCATTGTTTTAGATAAATACTCTATTTAAAGAATTCACACACCCAAACAGTTCAAATAGAAAAATGTTATTTGTGTTCAGTTATATCTGCTTATAAACCAAGTGATCATGTTTGTCAATGGCATAAAACTACCATTTGAGAATTCCAGATAGTTAAATTCTTAGTGGTATGAGTAAAAAAAAAAACAATATCTTGTTTAAAAGGTAGTAGTAGCATATTTAAAATTTTAATTATACGAAGTAATTCCAAGTAACTGAGATATAAATTTGCCTAGTCAGGGGCACCTGAAGTTCAGGGTATGAGAAGGCTGTCACTTCGGGGGGTGTTGGAGTCCAGACTAAAGTTTCCTGTGTCCCAGAATATATTCTTTAAATATTTGATTGTATACTGTATCTCCAAGCACTGATTTCCTGGAGAAACAAAGGAAGGTCACAGCGGGCAAATTCAATTTTACATTTTGCCAATTGTGCTGAAATAATCACTTCCTTATTGCTCTAGAAATTTTCAAAATGAAGATCATCAGCCATTTGCATAGTCTTGGTGCAATTTAGAAACAATGACCATATCCACCAATCAATAAAAATAAATGGTGGTGTCTGACTTTTACTCGAACCTGCTTTGCAGTGGTTTTCTGTTTTTCCCAGTCATGTATCTTGAGATAAAAGAGGAATTAAAAAATAAAAGTAAAAATAAAAAACTGTCAAAACTGTCAAAACTGTCAAAAAGCATTGCCTGTAGCAATATCCCTTATCCACAATTTATGACATAATCACAAAATCTGATCAATAATCTCAAAGCCCCAAGTATTTGCTTTTGGAGTCACCAACATTTCTAAATGGAAATTCCTTTTTTCAACTTGTTTTTCTTAAGCCATGTGCTAATGAAGGTAGCTTTGCATCTTTGGCTGTCAACAAGTTCCAGGGTATGTAGCTTTGCTTCTGAAATGATGCCAATAAGTCACCTTCTAATTAGGGGAAAGAAAACAGAATTCAGACAGCCCCTTCTCCACATGTAGCCTGGATGTCTAAATAAGAAAACTTAGCATAGACTAAGAATCATATTTCATGCCCAGGCTGAATTCCAACTGGGATCTTATTTTTAGGCATTAAGAAAGACTCAGTATAATTGTCAATTTTGCTGTTAATGAGCAGAAGCCATTTAAAAGCAAAGAGGCCTTATATAATTAAATGTGGTTATATATTTGAATTGTTTGACATCAAAATACAATGTTATGAAGTTAAGCCTACTGTCCCATCCTTGTTATTTAGAACAGTTGCTTGTTATTTAAATTGGAGGAATAGTAAGAGATTTCGCCCAGGATGAGGAACTGAGCAGAAGGAAGGAAGATGTGCAATTTCTAATATATAGTCAGTACAGGCAAGGCAAAAGTCAAAGAAGGAAGATGTAGGACAAAGACATTCCTATTTGCATTTGATTATTTTTTAATACACTATGTATTTTCCCCTAAGGCTTTATCAGAGACTGGTATCTTATTTGTTACTTTAATGATTTGTTTATTGAATAAGTATCACAGTTTATTTATTGTAGTTATACTAGCATGGTTTTTCCTTACCTTCCAATGCACACAATATCAATAATTTACAATAGCCATTGCAAAATAAGTAAGAATTTGTACTTGACTATTCCCAGTCTTTGTGCAATACTTTAGCCTTTTATATATGAGAGGGTTGATGATTTAACTTGGATTTGTATTTAAATTGTCATCCTTTGCCTTCCAAGTTTTTTTTCTTTTTGACCTAATAAAAGTGATAGACATTATTTCAAATACACTTTTTAAGATGCTGAAAGTCAATTAGACAAAACATTATGATAAATCATAAATACATTCTATTTTTAGACTTAAAGAAGAAAAATAATTATTCTGTCTCAGCAAATAAAAGACTGTTAGTGATTATTTCAATGCTATATTTCATTTTGAAAAAGTATGCAGCTGTGTGCTTATATGGTACTTAATAGTTTTATTTATTTAGGCCTCAAATACATTCACAAACTATATACAATTTTGATAGTTTGAATATTTGACTTACTTTCCTAACATTTTTTCCTTTCAAAGGGTTAAAAAAAGGTTTCAAAGAATTAGATATTCTTGATTCTATTACTGATTTCTACGAATAAGTAGAAAACTTATTGTAGTTGAGAAAGTGGAAGCAACAGGAATGTTGAGAAAAAGTAATTAAAGATAAAGTTCTTGATTTTAAAGGAAATTAAGACTGACTGTATGTTCTCCTCTATACCTTGATTCTAGGAACAACATATGCTTGGCACCTGATTCTATTTTGTTGTTGTTGTTGTTGTTGTTATTCTCAGAGACCAATATATTTGACTATGGTTACAGTTCCATAAGAACTTAGATACAGATAAATAGGAGTCCCATTCCAAGAGACAATATGAAGAAACTTATTTGAAGGAATAACTTTTATAACTGTTATTGAATAACAACCCCAAACAACATATTGTCTTTTGTGTACCATATATAGTATACCAAGATCAGTTAATAGGTACCGTATCTTCATATTTGTTTTGTAAGCCAAAAAAATATACCTTGCAGACTGAGCCCCATTAAGTAGACCAGATCAAGAAATCAAGTCTACAGGATGGTTAAGACTACCTTTATTAAGATTGCTACAATAAAAGAATCTGATTGTGCTCAACCTTTGTCTTATAATTCATTGAATTAGGGAGGCATCTTCCTGAGCTTCTTCCAAATGTTATCTCACTGTTGTAGAATTTTAAAATGTTTCAGCCCCTTTTGCCCAAAGGGGCTGCAACTCCTGCATATTTCTGTGAAGGCCCTTACTATTTATAGCAATGTAGCTTTTCTTGAAGAATTCAATAATGTTGATTTTATGAATTTACTAGGTATATATAGAGTCATTGCTGAAATGGGCAGGACATAAAAATGAATGAATGAATAAACACACACACAGAGAGAGAGAGAGACAGACAGAGAGAGAGAGAGAGAGACAGACACACAAGCAGACAGAGTGGCATAGTTATTAGAGTTTTGGATTAGTCCTCTCTTAGGCATAGATGTTATCTAGGCCAGCACTCCCCTACCTTTCTGGCTCCACTGATCAGCAATGGTGGCAGTAGAGGGAGGGTGTGGTTTTGTGTGCACAACTTAATCCTGTGCATGCACAAATGGAGTTTTGTACGCTTGCCTGCCTCTTATGCAGTCCGGTTTCCAATGGGCCATGGACCAATACTCATCTGCGAACTGGGTTGGGGACCGGGGATCTAAGAAACTTCAATAGAGATTCTTTCTTATCCTTAGGTGGAAAGTCAAGAAACATTTATCTACCAATCCACCCTGGACTAATTCAGGATAGTAATAGTAATAGTAATCATCATCATCATTATCATCCATCATGCCAGATAATGAGACCATTGCATGGTGAAGAAGATCAAGTGGTCTTTTTACATTTTTCTCCTATCATACAGATACTGATGTGAGTGAATGTTTCAGTATAGATATGATTGAGCAGAAATCCCTCTAATAGTAATTAATGGGAAAGTATGCCATCATTGACCCTTGCTGAGGTGAGGACGTTAACAAAACAAAAAACGTACATTTCATATAGATCTTGTGAAAGATTACCTGTTTATACTCTAGGAAGAGGTCTAATTTAAAATACTGAATATGAAAACAGCGAGCTACTAGTCAGTATGTCATATTATTACAATGCACAGAAAAAGAAGCAGGCAAGTCACTATTCACCTCATTAGCATAGTAGGAAGGAGTTTCTGTTTAACAACAAAGCAGAACAAAACCCCCACCAAAAAAAAAAAAATCTTTCAAAGCCATCCTTTCAGCAAATATTCACCTCATTAGTTTCTTTCGCTCATTCCTACTTTCCTCCCACCAACCTTTCAGAATTCTCTAACTGCCAGGTGTGATAGACCATTTTCAGTGAGAATCTTTCTCTTCACATCTTTTTTGGGGGGAAATACTGCATAAAATTACATCTATAAGTATGTTATTTTTAAAAATTCTGCAGAAAGAATTAGAAAAGGGTATATTCAACGTATTTTAGTTTTTTGAATGAATCACTAAAAAACGTTTTTAAAAAGCTTGTTTTCTCTCACAATGCACAAATTTCATAAGAAATGTCACATTATATGACATGTTCCTCTGCCTTGCCTCTGGTAAATTTCTTTATTTCACCACATTTATTTTCAGTGGGAATGGAGTGAACAGAAATAAAAATTTAAAATTAAATGATGGCATTTTACTTTTACTGACATTTTCTTTTGGCCATAGTAACCAGAATTGCTCAGGGCTGCTTTTGTATCATTATTAACAACATGTACATACAGTGACATTCAGCATTCGGTAATGAAACCAACAATCTAGGGTAGGCTTATGAGCCATAGGCAAGATGTCCCAGTGCTGGGTTATTTTTGCCAGCCACAGAAGATATTATGAATCATTTGTAGGCTGAATGGAAGAAAACAAACACATTGAAAAAATTGATAGGACTGATGCATTTTCTTTTAAGTTTTTAAAATTGTGGCTTTAGGTCTTGTATACTGTACAATGTATTAATGACAGAGGAAACTGTCTGAGACATTCAAATCAGGGGTGGATTTCACTTACCTTTGCTACCCGTTCGCATGCGCAGATCATATTTGATGACATCCGGCCAGGTGGGCAGAGCCTCTAGCCACCACTGTTACCGGTTACCCAAATAACACTTTATAATGCCTTAGTAAAGCCACACTTGGAATATTGCATTTAGTTTTGGTCGCCACGATGTAAAAAAGATGTTGAGACTCTAGAAAGAGTGCAGAGAAGAGCAACAAAGATGATTAGAGGACTGAAGGCTAAAACATATGAAGAATGGTTGCAGGAACTGGGTATATCTAGTTTGATGAAAAGAAGGACTAGGGGAGACATGATAGCAGTGTTACAATATCTCAGGGGTTGCCACAAAGAAGAGGGAGTCAAACTATTCTCCAAAGCACCTGAGGGTAGAACAAGAAGCAATGGGAACAAGAAACTAATCAAGGAAAGAAGCAAGTTAGAACTAAGGAGAAATTTCCTGACAGTTAGAACAATTAATAAGTGGAACAACTTGCCTGCAGAAGTTGTGAATGCCCCAACACTAGAAATTTTTAAGAAGATGTTGGATAACCATTTGTCTGAAGTGGTGTAGGAGGTTGGACTAGAAGACCTCCAAGGTCCCTTCCAACTCTGTTATTCTATTCTAAATCGGGGCGAATCAGTAGCAACCCACCACTAATTCAAATCATACACTGGGATGATAGCCATGCACAAATACAACTTTACATTTATGTCTTAGGAGATCAGGCTTCTAATTTAGATCTGAAGCCACTGTTAAAAATATGGAGTTCTATTATTACTAGGCCTCTAGGCTAGTTTGCTCACAAGATAAGTATTATAGGGCTTTACAATTTGTTTAGGACATAAACTTTTTTTTTTTTTTTTGCTAATCCAGCACTGTAAATAAAACAACATTCACATACATTTAATATGTGAATTATAGTAGCATTATTTCTTACCTTATACTGCAACGTGTTAAGTTACTACAATGTGCATATAATTACTTGGCAAATAAAACAGTTCAGATTTAACTTTCTGGCAAATACTGGGGGTAATTTTATCATTCTTCCAATCTCCTCAGTCTGGTAAAATGTTCTCCAATTTTAGAAAAGAAAGTTACAGAAGACGGAAGTACTAACAGAGAGGGAATGTACCCTACCCAATCAATTATCATTAGAAAATGATTGCCGTCTACATCAGTATAAAGTAATAGAAAACCATCCTCACTTTTTGTGAGGATAGTGGGTGTACATGAAGTGAGATGCTGCACTCTCTCCATTGAAAAATAGGAACATAAAATCAAAACCATTTTTCTCCCAAACAGAAAATAGTTAGCCTAGTTCTAGGACAAATTGAACATCATTGCATCAGGATAATGTAACTAAACTGTAAATAATTCGCAATCATTTAGTAGACTCCAACCATATTATTTTACTGATAAAATGCTCAGCTACTTGAAATCCTGGCTTCCTTTCATTCTCCAGATGCCTTTCTTTTTAAAATCACCCTTCACATTCCTATTCCATTGCTTGGTTTATTATTTCACTGCTTTTGGAGTAAGGGAGAGCGAGAAAGTAAAATATCACCTATCTAAGATTAAAATCATCTATCCCAGATTACTTTTTTCCAGACAGAAAAAAAGTAAGCAAGTGATCAGGGAAGAATCTGCCTCAAATTAAACTAATAACTCTTTTGAGAAGAAGGATCTCCAAATTATATAATTTAAGTTTCTGATTCTGAGAGTCAACTGTAAATAAATTCTATTGGGATACAAATCAGTTTTAAATAGATGTTTTAGTCAGAGCAGAAATATATCACAATCAAATATTTTTGAGTTTGCACAAAAGTCCAAACATGTATATAAATACATTCATTTGACATTTATTTCAATGCCTGTTAATTAATTACTGGGTTTTTTTATTTTTATTTTTTATTCTTATTTATATGCCACCTTTCTCCGGAGGCTCAGGGCGACTTACAATGCATTAAGCAATAGCCTTCATACTTTTGTATATTTTATACAAAGTCAGCTTATTGCCCCCACAACCGGGTCCTCATTTTACCACCTTAGAAAGGAAGGAAGGCTGAGTCAACCTTGAGCCTGGTGAGATTCGAACGTACAGTAATTGCAGGCAGCTGGATGTTAAATGGTGCCTTGTAGGAGGCATTAGCCTCCTACGCCACTCAGGCTAAGGAAATTGGTTAAGGAAGTTGCCAGCACTATAATGCAATAAAGGGCATATATACTTACAAAATGGGTTATTCCCTCCCCTAGTCCTTCTCCCTTTTGGAATAAGAAGTATTATACAGATCACACAAAAGAAGAGTGAAATACTAAGTCAACAATGTAATAAGTTTGAAATAAGTAAACAGAAAGAAAGCAAAAAAGAAAGAAAGAAAGAACAGAAAGGAAGGAAGAAAAAAGGATAAGGGGAAGGAAAAAGGAAAAAGGAAAAAGAAAGGTAGTTAAAACTAGTTATACCAATATTAAGTTACATTCATTATCCTTCTTCATACTTTTCTTACCTTGCATGCAAAGTATCTGTACATTTATTACATCTATACAATCCTTCATACATAGTCTTTTAAAATTTATTTAAACTTCCACCTGACGTTCCTTCTCTCTATATGAACAAACCACCTCAATATAATTCTTCTGTACTGGCCATTCATTTTTTATACAGCATAGAATTATTCTTGACCATATCTCTCATTTTACCACATAAACTTCTTAGTCATTCACATTTCATTCAACTTCATTTCAGTCAAAATATTTATTTATGATTTGATTTATTTGGCTGTCCATCTTACAAAGTGATTCTGGGTGACTAACACAGTTTAAAACATCAATAACAAGCAGCAGAAATAATAAAAAGCATACAATAAAATCAGAAAAGCAGAAAATGACAGCTGACATTGAACCCCAGAAGAATAACTTCACAGACTCAACTAACCTTCTGGCCCCCATGCGTGAGCAATCTGCCAGGTCTTAAGTGTTCTATAAGGCCAGCAGGACTGGGCTCATCTAATCTCAGCTACTATGTGTTCCAAAGGGCATGCAATACATTTTCTAACCCTCATTTCCAAATCATGGTTAAGAGCACACACTTAATCACAATCATTTTCATTTCTTTAAAGAAAGTATAAATTGTCACAAGCTACCAGCTAACACTCTGCCACAATTGATATATCTTAAAATGTATCTATCCTTTTCTCATCATACTGTACATGCTGTAGGGTATTTTTTTGAATCTGTATATAAGTTAAGATTTCTCCAAACTGCTTCTCTGTAGAAATTAAATAAAGTGGTGCTGCAGATTGCTTCAAATCTGTCTCAGCCATGAACCAGTCTGTATCTCCAAAGTTATTCTGACATTGACTTCCTGGTTGTTGTATAGGCATTTTGTTAACTTAATCAAGTATTCTGGCATAACTTTTTCCTGAGTGTTTAATGTACTCAAATGCTTTGCTATAGTCCAGTGATGGCGAACCTATGGCACGCGTGCCACAAGTGGCACATGGAGCCCTTATTGATGGGCACGCAAGCATTGCCCTAGTTCAGCTCCACCTTCAGGCCCACCGGAAGTTGGGAAACAGGCTGTTTCCAGCCTCTGAAGGTTCTCTAGGGGTGGGTGGAGAAGGCCCATTTTTCACTCTCCCCAGGCTCCAGAGCCTTTCTAGGTGCCTGGGGAGGGCGAAAACGGCCTCCCCATCCCCGGAGTCCCTCTGAAGGCTGGAAATGGCTCATTTCCGCCAGAAATTGCCAAACATTTCTGGCCTCCGGAAGGCCTCTGGAGGGGGGTCAGAAAGGCCATTTTCACCCTCCCCAGGCTCCTAGAAAGGCTGTGGAGCTTGGGAAGAGTGAAAAACAGGCCTACCAGGCCCACCAGGCCATCACGTGCCAAAAGCGGGGGGAGCATGGGTGGTCGCACACCCATGCATGGGGGGCCACATTGATTTATGGGTGTGGGCACACACACACGTGACATCCTCCCCCCGGTGCTCCTCCTGCTTTTGGCATGTGACAGCAAAAAGGTTAGCCATCACTGCTATAGTCAATGAAGCATAAATATACATAAATTCACATGTTTGCTCCACGACTCATCAGACAGAGTTTGCAATATTGTCTTAAGTGCTTTCATCCTGTGAAATCAGCCTGTACTGCAGACAGCTCTTTTTCTATCATTGGGCCAAGTCATTGCTGTAGGTTTTTCAACAAATACCTAATAGCATGTGATATCAGGGACTGTGGTGAGCTGTGGTGAGTCTGTTGTGACCTAGGCTTACTGAATCATTACAAGACACAATTAGTCCCAAACAAACCTATTTTATTGTAACAGCTGAGAATTACGTTCATTCCCAGCTGAGTCCCTATTAGTTGCAAAACAAGTCCTTCGGAGTAAGTCCTTCGGGATAATCACCAACCTTTATTTTCTTTGACACCCTGCCAAAGGCCTTATTTGGCAAAGCCCCACGAAGTTCAGAAACAAACAAGAGATGCTGACTGGAAACAGAGTTAGCAATGTTGCTTTCCTGCAAAAGGCCCCAAGTGCCTTTGTTTCTCTTTTAAGCCTTATGGGAGGGGCCAATCATCTCCTGGCCTTACTTCTGAGTTGTCCCTTTTGCTTTAGCTTCTCTTGCCTTCTGGCAGCTCTGTGCATGCATGCACTAGGAACAGGCTCCTCCTGTTCCTCTGCCTCTCTGCTGTCTGACTCTGGGGGCTCCAGAGTCCGCGCAGGCCGCTGACGGGTCACAACACTCCCAGATGGCCCTGGCTCCATCTCTGCCTCTGATGCAGAGCCTTCGTCCGGGCCTTCCCCAGACTCCAGGACTAGCCCATGTTCCTTCCCAGCCTCCTCACTGTCCGACTCCCCTGCCAGCTCCGCAGCTGCTGGCGGACCACAACAGAGTCATGGTGGCACAGTGGTTAGAGTGCAGTGCTGCAGGCTACTTCTGCTGACTGTCGGCTGCCTGCAAATTGGGCAGTTCAAATCTCACCAGGCTCAAGGTTGACTCAGCCTTCCATCCTTCTGAGGTGGGTAAAATGAGGACCCAGATTGTTGGGTGCAATATGCTGACTCTGCAAACTGCTTAGAGAGGACTGTAAAGCACTGTAAAGCAGTATATACTGTAAGTCTAAGTGCTATTGCTATTGAACAGTTGTGTTAAAAGTTGCATGGATCATCCATCTTTGGGACTAGGATAAACCTTGATGTTTCCATCCATTCATATTTTTTGATCTAGTTCTGAAATTTCTGTCTTGGTGCTGACTTAGCCAAGACCTACTGGCATATTGTTCTAGGGCTTTTATTTTTAGCAGCTTTTTCTGTGCTAATGTGTCAGCCCAGCACTGAGGTTTACAATAGTTTTACTAGGAGCCTAATATTCTTTTTATGGGGAATGGCTATAGTAACCAAAATGCAAGTCTGATTGTCTCCCTTCTTTAGACTAATGTTAATTATGGCAGTATATATCTGGCCTGATTATACCTATATCTGCTTGTTTTGGATTTAAACCATGCTTTTGCCCCTGATTGTGTTGTCCCCAAAATGGGCCTTAGTCTGGTGCTGAAGCAAATAAGTCCCTCAGACATGAGGAATGGCTTTTAGCTTCTTTTACTGGAATACTCCAGCAAAAGAGTTCCAGCCTCAAAGGAGCCAAGACCAAGAGCAGTGTTTTCCATTTAGTTTTATACAATTCAAAGCAAAAAAATAAGAAAGAGCATGGTTACAAAATCTCATTTGTTAAACACACATTCTTTATCTTATATGGAACACCAAGTGGCCAGGTCATCTGAGGCATCCCTACTTGGCCAGGTACACAACTACACTATCCTCTAAACTTTTATTTATTTATTAATCAATCAATCAATCAATCCCCTTCTACTCTATCAGGCACATATCTTATCTCTTTCTGCACACATGCACATCTCAGTATCATGCACACATGCACATTTCAGTATCATTGTTTCCTGAGATGTCTCCACAAGTAGTGGTATTCACTTACCTTCGCTACTGCTTTGGAAATGCATAGAGCATCCGTGATGATGTCCGGGTGGGTGGGCAGAGCCTCCTGCCACTGCTGCTACTGATACGTCCGAAGCGGGTAGAACTGGAAGAATCCCACCACTGGTCTCCACTCTCACCAGGATAGAGTGGTCTCCTTAATTCTAGGCTAATTCATCAATTGCTTTACTAACAGTTTATTTTTACCAAGATTATTTTACTAACTTTTACATAGTGAGAGACATGCTGCTTAAACATAAACATACCATGCTCACTTTAATCAAATTAATGTATTAGTATTGTGGCTCTCAATGTATCCAATATATCCATTATTCCTTCTCTATTTATTCACTTATAAATTCCTGAGTGTAATCTTTTCATTTATTTTTGATTGCTTCTAATCATTCAGTTCATTCCCATCTCTGTCCTTTATTGCTCCCTTGCCTGCAGTGAGAGATATCTTAGTTTCCTTTATCAGGGAATCATCGCCATATAAAAAGTGCATGCATATTCAGATTTTAGCCAAAACACTCCTAAGCATTCATTATACATTTATTCATAATTATATTAAAGATAGCACATTTCTGTTTTACGCTTTGATTATACTGAACTATTAACTATTCCATTTCATCTCAGACATGCTTTTGTTAATCACACACTACCCTGCTCTTAATGTATTCAGCCACCAACCTTCATTTGGCTGTTCAGTGAATATGACCAGCTTCCTCTACATCCCAATATTTCCATATTTCTTCTTTTTTAGTCCTATTCCTTCTTCTGAAGGCTCCTTGTTTAGCCCTTTCCACTCACTGTGAAATATTATTCTCAAAAAATTGCTTTCTGTTGTCTTTACTTCTTTTAATCTTAACTACTTCCTGCTCTCTTTGATTGCATTATTTGCAACGGTCTTTGAAATAATTATTTTCTATTTGTATTTTACTTCTTTTATTTTGTTTCATGTTGATTTGTTCTTGATACCATCAAGAAATTATCCAAGCTTCATTCACAACTTTTCATTGTTATTTTATCCATCATTAACCTCTCATTTTTGTCAAGATAAAACATACAATAGAACCTCTGGTCACGAACGCTTCTGACCACGACCAAATTGGGTTCCGACCAAAAAATTCAGATTTTTTTTTCCACGGCCAATTTCCCCTTCTACACCATTTTTTTTGTAATTGCCAAATTTCCAAAATTAGGTTCGGATCACAACTAAATGGGTTGTGACCAAAGGTTATGGAACAAATTATGGTTGTGACCAGAGGTTTTACTGTACTTTTAAATTTACATTCGTTTTTTGCCATATCTGTATATATGTGTATACTTACACATATGCTTAAAGCATATACAGTATTTTAAACGTATCTCTTTCTAAGCAAATATTCTCATACTCTGATTCTCATTCATTCTTGGGTTTCAAATGGTCCAAACATTTCTTAAATACTGTTTTTTTGTCTTGTTCCTGTTCATTGAATCTCCAAGTATCACTGGATTACATTCATTCAGAATATTGTATAACTTTTTTTCAAAATTCATCAGTGATTCATCCATTATCAATGAAGCATAACATGAAACTCTCATAACTTATGGTTTCCAACTTTTATACCTTCCCAACAACCATAATGGTTCTTTTTCTAATACACAGTTTAGCCCTTTCTTACATAATTCAATCAACACCTATATTTCCTTCTATGTGATTATCCATGCCAAATGAAACCATACTTGCTCAATACACACTTAGGATGCATTAAAAGGCAATTACTATGATTGTATAATTAGAAGCTGTGAAAATTATAATTATATGAAGCTGGATTAGGTAATGAAAAGCTGTTTTGATTTTCTGGATGATAGGCCATTGTCACGTACAGTATTTTTTATAGGTGAAACCTCTGATTCTTCTACTTTGGGAAAGCTTAGCTTAAACTGAAATACAATTTCCCCCAGAAAACCTGGATATAGTAATGTCTATCTTTCTTCATACAAGAATTCTTTGGAATTTAATAAAAACAAACAGTAGCTTTAATTTCATATTAACAAATAAATAAATAAATAAGCTAACGTAATATAAAGCTCTTCAAGCAACAATTCCCTTCAATACATTCACTTATTTAAATTAATTTTAAATCATTTTCAATGGATTGCATTCATGCACATTACTTGTAATCGTATTCATATAACTTTTAATTTCACCATAAAGATCAAAGGACCATTTCTTTTTTCATATTTCAACATGTTTGAAAGCATAAATCTAAGAACAGGATATATCCTTGGATGAATAAATAGCACGCATAAATCTAAGAACAGGAGATATTCTTGGATGAATGAGTACTTTTCTCTTGGGGAATAATTCAACATGAATGTTTGGGAATAGTTGAGAAATATGCATCTTCTATATACTATTTGAATGTCTTCAAGGAGTTCAGACCTGGGATTTATAACCAATTCCCTATGTGTGTTATTCAGAAATAAATATCATGGCACAAAAAGAAGCTTGCTCCATAGAATATGTGCTCAGAATTGCAGGCCATGCTGCTTTGTAATCCTGTTGTGAAAAGTTCTGATTTGCTCAAAACAGCCAGTAACATTCAGAATTCATTGCCAGTTGAAACTTTGTTTGCAGTATCCCAAATACTTACCTGAGGGAACTACCGAACTACATTGCTCTCTGTAATGGAGAGTAGGAAGACATTAGGGAGCAAAGAAAATAAATGCTGCTCAGGAAACAATCAGACAAGAGGAAGGGTAGTCCAGAAGGATTTAACGGTCAGGGAAAGAAATTTAGGAAGGACCTACACTAATTAATCAGAAGGTTAAAACAAGGTGGGAAATTTGTACTTTCGGATTTGCAAGATTCTGTTAATGTTCATTTATGTTTACACTCTTCATTTAAGATTCATTTACATTTACACTCTTCTTGCATATCCGCATATAGCATATTAGAAAAAACAACACATGTGTACATCCACAACAAACTAAGATTTTCAAAATAATCACATTATTACAGTGATATCATAATGCAAATTCTGCCTGAGATTTGACACCAGTATATACAGTTTATTTTTAATTCTGTTCAGATTCTCAGAGACTGCCTGGACAAGTGCCTTCTTGGCAAGGTTTTACAGAAGTAGTTTGCCATTGCCTCTTTTCAAGACCTGAGAAAAAGTGACTGGCCTAAGGTCATTCAGCTGGCTTTATGCCTAAAGCAGGAGTAGAATTCATAGACACCCAGTTTCTAGTCTGATGCCAAATTGGGTCTATCTACATGAATTTATTCTGTTTTTAATAATCTGATTTAATAGTCATTTCTACTTCTACTGATAATTAATGTTATTTATATGATGAATGTATGCCATTGTTCTCTAAAATGACAATTATTTAAATCTAATTACTGTAATTTTAGTTTTGAAATTTTCTCTCTATAATATGCCATAATTATATAAATATCTGTAATCTACTTACGTTATTTTTCCTTGTCTCATTCTTTTGAATCTTTCACAGTGTATAATATTGATTGAAATTCCTTTGAAATGGATTCATCAGAATACCACTTCAGACTTCCAGCTTTGAGGTAACATTTCATCTAATCTTGGTTCTAGACTGAGCCACAACTGATTACTATCACGGAAAATGTTGGCTAATACATTGACTTTTCTCTTTTTCTGGAATTACACATTTCAGACCATAACAACAAAAGAGCAAAATGTATGCTACTGACTGAGCCTCTTTTTCCTAGAAAATGTCAATTACTGCTGGCTACATTCCTTAGTATTCATCAATCTTTTTATTTTGAAATTATCTTCTGTGAAAGAGCACAGCTGGCACTTTTGTTCAGCTTGCATTCCATATGGAAATGCATTGCACACCCAATGCAACTATTTTCTATTCATTTTTTTTACTGCTATAAATGAACTGTGTTCTACAGAAATGCTTTTGATGGGACCCAGAAAGCAATGGGCATTCAGCAGTGGATAGGAAGGAAGTGGGCAACTATATACTTTTGCAGGTTGGTTGTCCTAGACTACTAACTACTAGTTATTCAGTCCCTGTGTGAAGATTTGGCTATGCTTTGTATTCAAATAGAGGCTCCACAATGGCAGACAAGATGTCTGCAAGATTCTAAAGTAGGTGAATAATTATGTGTCCATGTGTTTCTCCCACATCATTAAGTTCTATATTGCAGCCTTAAGTCTAGGATAATATATCAAAGAACAAGAGTGGAGAACCTTTTGTTAATGGGATACTTTATTTGACATTTTGAGGAGAAGATGATGAAGGTACAGTAAGATAACTCTCTTTTTTCAGAGAAAAGCATTCTGGGTTTCTTTGAATATGTATGCGTATGTACATGAGATCCTTACAAAGTCTACTTTAGATGTTACAAATTATTTCATGTGTTTCCCACTGAAAGACAGAAAAGTATGTCATGAAGAATCTTTCAGCAACAGTAGGTTTAGGAAGTTTCAGCAGCTTTGGGATAAAAAAGGATTGGTGTGGCCTGAACATGATGCACTGAATTTCCATAAATACTATAGGTTCTGGTGTGGGATTGTCTTCAACAGGCAACGATTCCATGCCCAATATTATATAGGTGACATTGAAGTGGCAAATGTCCCTGAATGTATAAGGCTTAAAACTGCTGTCCTAAGCCATGCATTATATTTCAGTGAGTACATTTTCCTTTCTAAGGCTTAATTGACTCGCTACTGGTGAATATAAAACTTGACCCAGATATGAAATATTGTCCAAATATCATCAGACAGGTATGATACAATATGCAGCACTAAAGTGGATGCTTAATATTAATTGACCTCAGTGGGAGAATGTGAAGTTGGGCAAGTCAAGTATTATGCGGATCAGGGAGTAAATTAGCTAATATAGGGAAGACACAATGTTCCTAATTAACTTGGTTTTCTTATATGCTCTAAAGAGGAGTCTAGATTTTGTCCATCAGATGGTGGAAGGGGTCAGTATGTTTAATTTAATCATAACTCAGAACTTTAAAAATAGCATGACACTTTGTGATTACAACATGAATATGCTCTCCTATTACAAATCAATATAAGGATGAGAAACTCATAATTGCAAATTATGAATTGGCCACATTGGAAGATGACATAAACTTGATATCAGCAACTTTTCTCCTCTGCCAGGTTGTGCAATGCCTTCCCTTAGGACTAATCTATTGGCGTAACACATGGTAAATTGGTAGGTGAGTTAAAAAGAGAAGAACATAAGCAATTCACTCTCAAGGGTCAGCTCCAGTGGGGGGTTGCCCTCGGTTTGCACTGGTTCTATAGAACCACTGGTAAAACTGGTGGGAGGCTCTGCTCACTAACCCCGACATCATAAAAATGCTTCTGTGCATGCACAGAAGAACACACGCATGAGTGAGCGAAACAAGCGCATGTGCCCAGCCCCGCTGCAAACCGGTAGTAAAGGTAAGTAGAACCCCCCCTGGTCAGCTCGCTATGGATGTGATCTAGGGCAAGAGATTTGACATTATCTTGAGGTGACCCATCTTTGTCAGAACAGAATTATTAATTCTGTTAATTGCAAGTGGCCCATCTCTGTCAGAACAGACTTATTAAGCTTGGACTGAATAGAAATGGTATAGGCTTATTTCTCATATATTAATAATGAGTTAAACTAGCAACACGGACACATATTCACACAGAATAACCAGTTTTAAATACAAGTTATTTTCTTTTTTTCTTAGTTTATAATATAAAATACAACAGAAAATAATGGGAAAAATAAGGGAGGGAACTAGAAGCAACTCACCACTGGTGCAGAAGTACCCAGTATCTCCTAACAGAATTAGGAAAATTAAAGGAAGTAGGAATCATATGCTACAAAATTGTAATACATGAGTAATTGTCCTTTTTATTTTCGAAGTGGAAAGTTACCATATGGAGATAGAGAGAAAATTTCATTTTATTAAAAAGAACAAAGAAGATTTTGTACACTATGCTTATTTGGAAGTGGGTCATTTTTTTAATGAGATATATTTTTCACAGGAAGTAGAATTGTTGCTAACTGTGACTTCGTGATAAAATTAATTATGATTGTTTGATTAACTATAATGTGAACTTAAATTCAAGCCATCCTAAAGTGGATTTTAGTAATGTTAAAATAAACAGTATAATAAAATGGTAGTGGTATAGCAATGCAACAGTAAAAACACAAATGTTATATTTGAGGACTATTGCCTCAATCTATCAATCTTCCTTCCTTCCTTCCTTCCTTCCTTCCTTCCTTCCTTCCTTCCTTCCTTCCTTCCTTCCTTCCTTCCTTCCTCCCTCCCTCCCTCCCTCCCTCCCTCCCTCCCCTCCCTCCCTCCCTCCCTCCCTCCCTTCTTCCTTCCTCAACATGCAAAGAGTTCTCATTTTTATTTTCCCTGTAACAGAGGTGTGACTGAAAGAGAGTGGCTGAAAGTAACCCAGTAGGCTCCAATATTGATTGAGTACTTGACCCCTGTCTCTCTGGTCTGATTTTCAAATGTTGAGGCCACACCATTTGATTTCTTTAGATCAATGTCTATATTAAGAAACCAAATGGTTTGGCCTTAGCATTTGGGAATGAGACCAAGTGCCATAGCCTTTCTGTTTTCCTCCCTACTGACATTCATCTTATTCGAGATGCAAGTTTTGCTTAATTTAGCTCTGTTCTTTTGCTCATTCAGGGATTGCTGCTTTTAGATCACAGCAAGCTTACTTCAATAGTGCCTGTAGTTTATGCATGTCCCCTCTAATGCTTCAGAACTGAAGACATTAGAGTTTTTCATCTCTCCAACATTAAATTTATTTGATGCCATGAACAGTACTTCTCTGTTGTCCATTAAGCAATCCCTCTTTTTTCAAGCTGAAAAACGTTTGCTTGATTTAAGGTGATTCATTAAAATCAATCCAATAGTTAAACACACATACACACACACACAAACACAGGCGAAGTAAATACAATTCACAGGGAATTCTCTGAGCAGTCGTGAATATACATTTTAAAAATATTGTCTATAAACCTTACTTGTGGCTATATTTCAGAATTGTCAGATTGGGGTTCTAGCACCACTGTAAAAATGATATGTTCAAAGACTATATACAATGCTTTGACTCTGTTTATGACATTGGTGTATCAATGCTGACATATGATGAACACAAATGGCCAATACTTATTTGTCTCTTGAGGCATGTATGTCCATAGTAAAATTAAATAGGGCTAATAATAATTGCTTAAAGCAAATCAGATAATAAGAGAAACTCACACAGAGAAGCATTAAAAACAATAGATTCAAAGTCAAGATTAGAAATCATGACTGCCACAAAATGTATGTGTCTGGTTTACTAACTACAGTTTATTTTATTTTATTATAACAGTCTGAATTATAATAGTTTATATAACAGTCTGAACATTATCCAAGAGTCAATATTCTTCATTCCATTTTTATTTTTATTAATATGTAAATAAGATTGTGAAGTTACCATGTGCTCCCTTTGTAAGAATGTTGTCTTTCCTTCCCAACACAACTTTCAAACTATTATCAAAACTAATTGCTATTTTTAAAATCTTAAATTAGTTTATTAATATAGCAAATTTATATTACAAATATTGCATATTGAATTTCTAGAACTGAAGACATCTATATTGGTTCTTGCTTGCTTGACATCCTATGACAAGGATCCTTGACATCCTTGACAACCTTTTCATTTTTCAGTGTGTTATGAGCAAATATGTGTGTTATGAGGATACTTACGGGACCACCTGCTGCCACCAGTAGCCTCTCACCGGCCAGTATGCTCTCATAGAGAGGTGCTCTTCAGAGTGCTGTCAGCCAAAAGTGTTGACTGGCGGCCCCGAGGGGGAGAGCTTTCTCTGTGGGGGCATCTGCCATCTGGAATGAACTCCCCCCAGAGATACGAAGGATCCCGGATCTACACACCTTCCGCTGCGCCCTCAAGACCTTTTTATTTCAACAGGCTGGCCTGGCCTAATTTTCCCTTTTAACTTTCTTTTAAATTGTAAATTTTAAATTTGTCTTAACTATTGGGGGTGTTTTAATTTGTCCCGGGACAAATTATCTAATGTGGTTTTATATTGTCTTTTAAATTTTGTAATCTATGTGTTTTTATTTTTTGGCTGTTCACCCAAAAGGAGGAGGGCGGTATATAAATCTAATAAAATGAAAATGAAATGAAATGAAAATCTTGGCAAATATTCTCTAGAGAAAATGCAAACATTTGAAATGCACATACGCATGATGGATATATGTTTTTAAAAAGTAATTCATTTTATTGGCAAGGGTTCCTCCATTCAATTAAATAAAGTTATCATGCATATGCACAGGAACTTGGAGATACAACAGATGGCAGGACAATGATGACAAAATGGGTGACCATTTCCTTAAAGTCTGTCTGAGTTCTCCTTCTCCTTCTCCTTCTCCTTCTCCTTCTCCTTCTCCTTCTCCTTCTCCTTCTCCTTCTCCAAACTAAAGCCTTCGACTACTGCTCTCATCTTGAGATCCTTATTCATAGATTTTGTACTTTTAGTTTGTGAAAAATTAGACTTTTAAAATTTAAATACCTAACTATTGTATTTTAAATACCTAATTACTGTACTTGCATGTAAGAAGTAAAGGGCAACAAACAAGGGATTGGTACAAATTCCCTATGAAGAAAGATGATCACGTTTTGGTATTTTACTTTATTTTTTAAGAAGGCAGAATTCAAGATAAAGAAGTATCTAATTTTTTTAGATAAATATATAATATCTTTTTAGAGAAGTACCTAATGTATTTTTTAGGTAAATTTAAAGGATGCCCAACAGTTCACAACAACTTTACTGTAAATGTGATCTACAGTTTGAAAGAAAAAGCACAATGATAATACTACCTGTTTTGTTGCATTTGTTGCATCTTTTAGTTATACTAGAATCTAAGGAGACCCAATTAAGTGGCAGTACCTTTTCATAAATACAATTCATGTCTAGTCTTTTATAACACATATTTATATAGCATTCAGATGAAGTTAGGGAAATTTATGGAGGAGAAATCAATGGTCACTAATCATAGTGGCTGTATATTTGAACTGACATTTCAAATTAAACTGATTCAATTTTCTGAATTGTGAAATTGAATTACCAAATTATCCAAAAAATCTTCAAAGGCTCTGATCTAATTCAGTTTTCTCTATTTGGAGAGTTTATTCAATTTGGAAACTCAGTTCAATATATTTAATCAAAGTTTCATGCAGTGCTACAATATAATAGATGTTAGTAAAAATATATTGGGAAGCAGACATAAGTTTTCAACTTTACATTTAAGACTCACTTTTTGATTTCCATGTTCAATGCTTGCTGTATGTAAAAAGTGCCATGCCAAATCTAAAAGAATTGGTGGAGAGGAGAATGACAGAAGAAAACTTTTAGGTTAAACATTAACTATACTCTAACAAATGCTATTGGAGTTATAATGCAATGAAACTGCTCAAATATTTTCCTTAATGAAACTTCACCTTCTGTGACTCCAGAGCACATGTAACTCCCTTAATGTTCTGCCAAACACCCACTCAGCTTTGTTGCCAAGTTATCAGTTTTAACATCATGAATAGGGAAATTGTTAAATACATGGGAGTAAACATATAAATCATAAATGCATTAAATTCTAAATACAGTCAATTAAATATTGATGTTATTATCTTGACCCTCACTACCTTATACTAGTTCCACCTACTTTCTATAATGTAACTTTTGATATGCCTTTCAAAAACTGAGTGTCTTCTTTGGTCATGTTCAAGTTTTATACCTCAATTTTGCCCTTATTTTTACTAATATCTTTACAGATATACAGTAGATGCTCCTTTATACTGACAGATAATAGATAATGCTATAGTTTGAGTATATAGATCCTCTCATAACATGAGGAAATATCAAAGGATGAGAATATAAAGTGAATACCCATAGATGGATCATCTCCTTTTAGTCAAATTTCCTGACTTCCACAAGTGAGTTAACAAAGAATAGATTCACCAGCCAAAGAAACATCGTATCTTTTTAATATTAGAAAGATTAAGAAACATATATAAGGAAATTGTTAGACAAGCCTCTCATTGAAATGTCAAACCTGTATTATCTTTTAACTTTTTAAGAAAAATAGCTACTTGATCTCATAGACATTACAGTAATAAAAAGCTGTCATTTTAATAACAGTTTCTACAGTCTTTTCTTCTCTCAGCATTACAGAAAAAGTTTAAAATACAGCCCTTATTTATGAACACTTAGATTGTAGCCCTTTTATTTATCTTCAGAAATGAAATTCCATTATCACTCCAACTCAGAGCTTAAAAGAAGAAATCTTGGCTGAAAAGGAAAAAGTAAAGACAGCCTCGTAGCTTTAATCAATTGCCCTTTGACATTTTTGACTTGGTGGTTAGTCTTTCCAAAGTAAATTAGCGTAATGGCCAAAATATGTATGGCAGATGGCAGGGGCCCTGCAATAAAAGTGGATGAAATAAAACCTGGGATCATTTGTACAGATTTATAGTTATTGATCTGGCTAAAACAGATATCCTTTTTTATTCCCCCCCCCTTTTTTTCTCCACTTTCAGAGAAGGTGTGTAAAAGAAAAGGCCTTCACAATATAAATCTTAGCAAGGAAATATATAAGTTTGAAGCTATATTCCTCTGTCTCCTTCTGAGGGAGTGGAAATCTGCATATATAAAAGCAGGAAGCATTCAGCTAAAAATATTTTAAAGTAACTGAACTTAAATAAAATTTATAAGTGAGGGGTATTTTTTAAATAGACTTTTTACATTTCTTTAAATTTCTAAGGTTTATGGGTTATGTATATATCCTCATATGTCATACCACATGCTGTGGTTGCAAAACTTTGAAAAACACGGGTTTGGTCACAAGTGCTGATGATCTCTGATGAGAGTGAGATGAGGGTAGTGCAATCATTCTTGCTCTGCTTGGCCTGTCAGTGTCCTTCAGTACTGTCAAACCTGATATCCTTTTGGGTCTGCTGTGTGAGTTGGGGCTGGGAGACACAGTTTTGCACTGGTTCAGCACCTATATCCAGCAATCAGTGGTCCCAATCAGTGTTGATAGGGAGTGAGAGATCTACCCTGATTGCTTTCTTGCAGCATCCCACAGGACTCGGTACTTGCTATTCTCCTATTTAACATCTGCATGCAGCCACTGGGTGAGATCATCTAGCACCATGGCTTGAGATATCATCAGTATGGTGATGATACTCAGTTATACATCTCCATACCTGGTAACCCATGTGATGCTGTCTCTAACTGTTCCTGGTGCCTGGAGCTGTAGGGCAGGGGTGAAATCTGAACCAGTTTGCTACCGGTTCGCTGACCGCACATGCACACCAAATGTGCGCTGTGGATGCATGCGCAGTGTGCACCAAATGCACGCTGCGTGTTTAAAAAGCAGTATGCACCAAAAGGAGTCTTGGGAAGGTAAGTAGAACAGCGAGGGGGGGGGGAGGAATCAGCTGTGCATGCAGTTTAGCTTTCTAGGAAAGCTAAACCATGCAGCACAGGTGATTGTCAGATTGTAGCTTTTTTAAACTACTGGTTCGCCCAAACTGGTAGCTTTTTAAACACGCAGCCAAAATGGAACCCAAAATAAAAGATCAAACAAGTGTATCTGGAGTTTAAAAAAAACTGACAGTGTTACTGGAATGTACATGAATCTAGAAAAATCAGGATTTTTTAAAAAAGTGAAACAAATTATCTAAGGCTTTCTAATGTCCCAACAAGAATGGGCCATAGGACATATGAATTACAAAGCCATTTCTTTATACCCCATTAAAATGTAAGTTTCATTGTGGTGATATTACAAAATTTGCTGCAAATTTTTATTGCAATGTCACTGAATGGGTTTCTTAAAAATACAGACTATTTGCTGTTCACTTAATTATAATATTGCAATTATTGAAGAATGATAGCAATAGCAATAGCACTTAGACTTATATACCACTTCACAGTGCTTTACAGCCCCCTCTAAGCGGTTTACAGAGTCAGCATATTGCCCCCAACAATCTGGGTCCTCATTTTACCAACCTCGGAGAAATGGAAGGCTGAGTCAACCTTGAGCCTGGTGAGATTCAATCTGCCAAACTGCTGGCTTCTGGGAATTTTCCCCCCCATTTTCTTTCATTTCTCCCTGTTCTGATTGTGCTGCCTCATTGTGACAGGAGGTGTTCATGGAAGGGATGAGGAAAGAATTGGACACTTTCAGTCAGAAGATCACATTTTTTATTACTTATATTCTTTGAAAAACAAACTAACTATATTATTACTAAAAGAAGGTGTAAGAGCTCAATCATAGCATCAAACACATGGTCAGGTGCTTAAGGGAAAATTTGCCCCAATTTTTTTTCCTTCTCATGTCTTACATTGTGAGATGTACTTTTACATTTTAGTTAAACAATTGCAAAGAGTTTCCAGGCTGACTTGTACTAATGGAAGTGCAAACTGCAAAAAACTGTTTGTTATAGATGGAATAAATTCAACTCCTCCACTTGTCTATGTATCTTAGAAACACAACATCCCTCCTTCCATGTTAATATAGTATAATATTGAATTTTTCTTACATATAATATTTGAATTATTCTTAAATAAAGCCATCATTTGTTGCCTAAGGCATTACAGCTAAAAGAACCTGAGTCCTCAAAGCTGCCAATAGACTTGAAAGACTTGGTATGCCCCTGAGATCTCCAGAACTTGTTTTCCAAATGTCATGTTTAATAATGAGGAATTAATAAATTCATGACAGTACTATAATTGTATTAAATGTATTTAGTTGTAATTAAATTTAATTAAGTGGAAAGTAATCAAATTTAGCTTTTGTCCTGATCCCACCTATTGCTATTTGGATTGTAACAGTGTAGCATTCAAAAGCCAAGTCAATTCTCAGCTTAGAAAATCTGTACATAGGAAATCTTTTTATTAAATTTTGATTGAATTTTGAAAGGTCTTTTGTTGTCTTGAAGCTCCAACCAGAATATCAACTATGTGATGAGCCTCTAATGGGGGATAAAGACAAATAAGGCATAAAGACAAATAAGTTTCCTATTTTTTCACTCTGAGAAATGGAAAGTGTCCATTTAAAGCAGAGGTCTTCAAACTTGGCAGCTTTAAGACTTGTGGACTTCAACTCCCAGAATTCTCCAGCCAGCTATGCTGGAGAATTCTGGGAGTTGAAATCCACAAGTCGTAAAGTTGCCAAGTGTTATGTATATAAGTTTGGGTGGGAAGTTTGAAATAACTGACCATCAGCTGATTGGCTGACCACCACAGCTGCGAGGTATATAAGGGGAGCTGTTTCCCCTGGTCAGTTGCTGGATTCTCACCCTGAAATAAAGAGCTGTTGGCACACACTGCCTGGCTTGCTGAGTCCTCATTCACCCACCCTAACACCAAGTTTGAAGACCTTTGATTTAAAGTGTTTCAATGAATGAAGTAATTCTTATCCTTGATTTCAGAAAAAAGGAAAAACTTAACTTACTGGGACTTTATTTTTATTTTTTTCAGACAATTTGCTCTGGCAACCATTTGTGAAAGTACTTATCAAATGCACTCAAAATTCAAAATATATCAATTAGTTTCCAGAAAACCTCATCTAATTATACAATTGCATTACTTATGGTCACTAATGGCTTGGGTTCTTCACTTATATGGATGTGTGTAACTTTTCAAGACACTAAAGCTTGATTACCTTTGTTTTCTCACAAGATAACAGCAGTAATGACAATGGTAATTCTAATAATTTGTTTAACCAATGAAGTACAACACTGCTCATACAATTTCTTTTATTTGTAGTTCAGAGGATTCAAATAGCAACAATTTTAGACTTATGATCTTATGAATATTCATAACAATTGCAAAAAGTTCTGAATATAATTCTGACAATTACAGATAATGAAAAAGTTCTTCATATTGACATATTGGTAGCTATCCACTTCTATGATACTAAATAGAAAAAAAATGATTTAAAATCAATGACATGAATTCATGTCCTATATGAGCTTGTTTCAAATATTTAGATGTCTACATATTTCAAACAAAGATCAAATAAGGAATGCCTTTGTATAATTCAGGAGAAAAAGAAAAGTAAAATCTGGTTGGCTGGTTTGTTGCTCTTAGAATGAAGTCAAAAAGTCTTTTTAAAAATTCAATTATAAGGTTTTCACCAAGAATCACTTCATTTTTAATATTATTCAGGCCCTTTAGAAACAAGTCAGGAAATTAAAATATGTGGCAAATGGAAATATAAAAACCAGAGGATGACGCACTTTTTTTGGTCTAGTTTAATTTAGATATTATTACGTAAGAAATTAAGAAAAAAGTTGACATCCTATTTTAACCTAACCACACTGTTCCCTCCAAGAACAGTGATTTGAACTGTCATTGAGGTGTAATTTTTGACATGACAGAATAGGCAAATTATTATATATTCTAATAGTAATCACATGAACACATTCTTGTAATATCTCTCCCCTCCTTCACTTTTTAACAGTTGAGTAAAATCCACTAAAATCAAATAATTTAGAAAAATTTGTTCAGTGTGTAGTCTTTGTGAGCAACTCCCTTAATTTACATTATTTTCAATCTAAATTTTGCAGCAACTCTTTTTAATGTAAATCATTCTGTTTTATCCTTTAATTGTATTTTTTCTTGATAGCGCTTTTTAAAGATAAAATTCTACAGTGTAAGCCTTTCTTTAAACTAGTGCGAGCTTTATTACTGACACTTTTAATTGATACACATATTTCATAAAAATATTTCTGAAAATTTTGAATTTTTTTTTGCAGAAGTGCTTTTATGTGTCTGTATATGAATGCTTGTGTATTTGATGGATGCTCATGGACTCTATTTATTGTCATCATTATTTTGGCAGATCTCTCAAATCTGGTCACAAATCAAGTATGTGAGGACTGATGTGTGACAATTGAAACACAGAGAGGGGAAGGGTTACCTTTTAAAGAAAAGATAAGACGGACATAAAGATTTGTTAAGGATGTGAATCGTAGGTCCATTCCCTACCTCACTTCACTTTTGTAAAGAGAGTAGTATAACTGAGACAATGGACTGAAAATAAATTGAGAGGAATGACAGGAGTGAAAGATAACACGGAAGCATCCTGCCTATCAAGTATTCATACCTTCAGCTTCTTTGGGATTTGAACAGTGTCTCTTCTTCATCATTAAATAAGCATGCAGGATTAAAGTGCAGCAATTCCTGATCAGGAAACTTTTGCTTCTAGAAGTGAGCCTTGATATACTTCCCCTTTCTCTTTGGAAATTAAACACTGATGTCGACTGCGGTGGTCAATGGCAAATGATCATTTTAGGTATGCTGTACCCCTTGGCACACCCCACAGTAACAATAATTCTCTATAAAGTGAATTCCCTAAAGGCTACATTTCAACTACATTTTAGGAATGTTTTTAGCATTTGATAGGAGCATATCTTTTTCCTATTAGGTAATGTTGGATCTTGGAGTTTCAATTCCAATCTTTGGCTTCCCATCATTTATTTATTTATTTAATTTGTCAAGAATGTATTTGATAATAAGTATAAGCATGGATTAGATACATAAAATAGATACAAATAGAAGAAATATTAGGACAGGGATGGTAGGCACGCTGGTGCTCTTATGCATGCCCCTTACAGACCTCTTAGGAATGGGATGAGGTCGACAGTAGACAGTCTTAAGTTAAAATTTTGGGGGTTTTGGGGATGAAACCACAGAGTCGGGTAGTGCATTCCTGGCATTGACCACTCATTGTTGCTGAAGTCATATTTTCTGCAATCGAGTTTGGTGCTCATGATCTGAGGATGCCTTCAATCTTTGCTATTTATAGCTTTTCCTTTCCATGTCCAGAAAGAAGACAGTTTGCAGGGTACCTATTATAATAGATAGAAGGATGGGTAGACATACATACAGATATTTCATTTATCCAAAAACCTGAACTTTGGGGTGGGGGGGGGGTTGTAGGCATATAAACTGATAAGGAAATAAATATGACCAGCCAGTCAATGACCCAAGGATCAGAAGATCCATGATGAATTTATAATGAATTTGCAGTCAAGCATTTACATAAATAGCAAGGAATCAGGAAAAGGCAAATTGATGTTCTTACAAGGTAAGTACATTTCTTTAAAATTCTTTCTATATTCTAAGATTCAAGAAAGATTCAGAAATTCTTGTTATATTCTAAACAAAAGAATATATGACGTTTCTTTGTTCTGGTTACAAACAGGATGATATTTTGAATGCAACAGATCAACAGCAGCAACAGAACAACAGTATCTCAGTCAGAGTACTAAATGCAAAATGGGAGGAGCTGAATCCTCCTCTGGTCCAAACCAATTGTTTTATCAATACGTCTAGAAAACAATGATGCAATTATGTGTGCATACATATGCATGCATGTCTTTATGTGTTTTTTTTTAAAGGGAGTGGGGAGAAGATTAAGGAAATGGGTTTAAACTTTCTTAATCCCATATGCAGGGATCCCTATTCAGAAAATTACAAGTATTTTACAATTTAGTCTTTCAATACTATGTGATGCACTCAAAAATGTATTTGCTACTAATAAATTGTTTAAGTGCTTGTTCTGATGTCTACCATGTATTTAATAAACAGTGAGCAGTTTTAAAGAAGGTGGATACTGAAACCTAATTATTTTTTCATTAATAAATATTTTAAAAGTTATAAGTGGCATGCCAGCATTGTGATGAACATGACTCATGTAAATCAGTAGTGCTTTTCTCTGACTAAGGTGTCACTGCAAAGTTATATTTGTTAATTATGTATACAATGTCATGAAATTAGTGTAGAAATTTTCTATGTCTTTATTATGTTATATTTTATTGCCTTCTATTCTTGCTACTACATTTTTAAGAGGAAAAGTTTCTTCTTATTTTTATTCATAGTTATTACAATGGTCAAGCCTACCTCTGTATCTTATTTTCTTCTTGTTTTTCCTGAATGAATTTTTCTCTCTGATTTCCATTATTATCCCAATGCATTCTTAAATTAACTTGATTTTAATTCTGCCATCTAAGAAACATTGAAGCTTCTCAGAGTTCAGTTAACATTGACCCTGGGCTGACCACAAGCATGCATTATTTGGGTTCCTTTGTATTTACATTTTTCAAGCCTGTTAAGTGCCTGAGTCAACAGGTAAGAACCATCCTTGATTGCTAATCAGAATGTCCCTTCAGTCATTATTTCTATCTTTTCCTTTTCTTTTTATATTATCCTTTTCACCTTAGCCTTACTTATATACAAACAATATATTTAAATATTGCATCAAATGTTATAAATTGGTGGGGGATAGCAAGATGAAAAGGACCTGGTGTTAGGTTTTCCCAATTCTGGAATTTAAAATTAAAGTACCATTGCCTTTTGCCATGTCTGCATGTGTTGCTAATTTTCTTAACATATGACCTGAGTACATCATTCTATGAATGAATTAAATATACATGATCAAGCATTGGACAAAAATGCCATGTTTTGTTTAATGATGACCCACAGACAGAGCAAACTGAGGTCTGAGCCTCAACGCATGAATTCAGATAGTGCTCGAAGTATGATGGTAATGGAGTCTGCCCATTACAATTGTAAATTGTAACAGTCAGAAAACCAGTTTTTTGTGTGGTTGTTGTTAAGTGAATACCATGGTTGTTAAATGAATCCATTGTGCATGGTGTGCTGAAAACTGGAAATAAATGCTGGATTATTATTTTTTCCAAAACTCTCATAAACTGTGATCATAAGATCATGGCATGTTGTAAATGGCTCTAAAATATGACTGTTGAAGAGTGCTTGAAGTGCAGACTCGGGGAATGACAATTGAAACATCAGATCTGGGTTGTAAATCCCCTTTTTTTGGTCATTCTTAACTTTGAACAGTTGCTAATTGATCAGTCAGGGGGCCAGAACTATCTGTATATTACATATATTAAGCCTGATGCATAGGATGAAATGTTAAGCAATACATGTAAAATGGATAGAAGTAAAATGGACTTTGTATGAATACATCAACAAGAAAGTGAGGTCATGCTTACTGTTTTCTTAAATATTCATGTGTTTACCCAAAAGTGTGAATAAGTTCACGTACTTTCAAGTTGTATGTCTGTATTTGAATGCTCTCTAGTCAAATAGAATACAGATATTTTCAATCAGATATAGCGAAACTGTGAAGTTGTAACTGGAAGTTTGTACAAGTTATATCACTGGAATAATAACACAATTATGACTCAATTATGCAAATGAAGCATGTGTGCATTATTGTACATTTATGTGCATTATTGTAAACTGATGTCAGTTAACACACATGATGTCATTTGCATCATTTGTATAATAATGTCTTTATTAAAATTAGATAAAACAACATGAATGACATAAAATTAATGACGACTTAATGTAAATTTAACGTAACCTCCCTTGTATGGACCATTTAGTTGCAACAAGTTCTCTGTTATTTCAAGAGCATATCTACACTGAAATTTGGTCTCTTGCTCTGAAGTCCATTAAACTGAGGTTTCACTATAAATCCTCCAATAAACCAAAATAAATAGTAGCTTTTTTAAGATTCCACAATTCTACACCTAAGTCATCGTTTTTGATATGGTTGCAAGACTAATTAATCGATAAACATCTATCTACTTGTATAGAAACTTCTAAGGTTTTAAAAGTGAACCTCAGATAAAAATCAGAACTAGAAAAAAATCCAGCACACTATTTATTTTCCCAGTAATATACCACTTTACAGTGCTCTACAGCCCTCTCTAAGTGGTTTAGAGAGTCGGCATATTGCCCCCAACAATTCGGGTCATCATTTTACTGACCTCAGAAGGATGGAAGGCTGAGTCAACCTTGAGCCTGGTGAGATTTGAACTGCCAAATTGCAGGCAGCTGGCAGGGAGCAGAAATAGCCTGAAGTTCTGCATTCTATAATGCAGTGGTGACAGTATGTCATTATATGTGAACATCTTCTTGGGGATTTTGCAGTTAGACTCATCCATGTAGGAGCTGCATTTCTAAGTCATCAAATCCAATTTGGGTGATACACCGTGTGCTGAAAACATGGGGTGAAAGATAACAATGATAAATAAGCCATGGTTTCTTTTATGAGGTTTGGTTAAATGATTTTTTAGCAAAACTGAAAATTTATTTTCTGGAGCATTAAAAACAATACTTTTCTCACAATGACACAGAATATAACCTGAGGAATGTTTCCCAATATTTCATTATTTCAAATATCCCATTGGCAAGAGGAGAATATAAATCATGGTTATCTAGACATCACTATTATGAGTTGCATATAGGTAGGCCTTGACTTACAACCACAGCTGAGCCCAAAATTTCCATTGCAAACAAGACAATTGTTAAGTGAGTTTTGCCACTCTTTACGACCTTTCTTGTAACAATTGTTAAATGGATCATTGCAGTTGTTAAGTTAGCAACATGGTTGTCAAGTGAATCGATCTTAACCGCTTAACTTTGCTTGTTAAAAGGTGGCAGAAGATGATCACATGACCTTCGAACACTGCAATCTCATAAATATATGCCAATTGTGAAGTGGCTGAATTTTGATCACATGATGATGGAGATGCTATAATAATTGTAAATGTGAACAACAGTCATAAGTCACTTTTTTCATTGCTGCTGTAATTTTAAATGGTCATTAAACAAATGGTTGTGAATTGAGGACTACCTTAGTTTCTGTGCTGAATAATTGTCAGGATCTTTTTAACTATATGCAGACAAAGAAGAATCCCAAAAGGCTTTTAAAATGATTTGGCACTTGCAGTAAGGTAAGCCACATTTTTCTTGGAAGGATGATGAACTTGTGGCTGTCTGGATGCTGCCAAATTATAATTTACAACAGTCTGAATAAGGATATTGATCCCTTTAAAGTTTGTCTGTTTATACCAAACTAAGTCTTGTATCTTTGCTCCACTCAGTTGCCAGTGTATGCGAGTTGTAGTGAAATTTGGTTTCTTCCAGGCATTTCTTCGTATGCCACCGCACTGGAGAAATTAAACAAATTCAACTTTAGATTTTTTTTCCCAATTGATTTTTCAACTTCTAGATTTCTTTCTTAAAGGAATTAGTGAAAGATGGAATGTGAACAATGTTTGGTATGAGATATATTTCCGGAAGGATCTTTGTAGTATTTTCAGTTCTTTAATATTGTCCACATGCAATTATTCTATTATCAAAGATATATATTCCAAAAAGGAATTAAAGCTGTTGAGATATTACATTATGACAATTTTGCCTAAGTGCTTTCTCAAAGATGTGGGCTGTTTTCTTTTCCATTTTCCTAATTGTATAAGATGGGGTATATTCTTCCTCTTAAGATAGAATATTGATGCTATGTGTCATTGGTACAAAGCACTTATGAGATCTCGTCCATAATTACAGCTTTCAAGCTCCACACAAGAACATTTCTCTGACCTACTAATTGCACTGCCCTTTATAGTCCATCTTATTGATTAAACATCTGTTAGTGTTTGGGCAAAATGAGAATGCACTTGCAATGCAATGTGTCTGGTTTATTAAATTCTGTTTAAATCAGTCCTAACTGAAAATAAGAGCTACATGCATTGTATCTTCTTAATTGTATCATGGCATTTTTGTCCCATTCCTTCTCCCACCCCATGTTTGTTATTCATGCTGTTTTACCATTGTATTCATGCCTTTTTTTCAGCAACAGAATTCTATTCCCTTAAGAATTCACAATATTGAAACCTTTTCAGGTAGCTGAAATATATCTCTGCACCACTGGATAATTTAATACAGACCTTTACCTTTCATTCATACATCTTAATCTAATTATTCAATAGTTGTGGGCATCCAAAAGACTCTTATATATGCCTTATTTTAGTCTGCCTTTCCTTCCCTCTCGATAAGATTTTAATTGTAAATAATTTATTTTGGAAAAGAAACCCAAAGTAGGTTATAAGGGATCATTTGCTTCCATTTCCTGTAACACAAATTAATTTTTTTTGAAGGTAGTGGTATGTTGCTTTCCTCTGGGAAATTAAAGACTTCTTATAGCAATGAGGCAACTGGGAAATGTCCTAGTGTCTTTCCTGGCTTCTTCTACAATATAATAATAAGAACAACAATACCAATATCTGGGAAAAAAGCTAGATAAAGGCAAAAAAGAACAAAGAATTGTATAATGCTAATTTGCCCTAATATGCTGCCTGTTGTATCATGAATTCCTTGCAGATATTTATCAGTATTAAAAACAAATGAATCTTTTCATTTGTAGCTGAATTTTATGAAAAAAAATTACTATTGTTGATGTAAGAGTGTAAACTTTATCTCAAGGTGTTACCCTACATATAGGATAAATATCAGTTATTTTTCCTTGAAAATAACTGATGAAAGAAACATTAACTTTTGTATGTTTCTTTCATCAATTAAGTTCAAGATAAAAAAACAACAACAGCCTGGGTGGTGTATTGATTAAGGTGTCAGGCTACAAAATGGGACAATTCTGAGTTCTAGTTCCATTTTAGGAACAAAGGCAGCCAGGTGACCTTGAGCCATTTACTTCCTCTTAGCCCTTTGAAGAAGGCAATGGCAAACATTTCCTAAAAACACTTGCCAAGAAAACTGCAGGCACTTATTCTTGCACTTGTCAGGAGTCAACACGGACTGAAATGTAGAGGAGAGAGAACATATACAAAATTATTTTGAAAAAGGCCAAATGAATATGTTAAAACTTTCATATCACTTCTTAAACTTCCCTATAATTGGAATGCTATACAGGTGCAAAAGCATTGTCTTTCATTTTGATCGGTCTTAGACCTCATAAATCTCATATTTTTAGAGCAGTTAGACTCAACTGTCTTATTTTAGAAAACTAATCTAAGTATCAATATCTGTCTTTAACCATTATTTTTAAAATTTTTACAATTTTTCTTATCATACCATCCCCAAGTTGCTAGGCATATTCAAAATTAAGGCAGTATTTCAATCTACCAATCTTTTCTATAGATTAAAAAACATATTACTTTTAAAAGAAGTATTTATTTATACTTATTGCTTTCTATAAAGTATAAAGCTTTTGGATATAGCTTCTCATAAGTCATTTGATGTTGTGCTTTCACTGTTTTATGTAAGTTCTCTTTATGCAGGATATATATATCAGGGGTGAAATCCAGCATGGAATGGGGAGGGAATGGGGATTTTGCAATATCATTTCTCTTGAGTAGGGTGGGAATGGAAATTTTGCATATTTTTCCCCTACCATGCCCTTCAAGCCACACCCACCAAGCCCCCCCCCCCCACCAAGCCATGTCCACAGAACCGGTAGTAAAAAAAGTTTGGATTTCACCACTCACATACACACACACACACACACACAAAATGTAATTCAATTTCAGTTTCAGATACATATTGACATAATATTTTTTGTAACTTTTCCATTTTTTAAATTCTAGAAAGATCTTATGCACATATTAATGTTGTTCTCTATACCACAATGTAGTCTTGCAACTCTTCATCTGCAGAGATGCAGGGGAGGCTTCTTTTGCAACTTACTACTGGTATTTCAGGAGAAATCTGACTCACTTGGTGATTTACTATATTCACAGAATGGTTTGGCTGATACAGAGTTCAAAGACTCTGTATTCCACAACCAGTTATGATGGAATAGCACTCAGAGTGAAACTGACCTGGTCCCACTGACTTTAAGAAATGAATTGCCCTGAAATTCAACTGCTTTGATTTATCTAATCTGGAATCGCTAAGAAATCCATCTAGAAACATCAGTATAGAAAGCATGTTTCGCCATTATGCTCTGGCAGCTATCCAAGCTAACTAATGCATCCATACCTCTAACTCATTTAGCATTCTCAATGCATTAAGCATTTTATATTCCTAAAACATATCCTGTGAATCGAAAAGTAATGCAGCAAGGAAGAAATCTATGGACGGAACACACTTCTGAGAAATGAATTAGAGTTGGGAACAAAAGTAAAAATCAGCAATGATGTCTGGAAAATCTATTGGGGAGGGAAACAAAAAGAAGAAATCCATCTGAGTAGGATTGATTCAATCAAATGCTATATACGAGAGCTTTGTAATTGGCCTGAAACGTGAAGATGTTCACCTTCACAACAGTGCTTCATGACAGACAGCATAAAGAAATAATAACAATTTCATAGTTTCTTGGCTTTAAAAAGAAAAAAAAGGAAGCATTTAGGAATCTTCCTTTTAATTTCCTTAAGTGGTAAATCAACTTGTACTTCAGTCCCATAATATCTATTGTTATGAAAGTGAAGATTATCTATCCATCCATCCATCCATCCATCCATCCATCCATCTCTCTCTCTCTCTCTCTCTCTCTCTCTCTCTATCTATCTATCTATCTATCTATCTATCTAAGAGAACACCCATCTCAAGGGACCTGACTGCCATTGACCATCCAGCTTCTGAATAATGAATATAAACTGATGTAAGAAAAAAATTGGATTTTGTAGTAAAAATATTCATGTTGCTTTCTTCTAGACCTAAACATAACTTCATAATGATCCAATAGAGCAACAAGTTTATTGGGAATGGAATCGCCATTGTTGATTTCTCTTTAAGTGCAATTGCATTTTGTAACTTAATATGTAAAATGTACATCAGTTTGAATGATATTGTCACCTAATAAATTAATGAATATTAGTTTTATGTATGAATATTGTTTTATATTCTTTATCATTCAGCACAATAAAGAACATATCCCTCTATTTTATGTAGAATTTAAATTTTATGAAGCACAATGGGCATTTTAATTTTCAGACCATTGGGATGGCTATAAATTAGCATCTGATCTTTATAGTATACAGATTTAAGAAAATCAAAAATATTTTTTTGCAATGTGTGTGCTATTTTATATGAATCATGGCTGGCAACCAAACATTTTATTCTAAAGGAAAAATAAAGTATGAAAAGTGAGCACTAGAATCTAACATATAAACATCAGATCAAGGGACTATGTTGCTACCTTTTTTATTGGAATTCTACTTTATTTCCCCTCCTAGTGATTTTTTTTTTTTTAACTGAAGATTGAATTTATGCTACAATCTGATTAGTCGGTATAGCCTTCAGAATACTGCCTGCCTGCACCAAATAAAAGAGTAAAAACACAACAAGGAATATAGATTCACTTTGATCTGACTTTGGGTCACAACTCAGGATAGACGTTCACCAAAGACACATCAGCAGTCATGGAATATAAGGACATGTAACTCCCTATATGAAAATTATTTAGAATAGTAGTTGGCAGGAGATAAGGGGAACAAATCTTACAATAAAAATAAATAAATTATCTCAAAGATTTGTAACAAGCACTGCTGCTCCTTTGCAAGGCAACAATATTAGGAAAGAGTGGAGAGTGCTAATTTTTGAGATAACACTAAATTATTCAGATCAGATCAACAGGGATGGGCAATTATAGCCCTTTTATGACCTGTGGGCTTCAACACCCAGAATTCCTGAGCCTGCAGATTGTAAGGGGCTATAGTTACCCAATCCTGTTCTAAACCATTTGCGAAAGTGAGATTAGACCCGAAAATGGCACATGCTAATCAAGATATATAAAGTTTCAGTATGCATATGTGTTTAATATGTATGAAGTATTGCATGCCTGAAATTTAATGTCAGTTTCACATCTGAAATAATTATAATGCTCTTGCAAGGATAATTTAAGTTTATGATTTAATAAAACAAAATCTGCTCCAAAAGCAATGCAAGAAGCACATTTTGTATTAGGGATAATTAAAAGAAGAAATACAATATTTCCTACACAGAACTATAATGCCCTTAGAGTCATACAATGTGTCTTTATTTTATCATTATTTTATTTATTTCCTAAAATCTAATTTTATAAAAAAAAATTCTGTTTATGATTACATCTGTGGCTCATAATTCCATAGGGAGACCAACCTTTGATTTAAAATGATGCTGGATAATACTATGGTTTTTCTTGTGTTGAATGAGACTAATTTTGCTGCAGAAAAGAGAATCTCCAACTCTATTTAAGAGGTGATAGGCCAGTACATTAGTCAATTGTACCATTCATAGGGTTAAAAAAGATAAATTATAGTCAAAGACACTAGAGAGCACCAGCTGGATCAAGGACATCTCTGTCCATTTTAGTTCATTAGAGGTAGGACAATGAGGTCAGAACTATTAAATTTAATCACCAACCCCAAAAGATTTTTGAGAGGGTATGATAAATGGATTGTTCTGTTTTGCACTCAATATTCTGCAGTTTTAAATGTTGGCTTTTGATTTTATTTACAATCTTTATTTTTATTCCAGTTATTATTTTTGAGGTGGCTATGATGAGAATGGCAGGAAACATTACTGAACCAGAATGCCTTCATAAAATAATAGCTTAAATTCATTTTTCTGGCAGGTGGAGAGAGTTATATTGTAGTAAATACTCATAATACAGTACGTTTCCCAATTAATTATATTGGAAAACATACAGAATCCAGTTTATAAATGCATAAAATGCTATATAAAAATTCCATTCAAATCCAAAATGTATACATAACAAATTAGAAACAGAAATAAAATAAAGCCAACATTATACTTTCTTTCCATATCACTAAATTACAAATTTACAAATCTTTTTACTGATAGTACGTAAGGAGACATCTTACTTAAAATGCTAGACTGGGAAAAATCCCCAGGTGCCTACAAAGTTCACTGAGTGTAAAGGAATTTTGAGTTGACTCTGGAGATAGGAAATTAAGAAGAGAAAGCGGAAAAAAAATGACATAGTCCTGAGAAAGAAGGTTTATGAGAAATAAATTCAGAATAGCTGTACCTTGACTTTATTTAGTTTAAGATGTAACAGAAAGAAACTTGGAGAGCATTTCAAATTCTATTATTCTACCTTAAATAACATTCCTGAGATCTCTGCCATATCTATCTTTTGACATGGCCTACCTCAAAGGGTTGAATCTAAGTAACTGCTACTTTTTGGACTAGTCTATTTTGCAGCACTCTGTAGATGTTTAACCCAGCCTTAAAATATATACACATTATCAAACTTTCTATTATAGATAGTAATAGTGATATATAACCTCTTCTTAATCCAAACATTGATACTGTTTACCAGTAGTGGGTTTGATTTACCTTCGCTACCGGTTCAGAACTGTGAGTGTGCGTGTGCTTGCTTCGCTCACGTGTGGTGCTCCTGCACATGCGCAGAACCTTCTGCGCATGCACAGAACATCTGTGATGACGTCTGGGTAGGTGGGCAGAGTCTCTGTCGCCACTACCAGTGCCCAAAATGGGGCGAACCAGTAGAAATCCACCATTCTGTTTACCACTTACTAGTAATTTTAGAGAAGATACAGGAAAATGATAAAAAACCTTGGTTATGTGTGTGTGTCTGAAAGAGGGGATGGAGGACGTTGGGTAACATCAGTAACAATAACAAGTTGGAAGGACCTTGGAGGTCATCTAGTCCAACCCCCTGCTCATGCAGGAGACCTGTACTAGGGATTCGAACTGCCAAACTGCTGACCTTTCTGATCGACAAACTCGGTGTCTTAGCCATTGAGCCACCTAAACATCCCTTTTCTATTGAAATATGAGATAATAATGTCAGCACAGAGTTAAGGAACCAGTTTTTGTATTCTGAACTACTAATGGTAAATTTCAGCAGCATTGCAGTGACGAACCCCAAATTTTCATAGAACTCTCCTATGGCTCAAGGGTATGAACTTCGTTGCTAAGAGAATGAAGTTTGGATGAGATTCAGCTTTTTCATATGCCAGCCTTGTGCCATGCCATGAAGTATTGCTCTAGTTTCTTCTGAGAATGCTAGAGGTCCTGCCAACTCAGCAGACTGGGTTTCTAGAGGCTATGCCACTATCAAACTTTGTACAATCATAATTAGCATAAGATGGGTGTTATTTTTCTTTCATGCTGGGTGAATAGACATATGGACAGAAAATTTAGACAAGACACTCTGTTTTAATGCATGGCAGTTTTGCATGTGTTCAGTGTTAAGTTATTCTGTCCTAGTTTTAATTTTAAAATATTCCTACTTAATTTATAATATGTATTTTTATATTACTTTGTATCTGTTTTGAGAGTAAAAGTAAAGCATAAAATGAAGAGAAGTAATAAAATTAGAGAACAAATGCAGTTTCCATATGAATTGAGAAAGTGAAAATTGGATAGATATGTTGTTAAAAAAAGTGATTTGAATACAAGCATACCTGACCAATACTATTATTTGGAGAACATCTCTTATTGTTACCATTTCCTGGACTTGCACTGAAGAATCCTAGAAAATTCTTCAGCTGCTACTAGAGTAGGCCCAGAATCAACCAGCTTATTGAATTTTATCACAAAGGGCAACATTCACATGGCATGGCATGACAAAGTGCAAAGATTCATTGGAATATTGGGCTATGTTCAGTCCTGTGTGACACCTTTTACATGATAAAAAGTAGCAACTATAAGCACAGCTTTTTTTCTCCCAGAATTAAGTTAGACCAATTTTTTTCTGTACTTCAGATTTGTATTCATTCTCATTCTAACCAACTGGGGAATTAGAAGTTTTTAAGTGGAATATTTTATGATTCCAAATCAGGATTTAATCTCATAAATATCATGGTCTCCAATGGGCATATAGGATTGTAATACTGAGCTTGAAACTGGCAAGCAGTGTAATGCCTCTAGATTAGCTAAAACTGCAATAAATATTTATAGCCATTTTTTTACCTGGCTGCATATCAGATTTCCTGCTATTCTGCCCTTGGAATTTTGACCATAGACACATTCAGAGAAATATGCATGAAAGACACTTCACCTTGAATGGTTAACTTCCCTTCTGTGTTGTTCACTGGAAAAAAAATGCTCAAAATGACAAAGCAACAAAGACAACCATTATTTCTATGCTTTTCGTGTTGCCTTTTCCACATTCCCTGCCTTGCCAAAAAAGGAGAGAGAAAAAATAAGGCATAGTAATGGATAAGTCAGTGACAAGTAGGAATGGCTTTGAAGGCTTCACTGCAGTCTTATGAGCAAGAACAAATTCACAGAATTTCTTATGTACAGAACTATCAGATGTTGAAAGAAAGGCTAACTGTAACTCTAGTAAGTGAATCAGCAGCAAACTTCTACTTTGCATTCACAATATCTAATTTAAAGAATCCCTGATAGTGTTTGCTTATTAAAATTTGGACAAATACCAATGCTGGTAGATATGCAGTGACCTGCACAATGTTGATTATAGTGGCATTGTATGAACAAGGGAACATTAAGCTTGTTTTCATATTTTCAATGAATGGATCAGAAAATTAAAAGAAATCTATCTGTTTCCAATGAAGTAGCAACAAGAACAATTTTCTCTGCTGTAAAAACATATTCATATATTTATATCTGAAGCCAATAGTATTTAACAGTGCACTGGAATGCTGTTTGTCTTTACCTGGTAACCACACATTTAATCTCAGCATCATAATGGAAATTATTCATCAAGCTCTTTCCCATGCTTTCTTTAAGAAAACTGATGCTAAATTCCCATCAGCAAAATTTGGTTACCAATTAAGGTTTTTGAAATTGCCAAAGCTAGTTTATGTATAGTTCTCAAGGCTTCCTGTGGATTATACAAAAAAAGATGTAAACTCAATTACTGTATGCTGGAAAAAAAACACCATTCCACCCCCACAACTGGACAGGTTTTCATATCAGTGGTGATATAACTCCAGTATACCAACTCCAATAGATTGGAGAACTACTATGGAGACCATGGTTTCACTTCCTTGCTTTCATTGCTCCTGATAAATACTGTGTTCTCCACGCTTAGTTGGCTTCCCACCCCACCCCCCTCTTCAATAATTCCTTCAATGTATCAGAATAAGGCTTTATTAGCAGGGTGACCAGAAATGCTTAACTGTTCAGAGACAGAGTCTTATGAATTTTGGGAGCTGCATGGTTCAAATCAGGGCTGCTATTCAGCAGGTTCTGACAGGTTCTGGAGAACCGGTGGCGGAAATTTTTAGTAGTTTGGAGAACTGGCAAATACCACCTCTGGCTGGCTCCAGAGTGGAGTGGGAATGGATATTTAATATCTTTCCTCCAGGAGTGAGGAGGGAATGGGGATTTTGCAGTATCCTTCCCCTGCCATGCCTACCAAGCCACGCCCATCACGCCACACCATACCCACCAAGCCATGCCCACAGAACTGGTAGTAAAAAATTTTGTATTCCACCACTGGTTCAAATCAGTATTATCTATTTAGTCAACTATCTGACCATTCCAGTGTCTTGTGATATGGATTTCTCAGAATGAGACTAGTTAAGTTAAGGTAACTCTCAAAATTGTCACATGGAGTACAAAAAACTGTTCCAAAAAGCTGTACGTCTGACCTCTATTCAATCTTACTATCCTTTTCTGGTACAATTCAAAATGATATCTAGCCTAGTATATCATGTTAAATACAATGTGTTGGAATTTTAATAAAGAGGAAGAAAGCTAACTTTGCTGTTTCCAGAATATAGTGTTTCCTTCAAAATCTGATGGTAAAATAAGTGATGATGTACTTTTTGCTATAAAGTGTTCTACATGGGAATAAAATGACTCTGCATTTACTGTGATTTCAGTATATTCCTTGCATTCCTTTATATCACAAAAATATAATCTGTTCTCCAATGATCTCCTGACAAAGAATCTGAACCCTGATTTCTCAACAAAAGTTCAATGTCTACATTATATATATATATAAATAATGTATAATACATAAATAAAAAAATAGCCCCTGAAGGTTATATGTTCTTCCTTCCTTCCTTCCTTCCTTCCTTCCTTCCTTCCTTCCTTCCTT
>WNWU01000016.1:14884111-14910565 GCA_012654045.1 Ptyas mucosa | reverse complement strand
GAGAGAGAGAGAGAGAGAGAGAGAGAGAGAGAGAGAGAGGGAGGGAGACTCATAAAGGTGGAGGGAAGAAGAAAGCTAAAATACTTTTATTCCTTGCAGATGGGAAGTTTATCTTAAACAAATCTGTACTGGAAAAGGACATTTGCAATTAAACATAAATTAAAAGGACAAATAGATTGTTTTTTTCAATCAGTCAATCGTCATTCACATTTCTTTAATCAGATGACAGTCTTAACTGGATGAACTTGAATAATTTAATCATGGTTAACTTACGAACCATTGTTTCCAGAAGAAGTGAAAAGCAGCACTATCTTTGGTTGGATCAAGGTGCAGAAGTCCTATAGTCATGTTCAAGAGTGAAATTATATGCTGGTTCTAAATTACTTTATTTTAATCACAGCCTACTGAAGTGTGACCACTTCGATTATTAATATCAAATGTTCTATTATATTATAAAGCAATGTTCTTTCCTACATTAATGTATGCATCTTCTTTTTTTAAAAAACTGTATTCAAATATTGAATGAAATTACTTAATTAATATCATTATGCAGCTAATTTGGTCCCCTGAACATGTATTTTATGAAACTTGTCTTTACCTGGTCACTATACATTATTATGCTGTTTCTGGTTGTACAATACTTTTACAGGTAATCTGAGTTTCAGAGAATATCACTTTAGAATCAAGCTTTCTCTGTATTTTCATGTACTTAATTCTTTAATGGATTTCATAATCTGGAGAATGCTGTAAAATTAGGGGAAATGATTGCTGCTCTGTCCCATTTTTGTATGTCTACAAATATGTAAGTAGGACATTGAATAACAACATGTTATTCCCTATGCTATTCATACCATTCTTTCATAAAGCTTAGGTAGGACAGTAAAAATCATAGCTATTAAAAGCTTGGTTCTGAATCCTGAATATAACTAGTCCTATGTTTTGAAAGAGCTGCCATCACCCCTCTTTCTTATTAATAGGAAGTTATAAATTTAGGTTCACTTTCCATTTGGAGAATAAGTTTTCAATGAAATATCTAGACATATATTCTCTGATCCCTTCCTTATAGAGTAAGCTTATTTATTTTTTATTATCGTTAACTCCAAGTACCGAAGATATATCTTTTCTTAAAAGCAGCTTCTTCTTTGTAGCAACTCCTGCAATGACAATACAGTCCCACTTAAATTTACTATATTGTCACCATTTGATTTGCACTTAGTGTGAGTGAGCAATTGCATTTGATAAATATATTAATGTAAACACCATTTCCATTCACCTTTTAACATGCCATATTATTGATACCCAACTACAAAAGCAACTTATCTGAGGATTGATATTTTACATAATTAAGGCAATTCAGGCACTTGTCTCTCATGCTCCACATGCAAGACCTCTCTGGTTATTCCCATACTTCCTGCCCTTTCCATCCATTCAAACAAGATATGCCTCCTTATTGGGTCCTTTGTGGACCGGAGTAGCACTGGCTGCTTTTGCTTTTTAAAATTGTTCATTACTCACTAGTTTCTGTGGTTCTGTGGTTTGTTTTCTTTATATTTGTTGATGTTTGCACACATAGATACCTTCACCCCCATTTTCTTTCCAACCTCTTCTCTGGACAAAGAGCTCTTGTTTCTGGGATTTGTTGGAATCACTCCACCAGTTTAGGAGTCAAGGTCAAAAGTGCTTCTAAGACCACTAGGATCACTTCAGCTTTTACTTTCTATATCCATTCTGATTCCTCCTTCAGACCTGGTATTTTTCTAGTTTCTCATATTCCTTTCTGAAGTTGCTGTCACTGTGCATCACTATATCTGCTACTTTTTTTGCTCTTGTCTACTACCACAACATGTCTCTGGAAGTCCCACAGGATATTACCTCTTTTAATGTTCACAATCTTCTTTGGAATCTTATGTCTGGACTTGATGGGGTCTAGCCCATATACTGTGCAGATGTTCCTGTACACAATGCCAGCTTCTTGGCTGTATTGTTCAATGTATGCTGTTCCTAGCTGCATCTTACATACTGTCACCATGTCTTGGACTGTCTTTGAGGCTTCTTTGCATAGTCTGAACCTTGGGTCTATGTATCTGGTGCTTAGTACCTGTTCTTGTGCATCGATGATCAGTGCCTCAATACTGTCTTTTAGTCTTTCCATCGTTTAAAAGGATTTCCTAATGGCAGTCAACCCAGCTCTCTGTTGATGGTACATTCCATGCATGATCTTGTCTTGCCATGGCACTTCCTGTTTGATGTTGCTCCCATGTCTGCTGGTGCCTCAGGCATTCTTTCAGCAGCTCATCCTTGGGTGTCATTTACTGATGTATTCCTGTATGTTTGGCATTTTACCCAGGGCACCAGACCCCATCTATTCTCTTTCCAGCTGGTCTACAGTCTCTGGGTTTTGGATTTGGGATCTCGATCCACTGTGAGGAGCTTCTGGATCTTCTCATAGGCATTTCTGTGTCCTTTTGCACATGTGACAAGTAGGCCATAGAAGGCTTGGGTTTACAGAATTGGATTGCATTTAACTACATTTGATTAATTTAATTAAATTAATAAATGATTGGTCTTCACAATTGTGGTACATTTTTCTCCCTACAAAAATGAAAAATACCGTTATCATTTTCAAAACTCTTCTTTTAAAATTCTGCTTTAACTAAATATGTTCATATCAGTTGCTTTTCATCCCCTTTGCTTTGCATGATCTTAAACACTTTATTAAATATGTATCTGTTTCAGTGTTTTCTACTTCAGCTATTGCAATCAACCTCATCAACATGTTCACTTTCTTTATTCATAAAATAGTAGAAAACTCTTGTTTTGATTTAAGCTGATGAACAGAAGCTGCTGCTTTCTCTCTCTCAGCAAGTGCCCATTACCAGTAACAATATTCATCCCAGAGGAAAAAGATGTGTACTCTTAAAAGAAGATTAAAAGAACTTTATGGAAAATGTGTCAAGGAGCTGCTGTTGCTATTTAATTATGCCTTTATTTCAAGCATTTATAATCCACCTAGCCCTTTTCCTGAGAGGCTCCCAATGTGGTTTCTATAAAAATAAAAACCAAACAGTGTCTACAAAATAAGTCATACATAAATATAGATGGATGGCATACTTTAAAACAAATTGTAAGATAATGGGGGTTTTTTTATGGTTAAAGGCCCCCATTTGTATTTGTATTTTTTAAATCTTTGAATAATATCAGAGGCCTGTATAGGATATGATCAGGCTGATCCTGAAAGGGGAGTCAAATGCATCACCAGTCATGAGTCTCTTCACACCTACAAGAGATCTAAGTCCACCCCTTTTTGAATTCCTTCTACTTTTAATTTCCTTCTACTTGTTAATTTCCTTTGGCTGTTAGTAATTCATATTCCTGTAAACAGCCCAAGCTTTCAGTTAATCTTTATACTCATTTGAACTGTTTGGATCCCAAAGTAGTCCTCAATTTACAACAGTTCATTTAGTGACCATTCAAAGTTAAAACAGCACTGACATGTGACTTATAACCATTTTTCACAATTACAACCTTTGTACCATCCCCATGATCATGTGATCAAAATTCTGATGTTTGGCAAGTGGTTCATACTTATGACTGTTGCAGCATCCTAAGATCATGTGATTCCCCTTTGTGACCTTCTGACAAAGTCAATGGAGAAGCCAGATTCACTTAACAACCGGCTTCCAGATGGCTTCTGATGAGCAAATGATGGAAGCCAGATTCGCTTAATGACCGCTTGATTCACTTATCAATTGCACTGATTCACTTAACAACGGTGACAAGAAAAGTTGTAAAATGGGGCAAAACTGATAACAAATGTTTCACTTAACAACTGAAATTTGGGGATCAATTGTGGTTGTAAGTTGAGGACTACCTACTTACAAAAATCCATATAATTTCTAGACAGCAGCAAAGAGTTAAAAATTTCTGTACCTCACTGCTGCCTTCTAATGGTTGTCTGGATGCTTGTAACCCAGGTCTGGGAATCCTAGCTACCGTATATACTCGAGTATAAGCCGACCCGAATATAAGCCGAGACCCCCAATTTTACCACAAAAAACTGGGAAAACTTATTGACTCAAGTACGGGGGTGGGAAATGCAGCGGCCACTGGTAAATTTCAAAATAAAAAAGACTGGTCAAAAGTGCAAGGACCTGTCAGAAATCACCTTTTTCAGCCCTCTGGGTAGTCCTTTTGTGCATATGGACTACTCAGAGGGCTGAAAAAGTAATTTTTGACTGGTCCTCGCACTTGTGACCAGTCCTCGAACTTACGACTGTCCTCACATTTTACGTTTTTGCCCTATCTTATCACCATTTCTCTCTCCCCCTCTCTTTCTCATTCTTTCTCTCTCTCCTCTTCTTTCTCTCTCTCTCTCCTCCACTCTCTCTCTCTCATTCTCTTTCTCCCCCCTTCCTCAAAGAGAGAGGTGGTAGGTTTGAGGAGAAAGATTGCTGTACAATAAAAAAGATGAAAGGGAAGAAAACCAACCCCAAACAAATATAAAGATATTAAGATAAAGAATGAATTGTTAAACTTTAAAGAATAAAAGAGAACAAATATGAATAAATAGCAATAATTAGAAACACACATACAAACATACAATGTATTTTCTTTGAACAGAGTATTTGGCCAGTTCACAAATTTAAACAGTGTTCAGTCATTTCACTTAAATTTACAATTTCTATATTTCCTTTTTGCCATATTTATTCCTCATCTATTTTTTAAAAAAACCAATCTTACCCTTCATCCTCATCTCTAATCTTAATCAAATTCAATTTTTCACTTCTATTCTATATTATACCCCTTCCCATTGTCATCTATTTTTATATCCATCCTCACATTGGTTAATTATGTAATATTACAGTTGTTCAATACAAATTCAACATTTTAATATAAATCAATTAGTTATATAACTATCTTTTTTGTATATTAATCAATATGAACATAAATATTCCAATTATTTCCATGCAATCCAATTTCTTACAAATCAATTACCGGTAATCATATTTATCAATATAAACCGAATAATTTCCCCCATATATTCTTCTAAACCACAACTTAACCATTTCTGCTTTCAACACAATATACAATTAATAGTATCTCAATTATTACAATTCCCTAGTTAAATAGAGCTTTTTCTTTTGTGTTTTAAAATCTTGAACGCTCCTCTTTTGCCATTTGCCATGAATTTCCCATTGTTTGCACCTACTTTTTTTGATGAGGAAAAAGAAATCTGCCTTTCCAATGTTGCAAGCAAAAGAAAAAGCAAAAGAAATCTCTCTCTGCCTCATTTTGTCAGGTTGCAGCAAAGACCCTGCTTTAGTTTCAGTTTCGCTTTTTTAGCATAGCTGGGAGGGGGAGGGAAAATGCTCCAGCAATTTATCTCTTTGCAGCTAGCTAGCAACAGAGCCCCGGTAAAACAGCTGAGAGCAAATCAGCTGAGAGTCGGGAGGCTCTTCAAATCAACTTATGGTACTTAACCTATACTGACCTGAAAGGGGCTGTTTTTTCTATTCTTGCAGACAGGGGTCTACTCATTTGTTTTCTTTTAAAAAGGCTTTTTTTTTGTGACTCGAATATAAGCCGAGGGGGGCTTTTTCAGCCTGAAAAACGTGCTGAAAAACTCGGCTTATATTCGAGTATATAGGTAAATGAATTTACCTATAAACAGAAGTCACAAATGAAAAAGCACAATCAATTGCCTTACAAATAACAAAGCACAGTTTGTATAAGTCTCAGGAGTCCAACAACACAGATAAAAACCAGATTCAGGAAAAGAGTCAGTTATAACATCAACAAAAGTCACCTGAGGACACTTATTGTTATTAAAGGCACAAAGTTTTGGGCAAGACATCGGGGACTCTGACAGCAAAACAGAAAAAAAATTAGGGTATAATTAATACTGAAAACAAGTCATATTCTCCTACCATAGTACAATCAGCTTTAAACTGTAATCAGACACCATTTCATTCCATTCCTTAAATGTATTCTTCCTTCCTGACACATACAGCCTTTGATACTTCAGTGCCTTTTTTAAAATCTCATTTTACATCTGAAGCTAAGAGACTGCTGATCTCAACAATGCGACTAAAATAGTTCTGACTTTCTCAGCCAATATACAGCATTTCAAACTCTCCCAAGTGGCCTAAAAATAACTGAGGCCGAAAATTTCAGGTCTATGCAAATACATTAGGGCAGAGACCATGGTGAGAGCCCTCCTGGGTTTCAGCTATAATGACCTAATCAAAAGAAATATCATGGGCAATTTACAGCGGTTTCCTAATATTGGAAGTATGATGCTGAGTAAATGCAACCAAATCTCAGATATCAAATAAATTGTCTGTGCATTACTAAAATTTCCAAACTAGAAATGGGAGAGGGGAAGAGCCAGACATTCCAAGTACATAATATAAATAGAATTAATTTTTAAAACAGTATCTTACTAAAGGTAAAGGTTAAGGTTTTGTCTTTCCAGTTGTGTCCAACTCTAGGGGTGGTGCTCATGTCTGTTTCTTAGCTGAGGGAAATAGTGTTATCTGAAGACACTTGGTCATTTGGCACAAAATGCTCTTATTTATCCATAAATTTCTAGTCATCAAGACCACAAAACAGAAGTGCATTTTTACTGTTTCATGCATAAAATCTATAAGGAGTTTCTATAAGGAGTATATATTTTTTTTTAAATCAAATTACAGCATTTATCCATTTCCCCAAGTTCCACTATCTTCACCAACCATTCCGTTGTTGGAGGTCTTGAGCATGTAATAATCTCACTGCCGTTATCTTATGTAAAAGTTCCATGATTTTTTTTCCTAGTTGTTTGATCATTAGTCCCAAAATAAAATTCTCTGGTTTCAGTTGTACTTTAACTTTTACAGTGTTCCAATTAAGATGCATGCAATTTGTAACCAAATTGTAATGAATTTTGTACAAGTCTACCAACCATGTTAAAATGTTATATTTATGTTATTCATAATTCCAGCAAAGATTTGAAGTATCTTTGTACCTTCTAGATAATTGTAATTTGATAATTTTATTGTCAAATACAATGATATTTTATAAAAATTCTCTTTAAGTCTAGAGCATGATATAAATGTTAATCCTTTCAATCACATATATTCCCATTGGTCCATTTGTATATTATAGCCAAAATTTTAGCCCATTTTATCATATGTTCTTTCACTTGTTCTTCCATCCCATATTTCAGCAAAATTCTACTGAACTTTAAAGATAAGATGATATGAAATGATACGAGTCATGATAAGCTAAGATAGATAGGATGAGATAAAGTAAGGTAGGATAGGGTAGGGTAGGGTAGGGTAGGTAGGGTAGGACAGGACAGGACAGGACAGGACAGGACAGGACAGGACAAGATTTATTGTAACATGTTCATGATTAGTACATACTTCTATTTCAATCTCAATCTTATTTAATTTTTTCTTTTCTTTTTATTTCATCTAAAATATTCTGTACTTTCTCTTGCTTCTTAATTTCAGAATTATGTTGTAGCAAGAAATCTCTGATAAAAGGTTTATTTGCATTCAAGGATATTCTATTCCCTTAATATGTTTAAAGTGAAGTTTATATTTTGTCTTAAATGATCTCAGTGAAATATCATTTAGTAACAAATAATAAATGTCCATAGAAATTATTTCCATAGTTTGTTTCAACTTCACAACCAGTTGGTACTGGCTGCGTCCCTCCCTCGCTCCTTCCCTGCCTCCCTCTCTCCCTTTTCTTATTTTAAAATATTTTTCCCATTGTATGCCTTGCATTAATGTGAAATTTGGCATTGGATTTGTAGTTTGAGAACCAGAGTAAAAATAAAATTCTTCTTAGGAAACCAAAATAGTTACCTTGGCAGTAGTAGATTAGGCACTACAGGGATTCTTCTAGTTTATAATACAAGAAGAATACTTGAAAATGGAAGCACTGTGATCTATTTCTCTCTGATATTCACAGAGCCCATAAAGTGTTGTAGCAGATAACCTCACAGTTTAGGGATATAATGCTTCTCTATGAAAACACACACACACACACACACACACACACACACACACACACACTATCTCATTATCAAATGTAGAGGCCAACTCAGTTTATGACCAAGCAATATTCTTAGAATAAGCAAATTCCATCCTGCTTTCTGCAATCTGTAATTATGGGGCAATAGGAGTGCAACTATGATGGAAGCCTTATCATAAATTATGTTATAGATAATATATAAGAACAGAAAAACAAAAAGAAAGTTTCACAAAATAGGCATAAATACTATGTATATGCTATTAAGGAAAAGGCTTTGTATGGTTCATTTATAAGAAGAAATAGCGTATAATGGGGGACCAAATTGACATAAAAAAATAGTCAGAGAATTATGTCCATTTACTTTGTGCTATTATGTATTGTTCCATGCCCACACGTACAAAAGACAGCAATTTTCCTTTTCCTCACTAATGTTTCTATTAATACAGAAGCACAGTACACATCATAATGACAAACAATTATTTTGAAAAAGGCTAACTATAATGGGCCAATTCTTATTATTTCAGTTTTGTTACTTGTAACAGAAAACCCTAGGTATTAATGAATCTGTCAGGGAAAGTTATCATCAACATTCATTCATATACATATATCTATAAGCATGTCTGTAGGCAGAGCTGGATTAAGGCCAGTTGATGCCCTGGACACAGCCCAGCATGGATGCCCCTTGAAGGAAGTGAAACTCTCCTGTCATGAGATAGCTCTGGTTGATGCCAGAATTGAAACCACTATATTCTAAAAATGTTGATAGATCAAACCCTTCATTTCTCTTGTCTTTTATAACACTAATCTTATTTTGACCATTGCTGTCAATAATGATCATATTCATCTTTTCTCTTTTGGAATAGGCCTATGTTAATGGTCTTTGTCTTTGCTTTTCGCTATTATGATCTGTCTATAAGTATAATCCAAATCTGTACCAGACCATCATGAGAATTAAAAATTTAAACCAAGATAGGCCTTTATACATTTATGTGCAAAGGCCTAGATTTCCTCATTGTAGTGGAGGAAATAAATCAATGTACCATAAACCTTTATCTCTATTAAAATGTACTTTAACAAATGAGCCTCTGAAGCAGTTCACAAGAAATGTTTTTTATTCATATAATAATAAAACAATATCTATTCAAATACTAAATAGTATTTCATTACTTTGCTTAAATATACTGTCAGATATATATATATATGTGTGTGTGTGTGTGTGTGTGTGTGTGTGTGTGTGTGTGTGTGTGTGTAATCGCTCTAAGCGATGTTAGTTCTTGCTATTCTTCCTCAGAAGAAATAGTTTTGTAAACCATCAGAACTGCATCAGAACTGCCCTTCTAACTAACTGACTTCCAAACTGCCCACAGTTTTCTAACAGAAGAGCTGAATCAAACTCTCTGAACTGCCAACTGACTTCTGAACTGCCTTCTGAACTGCCAACGGTTTTCTGTCAAGAATCTCCTTTTATACTGTCAACTGTGACAGTTAGGGGAGGGAACATAAAAGCCCTGGAGGTTCAAACTCATCAGCTGCCTTCTGATTGGCTGATTAACTTGTCCATTCCAAAAGCCATTAATAGGCACAGCAATTGAGAAATAACTTTTCTCTCACACTCATGTTTCCTAATATCGTAAGTTCTGATACCTTTCACCCCATTGAACCTAAAACAACACACACTTCTCCATAACAGACTTATAGATTGTTTTATTACATGTTTTAAACATGATCGATGCTTTTCCATAATACATTTACTAAATACCTTTCAAATTTTCTTTTCTTTTGTTACTGGATCACTGTTCTTTTAAAAAAAAACCTCTTTATGTTTTATCTGCACCTGTTCTTTCTGTAGCCACTTGTCAGCAAACAAAACCCCAACAACAACACAATCCCCTAAACAAAAATAAACAAAGAGAAAATACCACCACCTAGTATTTCCTCTGCTTACTCTTTTTTAAGATTAGACACAGTCAAGTAACTGTGACTTAAATTTTAGAAGAATAGAATGAACCTCTTGCTAAGGCAAAGATATTGATATAGATGAGCCACTTTGCAAATGCAATTTTAAAAAATCTGAATGAAAACATAAATGCTAAGTTTATTCTGTTTTATTATTTCATTTCATTTTATGTTTGTATGCATGTCAACTTTCACTTTCATAGAACGTCACATAGAAAATAATTGCCTGTATGATTCTGGTCCTTGCAGACATAGACATTCTTAGCATCTTAATACCTCAACTGCTATTTTATCAACTGCTAATCTGCAGTATATCTTTGACTGCTGCTTGATCTTTGATTCTAAAAAATGAAGCTATCTTCCATTTAAATATCTTTATCATTTCTTTATTATTTTAAAGGCTATTGGCTGTACCTATTTTCATTATTTTGGTTTTTTTTTGGTTATATTTAATCTTAGTCCCATTTTTATTATGGTCTTTGCCTTGACTTCCATTACTACAATTTGCAGATCATTTGCATTTTTAGCAATCAGAGTAGCATTATCAGCATAATGCAGATTATTGATGTTTCTCTTTCCAATTATAGAAGTGCGCTCATCTTCTTTCAATCCAGATTCTTTCTCTCTCTCTCCCTCTCCCTCTCTCCCTTTCTCTTTCTGTCTCTTCTGTGTGATTTTCCACGAGAATGTATGGTATATCCCAGTGGTGGGTTTCAACTGGTGTTACCACTCGTTCGCTTCATGCACAAAATATGAAAATCGTATTATTTAGCATAGTTATATTATCAATCTTTTTTGATTAGAATGTTCAAATTCTGTTCCACTCAATACATGAAGAAGTAAAAAGGCTATTCCACATCTGGGAAAAATCCAGTGCTTTTTGTGTGATATATATTCCAGTTGCTATATCCAGTTTCTATATCTAGTTTCTAGTACAAGGAATTGCTCTTATTTTACCAATCATTGAATAAATGGACACAAATATTAGTTAACCTGTCTTCCTTCTTTTTACTTCCATTCTCTGAGGTAGACCAATATCTTTGCTGGTGTTCTGGTTGGAGAGTATGGTCATAGTCATTACACCAGTGAAAAAGGATAATGTATATTTGCTACAATTGAACCACCTATTTATGTTATGTATTATGCCATATTTTGTAAGAAAATCCATACATGAATGCATGCATACATACATATTTACGTGTTTATTACCCTTTTAGGATAAATATTCTTTACACAAGGCACAAAAGGAGAGAAAGAAATATTTAAACCAAAAAATACACAAATGATATAAAACGAGACAAGAAGAAGAAATATAGTTGAATCTTGTTTAAAATAGGATTTTCCTCCTAAAGAAATGTCTCCTAAATAGAGGTCTTAAAATGTGGTTATTAGTGCTTTGGATAAGGTCAAATATCTATAATCAACAACTTTGCAACAGAACAAAATAGCAATTAATAGCAAGCTAGAGAAAGCCATTAGCTTACTTTTGGACAATAGAAACCAAATGGCTACAGTCTTTGAAATAGCACACATATAATCTACTTTCTATCTCAATTGTACTCTACATTAGTGAAATTCTCAAGTAAATGCATATCCATTATCCTATTCACTTTGGAGATAAATAATGTTATAAAAATACAGAAAAAGATGTGAGTAGTAGAAAGTTATGCAAATTATGGGAGAAAAGAAATGCAAGTTATGAGAGGAAAGAAAACAAAATTATACCAAATTTAGTTGACACCAACTTCATTAATTATACTTTCCCATAATTTTCTGCCTTTGCTTCATTTATAGCCATCCTTCATTCATTGCCTTTTATACCTTATCATTTCTGTCTTTATACAATTTTATAAAGTCCTTCCAACTGTAACTTTTGTGATCTTCTTTTTCCTGCCCATATTTCATTCTTTCTTCATATTCATACTCATGAATGAGTCAAACAATTTCTTTAACTTTTGCTGTAGATAATATAGGTTCCATTGAAATGACATTGTCAACATAAAAACTACATCCGTTTCTCTGATATGTTTTCCTAAAGCTTTCTAAAAAATCTCTCTCCCTCTCCGTCTTTCCAAGGGGATAAGGAATATGCACAGAATTCCTACAGCATAGAATAAAATATCAAAATTCATGGAGGCCATTAGGAAGTATTTTCCAAGGTCATGGAATCCAGCAGCCATGATGGAGAATAGTGGACAGGTCAACTTGAATGGTAAAAGGGAAAAGCAACTAAAGAGCAAAGATAAAAAGATCCAAATACAGCAGAAGTTGCACAGATACAACAGGAAATAACTTCATCACAATGTCTGCCAAAGTCCAGTGTCCCAGTATCAGTGTATACATCAAAACCAGAGGACAGTACATTTGCATTTGTATGTCTAAACTTTCAAAATTGAAAATATGATATAGAATTATTATATATATGTTATACTTAGAGATGGGCTTCACATAATTTAATAACTGGTTCGCCTAGTGCAGAACTGAAAATGTGAGTGCACATGTGCATGCACGCTTTGTGTGCTTCCGTGCAGCTTCAAATACACAGTGATTTCATGTGCGTGATTTCCAGCACACTTCAGCACACTTCATTTCAGGCAGCCATGGTAAGTAGAGTGGGCAAGTTGAGAAAATCAACTGGGCTGTGTGGATGGGGCCAGCAAGCCAGAGAGTGAGATATATAGGATGGGATAGCACCGGGGTGGATGGGCAGGCCCAGCAGGTGGTCAGATCTACCAGTATGGGCGAACCGGTCTGAACCGGCAGCAGCCCACCTCTGGTTATACTACCTTTAAGAATTGCTGTCAATTCCTGCAAGAAAAATCGTATAAATCTTTCTATATATGATAATTTCCGTGTGTTGAATATTTTTTTAAAATGAGGCATTTTGTCAGTTTGCTGATAGCCATATTCAGCTGCTGTGCTTCTTCACTTTTGTGACAGTTTGTGTTTTGTCTTGATTTGAAATTTGCTAAATAATTAGAAGAAATGTGTTTTCAAAGAGTTCCTCACATGGCTAATAATTTTGTGCATACACATCAATTATACTATAACCACTGGTATTATGATACTGTGCTACTTGGAATTGTGCCTTTATTATGCAGGAGTTAGAGCAAAGGAATGAATAAAGACTAATGGGCATCTTGGATTCAGGGTTTAGTAGCCATGGTGTAGAAAATAATTTCTCTGATGCTTCACTGGCAACTGTGGGTGGTATTTACAGAGGCAAAATAGTCTGCTCTAGTTTCTGATTGGTGCAGGTTGCCTTTGAATATATAAGTCACTGTTGCTCGTGAAATCACTGTTGCTCATGAAATCTGTTTTTTTATACTGCAGTCACTAAACCCTGAGGTCCAACACAGTCCAACAGGTACTGGACATGAGAGCTTACACCAATAAAAATGATTATTTCATGATTAATTGTTAATAGCTGGGGAGAAAGAAAGAGAGAGGCAGGCAGACAGACAGACAGACAAACAGAAAACTTCCCAGCAGAATTAAGATATTAACTTTAAGCAATTCCTATGTTTCAATGTTAGCCATTTAAAGTCACTTTGAACTGTGAGAAAGGCAGAATGTAAACTTAATAAACAATGGTGTTATAAAACATTGCTCATGCAGATGCTTCTCAGATGCTTCATCATTAGACAGGATAAACAACTCAATCTAAGTGAAAAGTTTAAGCGTAATGCCTATCCCTTCCATGTCTATGTTTTGGAAGATAGTACTGCTTGTGACAGCAACATAGAACCTCTTGTATGTATTAGCTTTTTGCGATGACGTCCTATTCAAGCACCATGGTGAAACTTGAAAGTCTAATTTACTTCATTATGTGTATTAGTTGGTGAAGAAAATCTTGTCCTTAATATGTCTCAAAATTTCATGGGTCACCTCTGATGCACTGGATAGTGCAGAAGTTCTGACCTGGATGCATAGATAGGTTGGTTTGATATAAAGTAGTTTCCTGCCTATTAAAAGAGCAACATTGGATTGCTTCATAGAACCATAATGACTGTCCTAGAAATGATCTTACAGGCTTAATGTGATTAAAACTCTGAATGTCACAATCTTTTAGTCATATGGAAGCAGACAAATGACCAGCTGTTGCAGCATAAATTTCTTTCCTACCCTACATTATCTCATCTAAAGCATAAGTAATAGTGGAATTGGGCCAATGATATACTGTAGCTCTTCTCTTCCATTACTGTATAGAACTCCTTGAATATGGATACTCTGTGAAGGAAGCTAATATGAACTAGAAACTGTTTATGGAGAAAAGCAGTAATTAATTTTACTATAAAAGAATATTATAATCTGAACACATCTATGTAACATCCATGTAATCGGGAATTTCTGTACCAGACTTTTTATCATGGATATTGCAGAAGGGACAAGGGCCAGCAAGTGACAAAACATACATTGAAGTGTTGTAATTCAAGGTCATATATTGCATAACATATATTGCAACATTACATACTACTACAAAAGGGCAGAGCATATATCAGACATCACAATGCATGTTTTATCATTTTCTTGTCATAACGGCTAACTGCAGGCTCATATGCTATCAAAAATCTAAATATACAGTTGACAACCAGAAAATGTCTAATATTTGCTCTTAAATAGCATGCAATTGTTGAAATACTGAGTTAACAAGATCTAACTTGCAAATGTCTCTCAGATAAAAGTGCAATGTATCTGATTAAGAGATGAAAGTTACGTTTTCATTGATATTTGCAGAACTTAATCAAAGTTTGGCTAATAGTTGTAATCTATTTGTGTAACAATAAATCATGTTCTAAAGAAACAGAAGAGGCAACTTTATAGATTACCAGCAAGTATGATTATAGGCATAGGTATATATTAATGAGGGATGCATATCTTGCAATACAGTGATTTATTGGTTTATTATTAAATCTATATCCCATCTTTATTATGTACAATTTCAGGCAGTGTACTCAATGTCTCCACCTACTATTTTCCTCACACCACCAACCTTGTGAATTTAGAATCAATGATTAACCAAGAGAGAAAAAGAGCTTACTGTTTCCTGCTTTCTAGGCCGGCACCTTAACCATGCTCCAACTACTTTTCAGTTCATTACTTTATTTATTGTGCATTGTTACTGTAAAACATAATATCAGTGGAACAATTGGAAATATTTTGAAAGGTTTTGTTAAAGTGTAGATGCACATAACTACCTTCCCAAGAGATAAAAATTACAATTAACCAAACTTTCCTGGAATCCAGATATTCTCATCACTTTCAGTTTGCTGTCACCCACTTATCATTTAAAAGATGTATTAGTAAATGGAGGAAGAATGCTTCTCCTTGAATCATTCTGCCTATAGCAAAAAATGTCAGTCTTTCACAAAGAAAAGATTTCCTTTTATCTATTGACTCTGTCATTGAGAATTTATCCTGAAAAGAAACTGCAAAAAGCCCCACAGCTAACAAAATCTTTTTATTTTTCCATATGTTTTGTCTTCTCCTGTTAATTAATTATCTTGCAGTAAAATCAGTTTAGCAGGCTACTTTAGAAATCTCTTCACTATGTTGATTCTATCTGCTTCAACTAGATGTTTTTAATAAGGATGAAATTAACTCACACCTCAAAAGAAGCTAATCTATTTTCTTGTTTAGTTAATTCTGAGCAAATTCTATAGCAGATTTCTGTGATGAAGTCCCTCTTTTTCCCAAAACAGTTTTGACAAGAAAGACAGCTGAAGCCATGCAATTCTGAATTCTGAATAGGATATTGTTCCTTAGACATTAGGAAAGAAATGGTACTCTTGATTTAACTTTTCTTACTGTGATTTAATTGACTGAAATTTGTGAGCTACATATACCTTTAGTGCTGCTGATGTTTTAATTCAATAAATTTGTATAAATTCATTGTAAGTTCTACAGAAGAATCATCTGGACCCAAAACATATGGAAAATGAAATAAAGGTGCTAGCTAAAAATTATCAAAAATTTATTCTCATTTATTAATATCATCACACCTGAGGTTATAGAGGTCTTAAAATATCTGCATGCTATGCTTCCTCAGAGATTTTCACAAGGCAATTTTACTTTGTAATTATGGAATGAGAATACAAAAATAAAATAACCATGGGAGCATGGATTCTGTTCCAAATGGCTACATATTAACTTTGAATTAGGTTAGAGGGTTTTTGTTTGTTTTTAAATAGAATCTAAGTAATATGAATATAATGTGTATACATTCTAGTGAGAGAGAGAGAGTGAAACATTTCCTGAGGATGAACTCCAGCACGAGTCTGAAAGTTTGGAAGACTAAATCTCTGATCCTGATAATTTTATTTTATTCTTCAAAAATTACAATAAAAGATAACACATAATAAAAGAAAGAAAAAGAAAAGAAAGAAAAAAATTCTAAAGAATACCATCTTTTAAGAAAGTGACTTCCTACCCCAATCACGACAATTTTAGAATCTCTTCACACACTCTATTAACACATACAAAACTCTTCATTCCTTATCCCATTTTTTAGTACCGTGTTTCGCCGAAAATAAGACCCTGTCTTATATTTTTTTGAACTCTGAAATAAGTGCTTGGCCTTATTGCCATGTGCTCAAAAGCCCGATTGGGCTTATTATCAGGGGATGTCTTATTTTGGGGAAAACAGGGTAATAAATCAAATATGCAACTTCTTATCAATTTGTCAGCAAAAATACCAAATAGAGCTCAGGAATATTAAAATTAATTAACAAATATAAAACTCAACTTTCCACATCTTGACTCTTAGCTAAAGATGAAACTAGATAACGAAGAGAGGTGTACTTCAATTTATTTCATGTCATTTTGGAATCTGAAGTTGTCTTGATTGTATTGATAGACAATTTGTTACAGAAGAAATTTGAACTCTCTGCCTCCTTTAGTCCCTAAGGAGGCTTTTAGCAGTATCATCCATTACATCTTTCTTGTCTGTCTTAATGGGTTAGCACTGCAGGACTACAATTCTAGTAGTTTTACATTTTCTTGAAAACTGCTCTTTCTTCCTGGGGTGATTTTTCAGCATAGTTTCTCAGATTCACTTTTTTTCCCATTTTTTTTTCACACTTTGAAAAATTTACAATTTAAACTAACAGATGACTAAAATATAACCAGTATCTTAATAATATACAGCTATTGTTATTATTTCTAATAGCTTAAAAACAATATCATTGTGATGTCAAAAACACAATGGCAAAGTAAAAAAGGATAAGCTAGGGTTTTAAAAAAAACAAATAAATATGAGTTCAACTAGTCAAGGGAACTAGGAGAAATAAGACAGAATTTGTGAAAATATCAAGGGAAAAACATACATTGGAAAGGGTTGATTAATAAATGAGGATATGGTATGGAATTAAGATTACTGTGAAATGCCAGACAGAATACTTATTTTTATGATTGCATACCTTGGGACAAATAGTAGGTAGGGAAGGAGATAAGATGAATGTTCAAATAGCTTTTTCCTTTTTGCTCTTATTGGTTTTAGCTGACTATCACAAAAATTTCAGAAAGTTATTTATAACAGTCTAATGCTGAAATACAGGAAGAAGAGAAAGAAAATATTAAAACATGGACCCATGTTTTAACTTAGGCATAGATAGATTTGTGCATAGATTTGTGTAGATAAGAACATATCTACACAAATATTGTCTTCTCAAATGTAATTGATATGACAAACTATATGCAGAATAATTAAACAAAGATGTCAAAGTAATGTGTGTGTGTGTGTGTGTGTGTGTGTGTTGGGAGGACCCAGTTCTTTACCCATAGTGATTTTAGACATATGCTAAATATGTATTGATTATGCAATATAATGTAGGGACTTGCTTAGAAGATCACCTTGAAAGGTTATCTTTTCTAAAGTAACCCTGCCATAATTCATTTCTGCTTGGGAAGTTGTGAATAGAGTTAGTTCATCTTCATTATGGTGCCTCAGTGAGAGAATGCTTTCATCTGAGAATCTCACCTAATATCAGCTTTGATGTTTTGTGGATACCCTTATTTTCCAAAATGTATTATTTTACAACAGCTGTATAGTATAGAATTGTGGTGGCAGTGGCACAGTGGTTAGAATTCAATATTGCAGGCTAATTCTGCCAACTGCCAGCAGTTCAATTCTCACTGGTTTAAGGTTGGCTCAGCCTTCTGTCTTTCCAAGGTCAGTAAAATGAGGACCCAGATTGTCGGGGTCAATATACTAACTCTGTAAACTGCTTAGAGAGGGTTGTAAAGCATTGTGAAGTGATATATAAATCTAAGTGCTATTGCTATTTGAAAACTGTGTCAGCTTTACAATTCTATAATTGAGGGGTCTTTGATGCTCTCTGAGCTTGGTTGTTTTCTTGCAATCATTTCATTACACAAATTAGGTAACATAATGACATTAACTACTCTAGGTAATGAAACAACCACAAATCAGAGAGCACCAAAGACCCCTTATTGTAAACCTGAGCTACAAATATTCTCTCTTTATTTATTCTATCATTTCAATTTTTATTATTTTATTTGTTTTAGTATTGGGTGCACTCTATTTAATTATGTTCTTTCCAGTATTGTGGATTGTCAATCCACAATACTGGAAAGAACATAATTAAATAGAGTAAATAGAATTAGGTATTAATGAGAGTCTTATTATTTTTTTCTTATGATACTTTGAGGTTACAAACGAAGTCAAACACTAGTCTCTTTGATTGTTCACATTATGGGAATAGAGTTCACAATTGCTAATTGTTCTTTTTATATGTGATCTGTTTTGTATTGCCCAAGAGTTTCAAGATCCTCGATATTGTCTCAAGATCTTCAAAGAACATTAAACCTCCTGAAACGTTATTCTCTGAGTAACTGCAACTTTATATCAAGAGAGATGTTATATAATATAGAAATAATCACTGAAGATATTACCATTGAAACTGTTATCTAGTCTGGTAAGGAAATGTCTGCAAGCAAACAACCAATAGCAATAGCAATAACACTTAGACTTATATACTGCTTCACTGCTTTACAGCCCTCTCTAAGCGGTTTACAGAATCAGCATATTGCCCCCAACAATCTGCGTCCTCATTTTACTGACCTCAGAAGGATGGAAGGCTGAGTCAACCTTGACCCTGGTGAGATTCGATCTGCCAAACTGCTGGCAGAAGGTGATCTGCAGAAGTAGCCTGCAGCACTGCACTCTAACCACTGTGCCACCGTGCGCAACCAAGCTCAGAGAGTACCAAGAACTCCATAGAAACAGTCAGCCAGGATCTTAATTAGATGACTGTCTTTTACTTTGTCTTTTACAAGGCCACTAACAGAAAAGTCTGATTGTTCTGCTCTTTTCCTCCTCTTAATAGGGCATCTCCAGCTAATCTTGTGGTTTTGAAGTGACATTTCACTATTGATGTTAATTCTTCAAGGTCCTACTTCTGTTCCTAGCTCTCTCCATACACACTTTAATCAGATTGGCCCATTTTCACATGAACAAGTCTACTCATATGACACTTTGTTAAAATTGTTGCATTGATTTGACTAAACACTTCAGGTCAAATTTCAAACTGCTCCTAAAACCTAGCAACAGTGATTTATAATGTTTTCATCCTTCCCTACTCTTCTACAGAAGGCAAGCTTTCAAAAGCCATATGCTTACTACTTGGTAAATGATGTATGTCCATATTGGTTGAACCGCATTATCAGAGGGCAATTGATTCAATTACACTGCAGCCAATAGAAAGAAAGCAGCCATATGGTGAGCAATGCACTTTGAAATAAATGGCTTCATGTAACTCTTGAACTTCACTTGTGTCTTACCCTTAGAACATGTGTCTTGGAATCAACAGTTTTCTTTTGGTAAGAGGAAAAAATCTCAGAATTGAACCTCAGAAAGGCATCTAAAGTTAAAATGCTCAAGCTTTGTTGACTACGGTAAACTTCACTTGCAGGAACAGGATAATATTATTATAAATAAATAAATGAGAGAAGAGATTTACTCCCTTTTACTTGTAATATTTGTGTGAGTTTTATTTTATTTATTTCCCGTATTTATTTCCCCTATTATTTTGCTAAAATTTGCATCAAAATGTAGGACATACATATTGTCTTTTCTATATATACAGATGCATAACTGAAGGACCCTAGAAACCTTTTAGAATACTTCTAAATGTGTTACCATTTGTAACTGGTACAGTGATGAAATTCAGCCGGCTATATCCAGATCATGTGATCAGGTAGTGCTGGTGGCGGGAGACTCTGCCTACCTGCCTGGACATCATCATGTCCTGTTTTTGACCCTCTCTGCATACGCAGAAGGCTCTGTGCATGCATGGAGGAGGCGCTCACGCTCACATTTGTGAACCGGTAGCGAAGGTAAGTGAATTCCACCCCTGAACTGGTACATGTATAATTGTAGGTTTTATCTGATAGAAATGGGAAATTTTAAAACAATAGACAGCATTAAATTCATTTAATTAAATGTATGTGTAAATAAGCCTAAATCTCTTGTTTCTTGTCTCTTTTGGGAATGAAGCCATTCTCAAAGTCCAATATGTGCCATGCACACTAGATGCTAACCTGTAGTAGGAATGAAAATACTGTAACATAAAGGTCATTTATTCATTTATTAAATTTGCTTTCCACTTATCTCACTGTGAAGTTATATGTTTGATTATTGTTGTTTCAGAATAAACTGTAGAAATCTGAAAAATGGGATAAAAATTTTGAAATGACTGCCTAAAGAAAGAAGTATTCTTGGATCTTGACTACCCTAGAAAAATGAACAATGCCTGAGAAGACCAGAGAAATGTGGAAGAGAAAGCGTAACTAGTAAACTCGATAAAATAACTGGTATTCATGTAAATTGTATTTGGTTCAACACTTTTATATACTTCAAGACTATCTCCTGACCTGCCATATTTTGTACTAAGTAAGTACATTATACTCTTAGTTGTCTGCAACTTAATGAAAGGTAAATTTTCATAGGATTTTGGAAGCCCTATAAAATGTCAGCCATTTCAATAATGAAATAATCTTTTAAGAATGACACAGATTTGTAGTACCCGTAAGACCAGAACTGATCTCATAGAAATTACTTCCTGTGTTATAGAATAGAAAGCTGCTAGGAAACTTAAAATAGTGTTGAACAAATGTTGACATGAAAACTAGGGATCTGAAGCAACAATTCTAACTTTGAAAAAAAGCCTGCAATATAGTTCAAAAGATGATGGAATGAATGAATAAGATAAATCAATCAATCAATCAATCAATCCTGATCCTGGATTTCAGGGTTAAGTACCAAAAGGTGACTACACTCCAAAAATGAGAGATGCTCTGAGCCCAACTTATTTTTATCTCAACACTAAGAATGGTGGTCAAGAAGAAAATAGGATACCTTGACTGAAGGGCAATAATGACTTCAAAAAACATTTTGGACAAACTCAAAGACATCAATCACTTGGATGAAGAAAGGAAATTTGAACATTAGTTCTGATTACTTAGCAGCATTTAATATTTTTATTTGATATCTTATTTCTATTTATGTGCTTATCTATTATACAAATTTTATTCTTCTCCACAAGGAGAAGGTTGAGGTGTGAGAAGTTGTGAGAAAGGTTGAGCTATGTGACTGTTCTAAAATCACCCAGTGAGCCTCTTAATTAGAAAGTTATGCTTTTAAAAAGTTAGGTACTGAAATAACACAAAAACAGTGCAACAGTGCAGGCCAACTTAATGTTTTAATTAACTGTTTAATGTTAATATAAAGATGCTTCATATTTTCTATTTGAGCTTTAGCTCTGCTCTTTAAAAGCAACCTCATAGGTTTTATGACTGGAATAATTAAAATGTCATTGGAATTCATCTAGAGTTTCCAAAAGTTATAATTTGCAGCATGGCAACTCATTTTTGATTATACTTAGACAGAATTCACCAAATTCATGAGCCTCAATTGCAATACACATATATGGAGCCTAGCATACTTAAGATAAATCCTAGCTGCAATAAAGCTTTATAACACAAAGCATTAGCATGAAATGATTTTGTGGTATGAACAAAATTGGAATTACTAGTTATTGGTTAACAAAGAGCTGTTGGGTTTTTTTTTAAGTAATACTCATTTTCTTATTTCTATTTTTTTTTTTTTTTTTTTTTTTTGCAATACTCCTCTCCTTTGTGGTCTAACAAAGGAAACTGAGAATAACTGCTGTGGAAAAGTTATGACTGTAGAAAAAAATGTGGTTTATCTACCTGGATTATTAAACCATTCCAAACATGTCTGTTTTCCCTTTACTGAGCATATTTGCCTCAACAAAATCAACACAAGTGTGCACATCCTTGTTCTAAATTTATGTTTACTTATTACAGGAAATACTTTGAAAGTTACTAATGCTTAGATGAAAGAGTCAACAATTTAGATTGCATTGATGTATTTGGCAAAAAGAACTAACATATGAGTTTCAAATAACAAGAGTTCCATTCTAACAGAATTCTTGCTTAGAAAATAGTCAAGTAGAGAACCACAGGTTGTTCCTATTTCCAGATAATATTTGCTTTAGAAAATCACTCACTCACTTCAAACACATTAAGGCTTGTTCCTAAATGTAAAGTATTTGTCACAGAGAGTTTCAAGTATGAAGGAAAAACAAGAGAAAGATGGACTGTAAGATAATACTTCCAGTTTGGACCAACAAGATTATAGCATAAAGTTGACATATGATGAAGAAGCAATTGTCAAGTAAAGAAGCATCAAATGAAAGGTGAAAGGGCTGAAGATAAGCAGTTTAATTGTCAGTAACTGATATTCAGTGATCTGATAAGAAATAGTATGCTACTAAAACTCTTGTTGTCATCACCTTTAACATGGAGAAATTGCATTATAGGGCAACCATTTTGTTGAATTAACCTGGCTAACTGATATAATTTGTCAAAAATCCAGGACCCATGAGTTCTGAGGGAATGAAATTTATATCAGTACTACTTGATGTTCTGTGTTGCTGCTGTGGTTATGTGATTTTTCTTTTCAGTGTTCCAGATGTATACATGGAAATATAACAATGCTTCATTTTTTATGATGACGACCTGCAATCTAAACTGGTCAGAAACACAATAGCATCTTTCTTTAAATTTTTTTTTAAAAATTAGCAATTCAATGATTAGCCAGATTAATCATAAGAATATTCAACTTGAAGAAAAACTGATTCTTCAATTACCTTACTGGAATATATGGTCTCTTCAGTAGGTGTATTGCTTATGTTCTTAGTGTGGAATATCAAAAGCAGAGTTTGTCTTATTTGCACTGTTTTCTATGGCTTGATGAATCATCCAAGCCAAGACCTCATACATTTTTGCAAGCCAAATACAAGATCCAAATGAAGATCCATAGCTGATTAAATTGGTATTGAAGTACATGATCCATAGCAGAAAATCAGCATGTTGGGAAAAAATGGTACATGTGTAAAAGGTACCTGAAGCTATTCAATGAACACACAAGTTGTGGTGATGATTGACATCTTATCTATAAGAGATGGTCTTTAGAAATAGTCTTTAGAAATAGGAGGATTTGAAGGACATCAAGCAAGAAAACAATCAAACTATAAGGGTGGTATCCTATAATGCACAACTGTTGAAGGTGCTCAATTGTCATCTCAGTGTAAAAACATACTCAGCTATCAAATCCATTAAATATGTCATCAATTATATCAAGAAGGTGAGATCAGGAAATTTTTGCATTGAACAGAGAAGATGAAATCACACAGTATTTGACAGAAAGATATATTGGGCCCTTTGAAGCTGCTCCATCGATCCATGGATTTCAAATTCATAAGAAAGAACCAGCCATTGTTCACCTTCAAGCAGGGGTGAAATCCAGCAGGTTCTGACAGGTTCTGGAGAACCGGTAGCAGAATTTTTGAGTAGTTCAGAGAACTGGCAAATGCCACCTCTGGCTGGCCCCAGAGTGGGGTGGGAATGGAGATTTTGCAGTATCCTTCCCCCAGGAAGCAAGGGAATGGAGATTTTGCAGTATACTTCCCCTGGAGTGGGGTGGGAATGGAAATTTTGCAGTATCCTTCCCCTGCCATGCCCACTAAGTCACAGTATGCCCATCAAGCCACGCCCACAGAACTGGTAGTAAAAAAAAATTGGATTTCACCACTGCCTTCAAGTATATTTTCCACAACAGCAACAAGTCTTGTTTTGAGATAATAATGGAATAATGATATGGCAAGAACTAATTTAACTGAATGCATGGATCTTTACGATCATGATCCATTTGAAAAAATACTAATATGTGGCTGTTCCAAGATTTTACCTTTGGGCTAATAAGAGGTGGAAAAGAAAGAAGGGTGGAAAAAGAGTGCAAGAATTCTGTGCCATTTTTGAAGCCAATGTTTTGAGTTGAGTTTCTCCATGAAGAAACTGTTATTTGATTTCATTTTAAAGCAACGGTTAAACTGAGATGTCTGATATATTTGCAGTTTTAGTGGACCTAATTAGTGCACAAATATAGAGCAAAACTGTTTTAATTAAGTGCACCTCCATCATGGCTGTTAATTATTTTGACATGAAAAGACAATGTTTATGTTGAGATAATATCATTTTTTTAAAAAAAATTATATTCAGTGAATAATATACATTTTGATCTGCCTCTTCTTACCCCAGAACAAATATGTTTTCATATTTCAGAATAAGGTGAGTGTAAAAGACAGGATTGGTGATTTGCTTGTGAAAGATATAAAATACTTCCCAATTATCCTATTGCTGATATTGCTTCCATGGTCCAAAATGATCACTAGTTATATTTCTTTCAGATCTTTTGCCTACAAACAAGAGTAGTTAGAAGGTGAATTTCAAGGAACTTACATATAAAAATGTGGTGGCACTATAAATATACTCATACTTATTTGTGAAAACTTCAAATACATTTAAGTTCTTGTTTTGGCTCATTGCTGTCAGACAAAGGATTTCATGTACCCCCATAATTGTCCCACACTTGGGTATTTTCCGCCCGAGAACTCCACTCATCTACCAGCTCTCATGATCCTAAAGACAATATTTTATTAAGCTATATTGTTTTATTCATTATCTTTTTAAAATTGAATTTAATGCTTCAAGCTGTTGCTGTTTTAATTATATTTATGTTATTATTTTTAACGTTTGTATTGGAAGCTGCCTTATGAAAATTGATGGAAGAAATAAGATCAAATATATAAATAAGGAAGACTGCTTTTTAATCATTTTTAATATCATGCTGAAGAAAATTATTGTATTTTAGCATTCTCCCACTGTAATTTTATTATTTTGCAAATATATTAACATGGCATTTTAATTGGACAATATATTGTACCTTTAATGTCTGTTTATAAAAGATCGTCCAAATTTCTATTATTACACAGTTGCAGCTCCGCACTTATACAATGCTTTTAAAGCACGATGATTTCTTTGTTCTTTATCTTAATAATGTTGTTTTTCGGTTTGATTACCATTTCTATGAAGGCTAGAACATGAACTCTGAACTTGCAGTTCTTGGTGCTTTATTGGCAGAGGGTCTTACTGTTTCATTGAATTCCAGCATCTCAAGTCTTCTATTTTTATCGCGCTATGAATCTGCTGCTAAACAGTACAACCTTGCTCTTAGTTATATGCATACATGACCTTACTTGAGTCAATGAGATTTATACGCCCATTAAGTATGGCTGCAGAAAAAGCCTTGAATAAGAATATGCCCTGCAAATTGTAACTACAACTCAGCAGGGCTAAGGCCAGTTCTTAAAGAAACAATATTTTTTTTTAAAAAAGTTGGATTGCCTCAGTACATAATAAACATTATTTGTCCATATAACAAGCATCATATACAGAATGTACTGTATATGTTGAAGGGTAATCAAGCTGTAACAGTTTTAACAAAATGTAGAAAATAATCAGTGTAAAAGTCAACATTCTTATATATTTATTTCCTTTATATCATAAATTACTATTAAAATACATGCATTATCATCTATTTATCCATTACATTTTGATATATTGCAGAGGTTTGGAAGAAAATGTCACCCAGCTATAATAAACAATGCATAGCAAGGTTTCAATATTACATGACATAATCAGAAGCAACAGTTCAATGTGAAGCTTGCTCTTTACCAAGATTGGACTTCAGAAAATGGTTCTAATTTCTTTTATAATAAAGATCTGAAGTCAAAGACTTCTTTTTTTAAAAAAAAAATCAAGATAGCTGGTCTTTTTTCACTATTTGTGCTCCTGTGAGTACAAATCCTTCTGTGATTTGAAGCTACAGTATTAATGTTACTGTTAATGCTGGTAGTAAATTATATAATTATGGTTTACAGATTCAAGTTTGTCATTAAAAATTGTGTCTCTCATAAAGACCATAGAAAAACTCATGATTAAAATAAAATAAAATAAAAATAATCAAATCAAATAGTAAAGTAAAGTAAAGTAAAGTAAAGTAAAGTAAAGTAAAGTAAAGTAAAGTAA
>WNWU01000016.1:14842912-14877891 GCA_012654045.1 Ptyas mucosa | reverse complement strand
TTGTTTATTTGTTTATTTGTTTATTTGTTTATTTGTTTATTTGTTTACTTATCAGTTTATATAATCACTCAAGTTGCATATAGTGACTCCCAGCAGCATACACTATTAAAAATCCACAGTTTAAAACTTCACATTACAGCATCTTCCAAATCCTTCATGGCTGCTCTTCCACGTGAACTTTTGATCTTTTTACTGATGATTGATCGTCAAAAGCATAAGCTATCTATTATTTCAATAGCTTCATTGTAATTCTAAGGTTGATTGTTGAACCTGTTGCCATTAGTTTACATTCTCTAGATTTAATTTGTCCCATTTTTTTCCATCTATTTGCAAGATGACATAGAAGTATAAATGCTCAACATATTTTACCTTTTGTTGTGTCCTACCTTATTATGGCTGGGCAATCTTGGTTTTTTCCATCAAAAAGTAGATACAGTTTAATGTTGAAAGTGTTACAAGGTTGATAGTGAATAGTGAATAATCCCAAGGCTACTGCTACTCTATTGCTTCTTATTTAGGCAATGTTGATCGCTACCACTTGAGTTGTTCACAAGTGCAGGTTCTCCTTGACATGTTATTATATAAATCTTAATAATCACTATTCTTATTGCCCCTAAACTTAGGAGGCTATGCTATATTTCTGCTATATTATTGCATAGATCCATTGGTGCACCCTTCAAAACATTTTGAAATGGTGCCATCAAATGGTGCTAGCATTTTCAAATACATACTTGTCCCAGCTTCTGCCAACCTAGCAGTTTGAAAACACATAAAAAATGCAAGTAGAAAAATAAAGACCACCTTTGGTGGGAAGGTAACAATGTTCCGTGTGCCTTTGGTGTTTAGTCATGCTGGCCACATTACCACGGAGACATCTTCAGACAGCACTGGCTCTTCGGCTTTGAAATGGAGGTGAGCACCACCCCCTAGAGTTGGGAACAACTAGCACATATGTGCGAGGAGAACCTTTACCTTTACATTTATCTTTAGGGTATAACTACACTATACTTAATAGTGCTGTGTAATGCTTTGTATTTGATTTCCCCCTGCAACTGCCACACAATTTTGGGAAAATACTATGTTAAATAGTTACAGACAGCTGCTACATTTGTGCCTATGTGATCTGAAATACCTTTGTGGAATCAAATTTGATGTATTGCATAGCTGAATATTAAATGTAATACAATGAAAATAGTTATTATGCAGGAAACACACATTTTTTGGTTCTGGAGTCAAATACATTAGGAATTATAGAAAGGCCCTTTGAATCAGAAAAGATTGTATGTATCCAGATTAAAGGGGAAAAAGAATATATTCATCCACCTTACATTAATAAGAAAGCCTGCATATTGTACAAGGCATTCATATTAATTTTATTAAGTTTAACACATGTGTACTAAAACATCAAAATAAAGAAGGACCATCTGCAAACAGTCACCTAGACCAAGCCAAGTCCAAAAACTAAGATTAACACTAGACCAACAATAAGAAAAGAACAATATCCCTAATCAAACAAGCTAACAGTAAGCAACAGCTCAATCAAGGAAACACCATGTCCACTCCCACCAACACTGATAGGGCAAACCACTAGAATATAAATTGAAAGCAGGCCCTACTCCCTTAATAGCACTGATGATCTTACCTGGTTTGGTTATGAAATGTCTGCAAAAACAACTAAGATCAGAGAGCACCAAGGATCTCACAATTTTGAAAATCCATTCCATCCAAATGTCCATGTTCAAAAAGTTTTCTTTTAATTTGGTGAAGCAATTTCTATTAATTTTGAATAAGACAATTCAATTTTATTGTTACTATCTTCAAAATATTTGTATATGCTTGTCCTTGATTCAAAAAGTATAATATACAGAAGTCTTGTGATTCATAAAGCTGATGTTTTCCAGGTTTACATGCTAGCCATGGGAAGATTTCCACTAGAGTTGCAGTCTTTTGTGTCAAAATTTAAAACATTGCCTCACCATAGAATTTGTTTCCTTAAGATGTCCTTTTTCACCCAACTTTATATGTTGCTATACAGGGGATGCTTATTTGCAGCACCAAAAGCCATCATTCTTACCCTCTGAAGCTTTATAACCATACTAGCACTGCCCTCTGGGTATCTTCAACCTTTTGTAGCTGAAGGTCCTTTTAAGTTGGCAAGGAATCCATCTCTACAGATCACACAGTTCCCTAGAAAATATTGTAAAAATATCCCCAAGGTATTTCCTCTCTAGCAATTGGAAAAGTAATTTACTTGCTAAGTTAATTTAGTCAGCTAACAAAGATATATGAAAACTCCATGAATTTGTACGTTCAAGTTTTGGATCTGCAAGGTTCTGGTATACGGAAGTGGCTATTTTCAGAATATAATTAATGCCCATTATAAGAAAAAAGAAACATTGTGCAAAAATTATAACACAAAATTCAGATCTTATTGGAGGATGTTCTTTAGTGCTTGTTTCTGCAAAGAAAAAGAAAAAGAGATGTAGAGCATATATTGGTGAAGGATTTTACAATTGGTATCTCTTGGGCAGGGGTCTAGAGAATAGATTTCTTGACATTTTGCTGTCAACCACAGCTAGCACCTTCAGAGACCAGTGGTCAGTGGTCTGTGATGCAACTGCGATGCAACTGACTATCTGGGCTCCTGTCTCATAACCAGATCATTAATCTCCTTGACTGGCATTTAGCTGAGCTAATTTCTGATTCAGGCAGATTGGTGGGGACTGTCTATGATTGGTTTGCTGTCAATGTCCAATCCTGGTAGATTGTTTGGATGGTGTTGGGCTGTGATTGGTCTTTTGTTCCATTTTGACATTTTTGGATACATTATTGGACAGTGTCTGTTTGGACACTGATTTTTAGCACTGATTGGTTCTGGGTTAGTGCTGAGTTTTGGTTTATTATGCTGAGCAGTTGAGTCCAGATTGGGTCCTTGGCCAATTGTACAACCTTGTCCAAATTTATGATTTGCTCATTTTGGGGAGCTGATTCCTGGTTTGTCCTGCTTTTGGAGATCTTGATGTGGTTCAGGGCACATAGACTTTGTTAGCCTTCAAACTTTCTTCTTTTCTTGTTGAAGCTGTTGAAATGTTTCTGGATTTTGATAGCCTTTCTATCTTCTACTATGCACATGTTCCTCTACTGATGATTTTTTGGGGGGCTGTCTTAGTTTGCGGTGCATCTCACAATCATTGTTTTTCTAATAATTTCTGTTGTGGCCTGTCGACCGCCAGTCCCTCCAGCAGCTAAATCAGAGGAGGATGAGGAGGCAGGGTCAGCATCAAGGCAACCTGAGAACTACAAGGGGAAAGAAGGAATGGAGCTGGCAGAGAGAGAGAGAGGCAGAGGCGGAGCCTGGGCCATCTGTCAGCCCTCAGATGGACAGTCAACAGCCCCCAGGTCTGGAGGTGGCTGATGAGGAAGATGAGGAGCAGCTGGGTCCAGTGCCTGATGTGTGGATGCACAGAAGGCAGAGGAGAGGAAAGCAGTGGAAATCCATGGACTGATCCTTGGGAAGGAAGAGCCACTGCTACTAGCAAAGCCCCACCCTAGCTCTAGGGATAAAAGGCAGGAAGGCAGAGATGAATAGATGTGCCAGACATCTCCTGGGCAGCCAGACTTGTTAGCCAAATTTAGAGAGAAACTTTTTGCTGGGGCTGCTAATGCTCCTAATAAAGGAATCTTTGAGTTAACTTTAGAGGGTTTGTCTTGTTTGGGAGCTGGGTCAGAACAATTACATTTGGTCAGTGGCTCCCTGTATGGAGGAGAGAAATATTTTCTTTATTGCGGATGGTTTGTCCATGGACATATTTACCTATTATTATTCTCCTGATTGTAATGCTCACCTGATTTCTCTTATAGAGTATGCATTGATTTGTAGAGCCTCATTAATATGCCTTAATTCTCAGACCGTTTCTCAGGTTTGCAGAGGCCTCCGGCATAGCAACCTGGTATTTTGGTCATGTTTTCTTCTGACCAGGATGGAATCTTTGTGTAGATAGTGATCCCCAAGAGTGAGTTTCTAGAATACTGTGCGACTTAGCTTTAAGTTCTCATTTTTGATGAAATTAGGATATTCAAAAAGGAAATTTCTAATCCTTGCCCTCTTCTGAATTTTAGGTGGACATCTTTCAGATGTTCTGGTAACTTTAGAAGTTGTAGGAATAGTAAAGACAAACTGGGGAAATTTCTAGAATGCCTGATTCAATTGGACATATTGGAATGTGATCCATAGACTTAGTAGCTTCCGAATTCTGCTTTGTGTGCATGTTTGCAAATTTATAATATTAGACTGGCTTTCTAGTTTCCAAATTTCTCAGACAAACCATTTCACTAATGGACTAGGAAGTGTATGTTCAACATAATCAGTGATGCAACATAGCTATAGCTTTTGCATTTTTCTCAGATGAACTCAGAACAATCTGGTAAATTACTTACATTATTATTGTATTTAGATTACATCCCATTTAAGATCAAATGCTCAAAAATGTCTTTGAAAGATACAGTTTACTCAGTAAAGATGTTGCTGTGTAATCTTATCTATTATTCTATCTATGTTTGTGCTTGCTGTAGGAAGAGTGGAAACAGAAATCTGCTGCCTTGGAAACAAATAACTTTTTCCCATTAATAATAAAATCGTGTTTGTATATGTTTTCTATCATGCCCTTCAGATTGTGAGTGCTTTTTATCCCCGATGTCTGGAGAATTAGTTGGGAAGCAATATTTGAATATTAGACAAAGAGGAGTAACTCTTATTTAATATCCTAGAAGCAACAATGGGACTTCAGAATTGAAATCTACTTATTGTGTCTGGAAAATGACTTTATTGCAGAAACAACTTTTTTAAAATTGACCAAATTACTTGACTTCTTTTTATCTCTTTCAAAAGAAACACAATACTAATGTTGACAAACAATATTCCAGACAGGAATGGTATGGAGATTAAGAGTGATCACAAAGGTGGCAGTAGTGAGACAGGGACAAAAAAGTAAAAAGAAATAATAATCAAGATTGAGGCTGCAGTCATGTGATATGTGGATCCCTGTGGCCAAAGCATAGAATAAGAATGGAAAATACATTTCTACTTTTTAATTAAATAGAAAATATACAAATTAAATATAATTACCATTTTTCCTGTACTTAATTTTCTTTTTATCCACCTTAAAGGTTGAAATCAGGAAAAAAATGTCTGAAGTTAGCTTTAGTCTTTGGCTTCAAAATAATAAAATTAGGACAGCCATTTTAGCCATTTTTTGTAGCTACTGAAATAGTTATTGCTTTTTATTGCAAAGATTTGACAAGGTTGAAAAGAGGTAATGCCTATCTCTAAAGAGGTATCTGTTTTTATATTGATTAAATTACCTCATATATAATCAACATAAATTATACAGTAGCAATAGCACAATATTTATTAAAGTTTGGATGATTTCCCTTTAAAGAAAATGCATAAACCTTAACAGAAAATGTTCTATTGCATTACAGATTTGCCTTGATATTCCAAGTAATTAAACACTGAGTTATTTATTAATGTTTGCATAGCTAACGTCTCTGATGGCTTTAGGATACAAAGTGAGGTGACCTGGATAGTGCAGCAATCTGAAGTTTTATATAAAGTTGCTGAGCTGTGGAGATGTTAGCATGTATTCATTTCCTTTGAGAATCTGTGTTGGCATAGTTTAAAATCTCCTTGCCAGAAAAAAAAACCTGGAAAGTATATAACTATTCAGATTATAAAAAAAATATTTTCCACTTTATGCATTTTAATGTACCAATAGATTAGGTCAACTACTAAAATCTAGACCTTCTTCAATACTTATTGAAAAAAAATCCATACACGATGTTCCTAATCAAGTTATAGACCTGATTTAAATTCAGGAAGGAAAAACCAATCAGAGAATTAGTCATGAAACTCTTCTGCCACGTCTCTGTATTAATCTTTTTAAAAAGTCTTCATAAAACTCTGCCATTAATAGGTAAGTGTGGGTTAAATTAAATCAAAGCTTAAATTAAATAAAACTTGTCTATAAGTAGCATCTGCAATTGAGGAAGAGTGGTTCTGTGCAGAAAATAAAGCACTCTTCAAAGATTGAATTGATTTTTGGAAGGCTGGAAAATCCTAAAAAATTAGAAATTAGTCTCCTCCTCCTCCTCCTCCTCCTCCTCCTCCTCCTCCTCCTCCCACTCCCATTCCTCCCATCCTCTGTTGTTACTTTGCTTCTGGAATGTAGACCCTTCCTCCTGTAAATTCAGATTATATTCAACCACAAAGTCTAGTGAAGGTGGAGAAAGAGAGTGGGGAAGGGAAAATAATTTTATTTGCGAAATGTTACTGTTTCTGAGTACTTTGCAATCAAGGAAAAGCATATATTTGCACTTTAAGTCCTCAAATATATCTTTAACATTATTACTGTTTTATCTTAACAGTTATCATAACTGTTCCAGTTACACAATACTCCCAATAACTTCTATATATAATTTTTGTAAATGTTCATTTGGTTGTGGCTAATCATTTTTGCTTACTTCTTATCAGGGAAAGTGGAGACCAAAAAGATTGAACATGCTATAATGAATGTTTCTGGATTCCAGAGTTGGAAGATTAAAACAAATGGTGCTCTGTACAACAATAACATACATGACAACTTTTATTTTCTCACCCTTCAAAATACTAATGGTATTCTGAATATTTGCTTCAAAAGTAACCAGCCTGAAATTCTGTTTGGCTGCATATATAATATATATGTATATAGCCAAGAAGAATTTCAAGCAGGTTATTTTTATCTTATATCCAAGATGCTCTGTTTTCAGATTTCAGGAAGCCTATGATTTGCTGCTTGGCTCAATGGCTTGTATTTCTTTCACAGAACCTACAAAGAACAAAGTTCTTTTCCTTTGGGATTCCATGTCTCTTGCTTTTTCAGAAGCTTTGTGTAGCCTGGACCTTAATGATTGTTGACTGGAATTTCTGTCACAGACTATGCTTGGGTGGAAATTCAGTAGTATGAATAAGGTCAAGACTGTCAAGTACAAATTATACTAAACTGAAAATTCCTGGAAAAAGTTGTATCTTTTTTCAGAAACCACTGAAACTGGCTGTAGTGTGGCCCTGTCCCTTAAGATATAAAGGCTGAGGCAGGCTATTGACCAAGTACAACAATATAGCTACAATATTCTTTCAGAATATCCTGGAGTTGATCAGCAGAACTGAAAAAGGAGTTTGCAGCACTGGATGACTTAGGTGAGAAAGTGGATAATGCATAATGTTTGTTTATCAGTCACAATCACATTTATGTACCACCCATCTCCCTCACAGAGGAACTCTGAGTGGTGTACAATAAAACGTTAAAATATAAAACAGTATATATAAAAGTTAAAAAAAAACAAGTCAAGGCAAGAAATTTAAATTAGTTAAAAGGCGAAGGGAGGGCTTTCAGGAAACTAACCAGCTCCATTGCTGTGTGCTACACTAGGCTCCCCAGGCAGAGGCATGTTTGAACCCCTTTTTAGAAGGCCATAATTTATTTATTTATTTATTTATTTATTTATTTATTTATTTATTATTCATATTTCTATGCCACCCACTCTCTGAGGACTCTGGGCGGCTTACACCAAAGACAGTATACTAAATAGCATATTGCCCCCAACAATCTGGGTCCTCATTTTACCCACCTCGGAAGATGGAAGGCTGAGTCAACCTTACGCCGGTGAGATTTGATCTGCTGATCTGCTGAACTAGCAGTCAGCTGAAGTAGCTGCAGTACTGCACTCTAACCACTATGCCACCTCGGCTTTGAACAACTTTGAAGTGTTGAAGTAACATAATGCAGTAGGAATATCACTGGTTGGGCCCGATATTCAGAATGATGGTGAACAGGTATGTGGAGGTGGTTATTGAATAACCAGAGTTTGAATCATCCTGAACTGAGACAGTATTAAGATGTCTGTATTTCTTGTTGAAATGTATTTTGACTGTTTGGACACATAAGAGCATGATCCATGGACATCTCTGCTAGATGTCTTTATATGACTGGCTAGAACGCTCAAGTGGCACAAGTAATGCTCTCTACATGGGGCTCCCCTTGGGGAGCACCCAGAGGCTCCAATGGGCGCAGAGTGCGGCCACGCGGGTGGTTATGGGAGCAACATGGCGCTCCCACGTGACACCCCTCCTGCGTGAGCTGCACTGGCTCCTGGTGGTCTTCCGGGTGCACTTCAAGGTCTTGGTTACCACCTTTAGAGCGCTCCATGGCTTAGGACCTGGCTATTTACGGGACCGCCTACTACCACAAACAGCCTCCCACCGGCCGGTACGCTCTCATAGAGAGGGGCTCCTCCAGGTGCCGTCAGCCAAACAATGTCGACTGGCGGCCCTCAGGAGGAGGGCCTTCTCTGTGGGGGCACCTACTATCTGGAACGAGCTCCCCCCGGAGATACAGATGATCCCGGATCTGCGTACTTTCCGCCATGCTGTTAAGACCCTCCTATTCCAGCAAGCCGGCCTGGCCTAACTTTCTCCCCTTTTCTTTCTTTTAAATATCTTTTAAATTTTCTAAAGTGAAATTTTAATTAGTTTTAAATTATTGGGATTTTTAACTGTTGCGGGCTAAATTGTTTAATTTGGTTTTAATTATGTTTTAACTTTTGTATTTATGTATTTTATCTTGTGCCTGTTCACCGCCCTGAGTCCTTCGGGAGTAGGGTGGTATACAAATCTAATTAAATGAAATGAAATGAAATGAAGTTGAAGCTGATGCTTATCAAGCAATATTTTGAAATGCTTTAGGATTTCAGCAGGAGAAGCAATCCTAAAAGAGACCCACATAAAGAATGCACAATTCACTACACTAGTTTGTGTTAGCCTGGACACATTTTATCACCTTTCTCCTAATGTAAGATAGCACATTCTTAGCAGAAAACATATTTGCAGAATATTATGCATCCATAGTGCATATGTTAATGGGTGACCCACATTTGCCTCAAAACTGGACTAGGGGTATCAACCTTCTTTCCGAGCAAATTTATCTTGAAGTCCTGGAAGAGTTGCCTTGAGAACTTTCTCTGATTATTAAACACATTTGCACTTTTGCATTCATACTGTTCTTCTTGATAGGCATAATCTTCTTCCCCAGCCTAAAAGTTTCTGTTCTAAAACTTCTGATGTGATTGCAAACACATATGATTGCTGAGCTAAATATATTATTTTCTTGATTTTTTAAAATAGGATTCACTGTATTTCCCAGTATTTTCATGGTATATTTATGAAACACAGTTACTACTGAAGATGACTTAATAGTGATATTTTTTTAATAGCTACCAAGGGAAGACTAAGAGCAGAAGCATTGCCATTTACAACATCCTCTTCATGTGGGATATAAATGAAAATTCTTAGCTTGACGTATAAAACAAATATGTCAAAATATTAAAACACCCAGATATCAGCAATCTCATCTATGAGATTTCACTCAAGAATAATGAACAAGGTTTCACATATTCAGATTTTTTTTTTAATTTAGCACATGGCAAGATTTTTGCTGAACCTATACTTCTATGTAATATTGCAGTACAATTCTATTTAAGATTTTGAAATGCTGCGTGTATCGAGACAGCTCAGCCTGTGCATTGCCAGTTCATTGGCATAATAATTTGTGAATTATTGTTACTTTGACAAAGTGTGTGTGTAATTCTTTCACCAGAAAGACATCCTGGAGTAAATTTCCATTGCTTGGTTCAGTTAACATTTCAGAATTTTGAAATAAGATAGAAGAAACCACACTCCGTATAAACATTATTGTTGCATGCCAGCATAGGTGTGGACATGATTTAATGGCCAATAAGAACAGAAGGGAGAATGAAAAGTTATTGGACCATGGAAGCCACATAAAAAAAGAAAGACTGATGCAGAACAGATCTCCTTCTTAAATGTCACAACATTTTGAAGTCCAGCTTAGAAATTTAGCTATATGATTCTAAGCATGACAGAGATGATTTTTTTTTGATATATTTATGTTTTCCTCACACATATTGTGACTTCTGATTAGAGATAGAAAAAGAAGAAGTGGCAAACAAAAGCATATTTCACATCAAGAATCATTAGGAAAAGAACTGAAACTAATACTACAAAAGTGCTTTATACAAATCTATGTTGGAAGGGCCTGGTGGCTCAGCAGACTAAAAGCATTGTGATTAACACCAGCTGTCTGCAATTACTGTAAATTCGAATCTCACCAGGCTCAAGGTTGACTCAGCCTTCCATCCTTTCTAAGGTAGGTAAAATGAGGACCCAGTTTGTGGGGGCAATAAGCTGACTTTGTATAAATATTACAAAAGTATGAAGGCTATTGCTTAATACATTGTAAGCTGCCCTAAGTCTCCGGAGAAGGGCAGCATATAAATCATTTTTTTTAAAAAAAGTAGACCTTAAATATATATTGCAGAAGAGCAACAACAAATGTATTATATATCTAAGTCCAGATATATTGTAGAACTTGAAACGATGCCAAATATGACACTCAACATAATCAAGGAATTAATACAACTCCACTATGAGGATAAGTTACAATATTTAGCACTCTAAATGCTAAATAGGAATCTGAAAAAGTAATTAAAGGAAAACAAAAAATATAAAATATTTTTTTAGGTAAGCATTTTTACATATATCTTCTGGGAGCTGGTGCAACACAGTATTGCAAAAGAAATTCTGTCCCTTTTCTATTTGCTTCATAATGTCACATACAAATATAAGAGGGCAGATATCATGTTTTGACATCATGATGTGAATTTCATCATTTTGATGAAAAGTTAGTTTGCTGCAGCTACAACTGAATTCAGTATGCTGAAAATGAAGTTTTTTCTTTTGCTTTTCAAAGTATTAAAATTTATCACGAAACAGGATTGTGGAAGACTCAGGACAGATAAAAATAATTGGATATTTTTACAATGTATAGTTAAGCTAAGGAATTTATAGCCACAACATATTGATAATTACCAACTAGTACAATTTAAAAGGGAATTAGACATATGCATGCACCATGAAACTCAATAGCTATTAATGATTATGCATCTTTATTACTCTAGTAACACAGGCAGTAAGTTTCTTGATACCAATTGCTAAGGAAAATAAATTTAATGGCACTGTCATTTATTCTGCTTGTGGACTTCCCCAAGGTATCCAATTAATCACTGTAGGAACAAAGTGTTGGACAAAATGTTCACCTGATTCAACACAGATCTTATATGATTTTTCTATGTCTCTGTTCTTATACATTCCAGAATATATCCAAAATTACAGACATGTGCAAGAATACACAGAGAGAAAGCAATAGTTCCAAAGACACTTATACTGATCATATGCCTGGATGACTTTGGTTGAACAAAAAAGTAAGCAAATTTGGGCCTAATTAATGTTTATTCTTTGAGAAATCCAGACTGGACTAAATTGAAAAGTAAAAAAATAATAATCCAGAATACAGTAATGTACTGAACTAACATTGCAAAGAATGCTAGAAGGATTCCTGCTTGGTTTGAGGACTTTACTTTTTATTGACTGAAGATGCATTGTTGATTTAAGGCTATATATTGGATAAAGAATGATCCTACTTGTGTAGCCTCATCTCTTAGTCTCTTTGTGTATCTAGTTGGGAGGTCTGAAAAGGAGGGACATTCACCTTGGCTCAAATGTGAGATCATCTCTCTCTACAATGTAGTCTGAAGTCAGTAATTCATCTCCTGATCACCACACAGTTGAAATACTGCAACCTGCTTCATGTAGGATAAAGCAATCTGGAGATACCTCAGAAGCTTCGTTGTCATTGTCAGCCATTCAATCATGCCCTTGGCTACTGTATGGATCAGCAATCTCCTTCAGATCTGCCTTGGTCATCCCAGTGTCATTCTTTATATTGTCCAGCCAACAGTTACTAGATATCCCCTTCTCCTTTTTCTGCTGATCACTTCCAACAAGAATGACCTTTCAAGTATGTCCGCTCACATGACATGGCCAAAGTATGATAGCTTTTGTTTGGTGATCTTGGCTGCAAGTGCTATTTTTGGTGAGATTTGGTCGCATATTCTTTTCTTTGTGATTTTTGTCCATGGGATGCATAATAGGTGTCTTCAGCACCATATTTCAAATGCATCCACCCTACTCCTGTCTTTTTCACAATCCAAGTTTTGCAACCATAATTAGCAATTGGAAGAATTATTTTGTTAACTAAGCTATATTTGGTTGATAGTCTGATATCTTTACTTTTCCAGGTGTAATTTATGCTGGACATTGCCACTCTTCTAAGTGATCTCAGGGCTGAGGTCACCACGTTGATCATTTTAGAGCTCAGGAAGATGAATGCCTTTATTTTTTCAATTGTCTCATTGTCAATCTACACTCTGACCTGTGTGTTCTGTGCAGTTATCATTATCTTTGTTTTCTTGTCGGAAACTTCATTTAGAAGCTTGTAGAAAATGTGGTGGCTAGACTGTTGATGGAACTACACCATTGAAATATAATGTAAATGTTAAGGTCACCGCATTTGCTGACATCAGGCTTCAGGACCCAATTAAAAGTATTTGTCTGTGACAGGACAGCACTTACACCAGGAAGATTGCTAGATTTGAATATGTCCATCTGGTCTGTCATTTAGTGGGGTCTTCTTGCGCATCCCCTTTCTTTCAGAACCATAGACTAGATGAAAGTAGCTCCCATCCTATGGAACATACTTTCATCAAATGTACACTTATCCTAACCTGTTAATTTCCCTTAAACAGTTAAACTTGATATTACTACAACAAGCCTTTGTTGTAAGCACAGTGCATTGTGAGTATCTATACTTATTAGTTTATATACTTTTGTTATTTAAATCATTTAACTATCTTTATTTAAATATTTATTTAGAAACTTCTATTATTTTGACATATCTGATTTTCTATGCTTCTGTTTATCAGTGAGGTCTTTTGGATTGACACAGTACATAAATGCTGTAAAATAAAAATTAGGAATAGATACTTCTGGGATATTAATAATCTAAGAAACTAGATCATGTAGAATAATGAATTCCCATGTTAGCAAACACTGTCATATTTCTTTTGCAGGCTTCTTAGTTCAATATGTGAAACTAAGAAGAGAAAGAAAGAAGAAAGTATATATCCCATTTCCTGCTGAGTTTGAAACCTTCAACACTTTCAAACAATGTCTGAAAAGAGTTAGATTCAATTAACAAAACTTTTCCCCCCTTATATTTTATATATAATAAATATATTACAATAATTACAACAAAGCTTGTTGTAATTAAACAAGTTAAATAATATGTAGTTTCTAAGTCATAACTTCTTTGTTATTTGGGCTTATCCATCTTTGGAACATAACCTCATCTTCTCTGAAAGTTGTATACGTTGCTATTGGGTATCCTCAATGTGCATTATGATCAGCAGTATGTCTTTGGTATATGTGTTTCCATATTGGGTACCCAGGAGAAACCAAATATGGAGAGACTTAGATTTTAAATTTCCCATAGTCATAAATGTGGAGTAGTTAGGGCACTTTCTCACAGCCTTAATTAGAAAGAGTTATTGTTAAAGAAATAAACAGAGGGGAGCTCCTTTGAGCTCTGTGGAGAATGGGAAACATAAACACATTTTGTAAAATAATCCAATAAGCAGCTAAAAACATATATGCAAAAAGAGACAGATGGAGAGGAAGAAGATAACCAGGCAAAGGGATACAAGTAATATCTATCAAACAAACATTAAGTTTCTCTCTGAAAGTACCTCTTTGGAAGTTATCTCAGTAAGCTTGCTTTATTTATATAGAAAGGAAATGATGATGAGGCCAGACTTAGGCTCAAATAATATTTTTTAACTAGGTAGACCTATTCTTAAATCTAAGGAAGAGTTGGAGTCTGAAGGATATATCTGTCATTGATTTACATAGTTACAATTGAAAGAAAGGTTTAAACTAGATTAAAAAAAATATATATGGGTTTGAGTCTGTAAAAAATGTTTCTGTCCTGTGGATAAGACAAGAAGTAATAGACAGAAGCTTATCAAAGAGACACCCAAGCTAGAATTAAGGAGAAATTCCCTTTCAGTGAGAACAATTAATCAGTGAAATAGATTGTTTCCAGAAGTTGTGGAACTTTTTAGGAAGAGATTGGACATCTCTTCTTAAAGTTTAAAATTTACATTGAACTATAACTTAAAGGATTTTTTTGTAATAAAATGATGTACCAATGGTATAGGTTTTAACACCTGACAAATTTTAAAAAATGTATAAAGGTATTTCAAATGTATGTTGGAAATGTAAATATAAAGAAGGAACTTTTTATTGATTTTGTTGGACTTGTGGCAGAGGAAAAAAATACTGGGACAAATTTCATATTTTAACGCAGGAGATTCTCAAAATGAATATAAAAATCAAACCAGAAACTTTTCTTTTAGGTTTAAAAAACTTGGGGGAGAAAAACTGGTCCTTTTTTGTTATATATATGAATAAGTGTGAGAATGTTTTATAGACAAAAATAGAAACATACATTAATTCCCACAATGGAAGAATGACAGGAAAAATAGATGGAATTAGCAGAAATGGCCAAATTAACTGTTTTAATCAAAGAGAACACATCCAACTTTGCTTCTACTTGGATTCCACCTGGATTTTGTGCTTAAAATGTAAAAAAAATCGAATCTTTGGTTTTGGGATTTGTTGATTAGACAGGTTTGTTGCTATAGAAATGGCTAGTATATATTAACTATGCAAAAGTAAAAAAAATGAGGCTGTAATGTTATTATTTTTATTCTACTGCAGTGAAGTGAATGGTTTTCTTTCTTTTTCACCTTTATCCTACACTTCTCTCATTCCCTTTTCCTCTTCTCCATTTTCCTACCTTTTCATTTATACTTTGATACATTTAATAATATCTTATTTAGAAAAACCAAGCATAAAGTTTCAGACTGGGTCAAATTAAAAAAATAAATGGGATATTTTGACCAGTGAAAGAACTGAACTAGAAAATACAAAAGTCTATGCACACAGAAGTGTCATTCATATGCAATCTAGAATAAATCTGAATTACATTTCAATGTCAGATATTACATTGCAGTATCTGACAATTGAATAACATTAAAAAGATGAAACAATAAAAAGCACTATAGTTGAAAGCATTTTTCTATTGTAGAAAAGTAGAAAGTGTAGAAGTAATGTCTTCTTATATTATAGCTAGAACATTTATTTATTTCTGTCATGAAGTGATAGATACTCTTAAATTAATGGAAAATAATGGACTGACAGAGATTGAAATTTCATATTTCATATGGTAAACATAAACCTTTAGCTCATAGATGTATATATACCAAAACTGAAGAAATATGGGACAATTGAGCAGTGTTATCATTAAAAGGAATGTCTGACATCTTATTTAATAAAAATATACCATTCTTACTTCTTGGAAAATGGAATTTTCATTGCATTAATGTAATAGTCACTTTTTCTTCTTGGTCTCTTATCATATGTCAGACTAAGTAAATTTCTAAAAGTGATTTTGTAGGAATATGATACCCACAGTTATCTCCAACTTTGTGTGTGTTGTGAATTGATCTGCTTGTTTTAAATTAATCAATACGCATAAGATGAAGTTGGTGGTTTGTTTTTTCCCCTTTGTTTGGTGCTCTTGTAAATGCTGCTAAATGTATAATTCCTTTTAACCAATTATTGTCCACTATCTTGATCAGGTGGTGACCAAAATGGAATATTTCAAATTCCCAAGTGTTGCCACAGTGGTTGAAAAGATGTCATAGTGAAATATTAATTTATTTAGTTTTATTTACTGGAGTTTATATGCCATGCTACTTCATGCTAACAGAATTGTGCTCTTCTGGATATACAAAAATATTATTTATTTATTTATTGAATTTATATTTCCGTCTATTCGTCCACGGCTTACAAAATATAAAACCACATTTAAAACAATAAAAATAATAAAAATAATCAAACAAATTAATATAGTATACTATAATAAAATCACCCCCACCCGCCCCCACCCCAGTGACAGCAGATCACATGAACCATTTAATGGTCTCCATCCCGCTGGCAGAACCAGGTCTTCAGCATCTTCCGGAAGAGTATTAGACTGGGGGAATGATGTCCCAGAGAGAGGGAGCCATGATGGAGAAGGCCCTTCTTCTGGGTCCCACCAGGTGTATCTCCCTTGGGGCTGGGACCTGCAACATTCCCTGCCTCCCCACTTTGATGGGTTGGGTAGATGTGACCAGCAAGAGATGGTCCCTCAGATAACCTGATCCCAAACCATGAAGGCAGTGACAGGATTCAGCCAGTTTGCACCCCTTTGAAAGAACCGGTTGTTAACCTTCTGAGCAGTTTGATGAACTGGTTGTTGAAAGAAATCATTAGGGCAGAGAACCGGTTGTTAAATTATTTGAATCCCACCACTGCATGAAGGGCTTTAAAGGTGACAACCAGCACCTTGAATTGCAGCCGGAAGCGAATTGGCCAATGCAGTTCCTGCAGGAGAGGTGACACTGGGGACTGCACAAAACCATGCGGTCGCTGCATTTGGCACCAACTGGAGCTTCCGGATTCTCTTCAAGGGCATTATGAAATATTCATTATGAAATATGCCTTCCTATGAATGTATATGATCTACTGTTTCTTCTACTTCTTTGCAGAATTTACATTTTAAATTATTTGATAATTACTCAATTTTGGCTTGATTGCTTAGATCAAGTCATTTGTTCTTTAGTAGCCAAAAATCAGGCCTTCAGTTTCCTTTTTTAAAGGTTCCAGTTATAAGCCATTATCAAATTTTATGTTTATCTACTTTCGCCTTGATCTTTTGTAGAAATTCATCATGTTTGCCTGCCTCAAATTCATCTGAGAAGCCCTTAGTGCTCTCTAAACTTGTCTATTTTCTTGCAAAACATTTCATTACCCAAACTAGATAACATCGTCAGTGCTAGTAGAGAATCGGATTTGCTCTCATTTTATATTCTCATGGCTTGCCCTGACAGTGTTGGTGGAAGTGATCTTAGTGGTTCTTTGATTAGGTTGTTTACTGTTAGCTTGTTTAGCAATTCTTTGATTGGGGGTATTGTTAGCTTCTTGGTTGTTGATCTGATGGTAATTTTGGTGTTAATCTGTGCTCATCTGGAGGTTGATTGCTGATGAGGAAGTGTTTAGGTCTTTTTGTTCCCTTTTTGGCTTGTTGATTGTCTCTTTTGAATGATCCAGATCTATGAACCTTTTTTTCTCTTTTCCATGTGGCATGAACATAATGGAATGCAACTTCTGTCCCACAGTTCACTAAACCTCTACTCATTTTTTTTTCTTCAGTGGGTTTTTTCCCCCTGGTGTGGACTGAATAGATAATATCCAGTCCTTATTTTTCTTGATATAGCCTACCACACTTTTTGTAAAAACAGTCAGCCAAATGCTATTAGTGTTTACATACTGATGAAAATGGTGCTAGCAAATTTCTCCTTAGTGAAATGACGAAATAAGCTTCATTCATTCATTCATTCTTCTGAATTTCTTTTTATATAAGTACCAAGTCTTACAAAGAGAGATGTTGTGGCCTGCCAGCGGCCTGCGTGGATTGTTGCTGATCCTGATGATGAGGAAGCTGGTGATGTGCTGCGCCAGCAGCCTGTGCAGCCGGCACTCGAGTCGGACAGCGAGGAGGATGAAGAAGAGATGGTACCAGAGGCAAGGATTCAGTCAGGGCCTTCAGAACCTCCAGAGGCTCCTTTAAGTGAAGAGGATGAAGAGGAGGAGCCTTTTCTCAATGCATGGGCATGCAGAGCTGCCAAAAGGCAGGAGTGGTTCCTCAGGAGGAGGTCTCCTCAAGAATAAAGGCTTGGGGCTAATTAGCCACTCCCTTAGCCTATTTAAGAAAGTACACAGTTGGTAACAAGCTGCAGGAAACAACTTTAGTTTGCTAATCATCATGTTGGGATGTCTCTGCAAACCTGGTTTCTGGGCTTTCTGCCAACTCCAGTAAGAATATCAGAATATTTTATCTATGGAATTCTGGCATGCTGTTAAGAATGCTTTATTAACAGTCGGTATTTGCTAAAACTGTGTTTTTGAGTAAACTAAGTTTTGTTCAGAGTTTGTGTGTGCTGTGTTCTTTGGGATCTGTAGCTGGGGCAGAACAAGAGATCAGAAAAATTCTTAATGTTTAGTCCTAAAAAGATGGGGAGGGGGGCGGGCAGGATAGAACAGAAGTCTCCCAATGTCTGAAATAAAGTCACTCAGAAGAAAATCAAAACCTGACAAACATTTGTCTGGAATGGTATAGGGCAGTGATGGCTAACCTTTTTGCCATCACATGCCAGGAGAGGGGGGGCGGGGAAGGGTCGTGCGCGCACGTGCCCACACGCATGTGCGTGCAACTCCCCTCCCCCCTCCTGGCACATGATGGCCTGGTAGGCCCGTTTTTCTTTCTTACCTGGCTCCAGATCCTGTCTATTTATCTGGGAAGGGCAAAAACAGCCTTTCCCACTCCCTTGGAGGCCCTACGGAGGCTGAAAGTGGGACAGGAAGTGACATTTTTTGCTGTCCCCAGCCTCCAGAACCTCTCTAGGAGTCTCTAGGAGCCTCTCTAGGAATCTCTAGGAGCCTCTCTAGGAGTCTTTGGAGGCCGGGGACAGCAAAAAACATCACTTCCTGTCCCACTGGAAGTCAGGAAATGGGCCCTTTTAGCCTCCGTAGGGCCTCCAAGGGAGTGTGAAAGGCTGTTTTTGCTTTTCCCAGATAAATAGACATGATCTGGAGCCAGGTATGAAAGAAAAACGGGCCTTCCCCACCCACCCCAGTCCCTCCAGAGGCAGGAAACAGCCTGTTTCCCTACTTCTGGTGGTCCCAGAAGGCCTGAAAATCAGCTGGCCGGTGGGCGCATGCGCCCCAGAGCTGAGCTGGCATGCCCACTAATATGGCTCCGCGTGCCACCTGTGGCACGCGTGCCATAGGTTCGCCATCACGGGTATAGGGACTTCTGCTTGAGCAGGGGATTTGATTAGAAAACCTCCTAGGTCTTCCAACTTCGTTATTCTGTTATATAAAATCCCAGAATACAATGCAACAATTTATATTACAGAAAAGAAGAACATGAATGAATAATAGAAAAAGCTTATTACCATTAAAAGAAATTTAACAATAGATCTAATCATCCAGAGAGGGGACGGGCTGTACTTCACTTTTGATATGTTGAAGTTACACTGCCATGTACCATTTTAAATTTTTGCAATGAAGGTGGACAAACTCAAAAACCTTAAACAATTTTTTCTGCTAGATGGTTCTGTGTCTATACTTTTATGTGTTTTTCAAAAGCAACAACAAACCAAAATTATTAAGTTGTTTTGCATGAAATTGTCATAATGTGTCTTGCTTTAATTACTTTACACAACAATATCCAGACTAACCATCATAGATTTTTTAAAATAAAATTTTGTAATTCAGTACTTTTAGAATATATTTTCAGTAAGTTGTTTTGTTGGACTTGAATGAATGTCCCAAAGGTTCTTTTTCAAAAGGCAACTGGACTTTCTTTGTTTTTCCTTGAAGACATTTTGCTTCTCATCTAAGAAGCTTCTTCAATTCTGACTGAATAGTGGAGAATGGAATGATTCCTTGCAGTTATCTGATCATTAGCACTCTTTCTGAGAATCCTTGGAGGTTTGTCTGTGCCCTTCGGTCATTTGAATAGTATAGATGGGTGTGGAACCTTATTGGAATTAAGACATCTTCAAGGAAAAACAAAGAAAGTCCAGTGTTTCATTTTAAAAAAGCACCTTTGGGACAACGATGACCTGAATGAGAATCTCCATAGAGATTTGAATGAGTAATTTACAATTTCTAATTTTTTTTTTTTGAGATAGAGATAAATCTCAACTGCTAAAATGTGTGAGATAAAATTAGCAGTAGAGTCTATACTATCTTTCACACCAGATTTTTAAATTTTTTACAATGAAAACTATAAAAATGATATTTTTTTTTACTACTGCACAGCAGTAGAAATCCACTTTTTCTTCTAAATTTAAGATTGTCAAATTTTATTTTTTTTATTCTTATTTATATTTATATGCAGCCCTTCTTTGGAGACTCAGGGCAGCTTACAATGCGTTAAGCAATAGCCTTCATACTTTTGTATATTTATATAAAGTCAGCTTATTGCCCCCACTAACCGGGTCCTCATTTTACCCACCTTAGAAAGGATGGAAGGCTGAGTCAATCTTGAGCCTGGTGAGATTAGAACTCACAGTAATTGCAGCAGCTGGATGTTAAATGCTGCCTTAATAGGAGGCATTAGCCTGCTATGCCACTCAGGCTCCTTGCAAATCTTGCAAACAGAGTATATTTTAATCGAATAATTTTTGGTTAATAATACATAGTATGAAATTATTTTCTGATCCATACTAGATTGAATAATTCCAAACAGAGATTTTAAAAAAAAATCTAAGTAAACAATGGAATTCAAGAACAATTATAAAACAGAATTGCTAAAATTTACTCAGCTGAATTAAGCACACAAAGTTGTATTGGCTATTATATAACAATCTATTGCACAGGAACAAAAGAGCTGTTCAGCAGGGTAAAAAATAAACTGTCACTTAAGTAAATACTTTTTAAAAAAAATGTCCTATCCATATTAGAAACATTGCAATTCATATTAATTTTGCCAACTTTTAAGAGAAGGGTATTTTTTTTATTATAATTGTGATGTTACCAATTGAAGGAGGCACTTGAGTGTTTTTCTTAAAGAATATTCCTATGTGTTAAAACATTTGGGAAATAGAATGACAGAACAGCTAAATGCAGATCCCAGCAAAAAAGGCCTTTTTGCAAAAAGCAGACAAATGCAATTTGAAATAGCGTAAAATAAAAGAACCTGACTTTGAAAAAATAAGATTAGTTTGAGAAGTGCTCACATCTTGCAAAAAGCAGAACCCGAAGGCATGACCCAGAAACAGGGAAAGCAACAGAGAAAGGAGAGAAGGATGGCATAAGCAGTTAAGTATGAACGCTACCGTAGGCGTCATTGATAGAGTCTTCTCTAGCCTGGATTTTGAAGGGAAATATCACCAAAATATTTATAAGAATTTAATGTAGATAAAATATATTAATAAATATTAATTATACGCACAAAGGTGAAGTTAATCATGGCTATGATATAAAATGTTCTGCAAATTTTTTTTTTTAACTCAGCCTAGATGACATGGGTTTTACTAGCCAAGTATATTACTTCCTGGGCCCCACATTATTACATCTTATTCTGAGTGCACCCCCTCACTGGAATGGTGAGGGAAGGAGGGAGGCTATCCGTTGTAATCTAAGAATGTCCCCAGTGGTGGGTTTCTACCAGTTCGTTTGGGCGAACTGGTAGTAGCGGTGGTGTGAAACTCCACCCACCCACCCGGATGTCATCATGGATGCTCTGCGCATGTACCAGAAGGTTTTGTGCATGCACAGAAGTGCCGCACATGAGTGAAGCAAGCAAAGGTTCTGAACCTGTAGCAAAGGTAAGTGGAACCCACTATTGAATGTCCCCTCTCCTCACTCACTCGTCCTCTCTGTGTACTGAAAAGTATTTTGTTCATATCTGCCCACAGTACTTATACTTTGTAACTTTAACCTTAATGCCTTAATATGATGTGTGAATTAGCTTTAAGTATTTTACTCTCTTATACTTAGTGTCTTAATTATTTTAATGCATTGTTTAATTGTATGTTATATGTGTGTTCTAGCCATTTTCATTTTCTATTATTACATAGGCATCAGCACAATGAATCAGAAACACACATTAAGTTTAGATTAAGCTGATTTATTGCTCATATCTATACAGAAGAATATAATCAACTAATGGTCACTGCTAAATTAGCATTAGATAAGAGTTAATGGAACTCAAAAGGGAATGAAACTGGGACCAGTTGTTGGAATGTAACAAGTTCATGCTAATTCCACTCTTGACTTCATTGCTAGGCTCTGCCTCTCCTTCTCCTATAATCAAAAGGGTGACAAACCCTTTTAGAAATAAATAAATCATAATGAAAATTTGAAAATTTGATGAATAAAGGTCATAGATATTTTCAGATGAAATAAAAATGGAAGTGCTCAACTCAAACATGAAAGCAAAAAGTAGCTTAAGAGGAGGGTAAGAAAAGAATATCATGGGCTATTATGAAAAGGTTAGGGTTAGGGTTGGGGCTAAAAAAAGGTTCTAAAGCACAGCTGAGAGTCGAAGGAAGCAGACAAAGCACGGAAGATCGCTTCATTCGCTAGCGCCTCGTTAGGTCTGAAAAAAAGGTTCAAAAAAGCTACATTCCCAAATTTTCAGCCGCTTTTAGGTGGGGGAAAGTGCGTCTTTATGAAAAATATGGTACATACAAAATCTGAAGAAATAAAATTTATAAAGGCATTTATACCTTTTCAGTGTTGAGTTAAAATCCAAGGGTTATTCAAATTATATCTGCTGAATGTTTGATCCATTTTTGTGAAAATTTGGCAAATAAAATGTTTCTTTTGCATCCCCTACATGGAATGTCCTTGAAGTAATTCATGTGATATTTTCCATTCTATTACAAATAGGACTGAATGTACAGGAATGCTGCAGTCTTACTACTCCCCCATATTAATTTAGAGCAATCGTAAATATGTGGCAAATATATGGATGAATGCTAGTTGGCAACAATGTTAGAATTTTCTACATCTAATTGCTACAATCCGTGGACATCCATAATTTGCGGCTGACATCTCTATCAGTAATTTTATTCTGTCTTTCCATGGAGAGTAGAAGTTTTGTAAAGAGTGGTAAAATTAATTGGAACTGCAATAAAGACAGGAATAAAAACTTCATCTCATATTAGGATTCTGTTCCTAAGCAGACCTCCAAGCTTTGTTCCTTGAAGTTTTAAGAACTGATATATGAATTATACTCTCAATTTAAATGTATTTTTTCCATCTCTCATCTTCATACTTTTCTATAAGAAATGCTCAGTATGAATTGATAAACTTATAACTGGAAAAGATTTATACGATTATAGGCAGTATGTTAAGGGAAGATGTGGGGGTGGGGAGGAAAGAGAGATTCCTTATTTAGCAAATAGTTATGTTATTAAGTTAGAAGGTTTAACCTAATCTCAACATTAAGCAGTGAGGTATTCAGTGTAATCTAGGCATATGATAATAGAAGTCTGTATCTTTAAGAATATTTAAGCACTTAAAGAAAATTATGTGTAAATCAATTGCTGAGAGAGTGATCCTGTTGAAGACATCTTTACAAAAAATCCCAAACTATCTACATTCTGTAATTAAATTATACTGCTAAGGTTCCGTGAGCCGACTTAAGTGTTATCCTTAACATTAGCTTGAAAGCATTGCAACTAACAACAACAAAATCCATAATGGCCTGGGGAAATTTAGTGGCATAGTTGGTTTCATACTATTCACAGCAGTTGAAATCTTACACTGATCTGAGAGCTCTTAGTAAGTTCTCAGTGAAAATAAAATTTCTACACAGTTTCCCTGTTATTAAGACATCCCCATCAGTAAACCTATTAAGTATCTGGAAGAATAATGTTGATTTATATTCAAGGCACTAAGAAACCTTTTTATTATATTTATTATAGAAAAAAGTTGCCTCTCAAGTGGAAACATGCTGCAAAAATAACAAGAAGATAGTGCCAACAGTATAGGGAGATTTTGCTGTTCGGATAGTGGGAATTTTATCTCAAAAATATTTCAAAGTAGTAATAGTAAAATGAAATAATAGTATTCCAATTCATGACTGATTTAAATATTGGCAGGGCTAGAAGACCACCAAAGTTCCTTCCAGCTCCATTCTGATTGATTGATTTTATCTCACAATATATCCAGAATTATACCACTCAAATTCCTGTTATCCTGATCATTTAAGAGAAGCTGGCAAGTTATTTGAAAGATCTAAAAGATATGTCTCCATGGAGTCATTTTCAGTTTTACGGGAAGACTCTAGTCTAGAACAAATGTTGAATTGTCCAATGCCCAGGGCTTTTTAGAAAGTCTCTTCAAGTACTGTATTCATTCAGCACTGAAAGTATCAAGGCTGGCATAGAACTGCCCTTTGCAACTGGAAATAGAATATTTGTTTAGCACCTACACTGTAATATCCCAGTAATCATCTTCACCCTGATTTGAAGCATTGGTTCCATTCAAATCATTAAAATAAATTGAATAGTATCACATATTTTTCAAACATATCCCAACCCCAATAATCTGATTAATCTATTCAGTTCTGAGATCAAAGCAGATGCTTTTGAATCAGAGTTCTATATAGGCACCATATCTTTGCATATCCCTATTGGAAATTTGAATATTCAAGGTTAGGTGCATATGGATAATGTATGATTGGATATACATAAATATATTCCATACATAGTATTCATATACTACACATTATAATCAAGCTAATCAATTACCAGTTGTCTTAAGACTCCATGGACCCAAGAAGCAAGCAAATAACAGTAGTTGATGCATGGCTGAGTCAATAATACCTTCTGAATCATTTAGACATGGGTTCTTTCTTTTATATATCCTTTTAAAACCTGCTGTTCTTTTCTTTTAGGAGAAAGTTTGCTAATCATCTCACCAAAAGCTTATTATAAAAATAGCTAGGACATTGCCTAGGTAGCTGCTTGATTTGTTTGTGCAGATTGGTATATATTTTATACTTAAATATAAAAAACAATCTTTATTTATTTTGCATATTTAGAATCTGGTATATTTTGTTACTCAAAGCTACAGTCAAAATTCTTAGCTCTTTGTAACTCATTTTCAATAATTTTAATTCAACTGTCCTGAAATGTAAGTTCATTCAAATGATAGCAATATCAAGTTTATTAAAAAAAAGAGAGCAAAGGAACCCCAACTAACATAATTCTCATTAAGCAAAAAAAGCTTTGAAGAAATATAAAAACTGGAATGCTGACAGTTTTATTGCAGATTTCACAATGTTTTGAAACAGGATAAATCTGCATCTTCTCTGCAGTATGTGAGCTGCAAATGTAATTTATAATACCCATTTCACAAAAATATGCAGATTCTTTGAGTATTCTGGGCATATCTAATTGAGTGGCCATTTGGCATATCTCAATTTAATAAACTGAAATGAACAAGATTTATTTCCACATGTTTTTCCTTTCCTTTTTACTTATTTGAAAGTAAAAATAAGGCTGTACTTATTTACAGCCAGAAAGCTTTCTACAACAGTAGTCCCTAAAAGTATGCATCTTACCATATTCAAGTGAAATCTTAATTTTATTTGATCTTGGTTAAAAATCCTGCAGACAATTAGATCTCAGACATTGCCTTGTTTATTTTTATTTTTTTTAAAAAAATACAACTTCAAATATATTTATTTTGAAAAATGCTTCCAGATTCAACACAGATGATATCAGTGTTCTTGGAAAAGAAGGCTGGTGGATGGTTGCAACTCCATACTTTAAAATTACAGTTTCTTGAACATAAAAGGAACAAATGTAAATTAGTTAACTAAAAAACATTGAAGAGAGAGGATATAGAAGAGATGTTGGAAGAACCACATCAGTTTGCCTATTGGTAGATGTTTATGGAGATTTTCAGTCATCCAGGTCATAATTGTTTCAAAGGTGCTTTTTCAAGAGACAACTGGACTTTCTGTTTTTTTCTTTGAGGACGATTTGCTTCTCATCCAAGAAGCTTCTTCAGTTCTGATTGGAAGGTGGGGAATGGAAGGATTTATACTCCTTGCAGACAGTTGGTCATTTGCATTCTTTTAGTGAGTCATTAAGGCACTTGGAGGTTTATCTGTGTCATCAGTGTCACCTGAGTAGTTCAAATGGGTGTGGAGACTTCTTGGAACTGTTGAAAGAATTGTATTGTAGACCGCAGATAAATGATGTTGTATTTCTCCTCCTCTCTTGAGAGAAAGCTGTTCAATTTTGACATAAAGGGCCTTTTTGATCCCTCTTTCAAACCAGCTGTTCTCTCTGTCCAAAATGTGGACTTTGCTGTCTTCAGAAGAGTGGCCTTTCTCTTTTAAATGCAAATGGACTGCTGAATCTAATCCTGATGGGTTTGTTCTCCTAAGTTGTGCCATGAAGTGGTTGTTTTGGTTCTCCAATGTACAGATCTGCAAATGGCTCACTGTATTGTACTGCATATACCACGTTGCTCAGTTTGTGTCTGGGTGTTTTATCCTTGGGGTGGACACTTCTGCCTTAGTGTCCTATAAAATGATGTAACAGTTTATACTGAATTGTAGCTCATAATGGATTGTTAAATTCAAATCTGTTTCATCAGCTTTATGACCTGAAAAGTCAACAAAATTTAATTCCAATCTAAGACTGAAAAAAAGAATAGAAATCCAGTTGGTGAATATATTTGAAATCTTTTTCTGCATATAGCAATGCAGCTAGGTTTAAAATTTCTAAGGATATATTATATTAGGAGTTACTCAAAGTTTTATATAAGATGGGTAGCTATATAAACGTTATGAAGGAAGGAAGGAAGGAAGGAAGGAAGGAAGGAAGGAAGGAAGGAAGGAAGGAAGGAAGGAAGGAAGGAAATATGTGACATGTCCACTACTGCCACATAAAATATATTTTGAAGACAGTGCCACGTGAATAGCCTTTGTTACACAGCTCAGCCAAAATTAATTTCAGACAGGAATTAATGTTTGTTTGGTATAAGTCCTGGACACTAATTATTGCACAAAGGGAGAAAAAAAACCCTAGTAATATCTCAGCTTTGGGTAGCACAAATATATCTCTGATGTAATTTTATTTGTTGAAATAAATAAAGTTTATTAATTGCCCTGAAAATAATCACAGAACAAGTTGTGGGTGTATGTGTGTGTTTTAAAGGTGCACATCTGCTATGTAGGAGGTTTTCTGCAATTGCAAGGCTTAACAGCCCACAAATATGTTGCTTTGTCTTTAACACCTTTTGCCAAACATAATTACTGAGTTGTATAGATGTTTGTTTTAGTGTTGGGGGAAAAAAGAAAGGAAAATTAAAGTGTAGTTTTTGCACTCTGACGCTCAGGAACAAGTCACTATTGCATGTAGATATGCACTGATAAACCTCCGTCACTTTCTTTAAGATTCAACAGTCACTGAGCCCAAGTTCTCAGTAAGTTATGTTTTTTCGGGAGATGCCTATCCAGATTCAATAGCTAACCTTCATACCCCTTCTCTTAGTGAACAGATTTCAGTTTTATTTTTCTTTCTGCAAGTTCCACTAAAGCAAACTGAGCAGTATTCTCGATTTATTGAATTGATAAACAGACAGTAAAATCTTTATGGTATAGTTGTTTGAAGATAAAAGGCATAAATTGCCACTGTAACTCTAAAGTCTTAAAAATATTTCTTCTAGCATTTTTGCTGCTGCAGAAATAAAATAGACTTGTTTAACACACACACACACACACACGTGTGTGTGTGTGTGTGTGTGTGTGTGTGTGTGTAATTAAATGTTTGAACAGTCTCTCCATGGAAGCAAATAATTTTTATATTTGTTACCAGTTTCTACAGATCATCTTTTCAGAGTAACAGAAACAATTTCAGAGTACATATTAATTGGATAAAAAAGAACAAAAAATAATTAAACGTTTTGAATATACTGAAAACTGATGTCTATGCCAAGACAGACATATACGTTAGTTAGTTAGTTAGTTAGTTAGTTAGTTAGTTAGTTAGTTAGTTAGTTAGTTAGTTTCACCAGAAAGGAGTTGTTCCTTGGTTATGATTGCATTTTTTGGCCACCTAATGAGAAGGAAGGACTCACTGGAGAAGAGCCTAATGCTGGGAAAGATTGAGGGCAAAAGAAGATAGGGATGACAGAGAATGAGCTGGCTAGATGGAGTCACCAAAGCAGTAGACGTGAGCTTAAATGGACTTAAAAGGATGGTAGAGGACAGGAAGGCCTAGAGGAACATTGTCCATGGGGTCGTGATGGGTCGGACATGACTTTGCAGCTAACAACAACAACAACAATATAATTGCATTTTCTGCAGCCTCCTGGGAAAATTAGATATTTGTTTGCTTTATTTGGCATATATTCAGGGTGATTTAAAAAAATTAAAGTTTAGTTTTTAGGTAAATATATTATGGGCCTGGTTAGAACTCTAAGACTTGGCACTGTTCCAACTTGTGTTAATATGAGTGTGATTCATTGGTTGGGCCCCTGCTGGGTCCTTTTTCTTTTTAGGTACTATTGTAGTATTGTTGTGTTTTACTTGTTTGAATTAGTTATTAGTTATAAGTCAAACCATAAATTGACAACAGGCTCATGGAGTAAGCTTTGCAAACAAAACTGCTGAAGAATATTTCTACTCCACCAATTGGAATAAAGGAATTTCTTCAAATCTGAAGAACTATTAGATATATGTTTTTTTATCTAGGCTGCTTGTGTTTGTAGATTTTAACAGTTTTAATTGTTTGCCTTTTTTTAATGGATCTTGTAAGCTTCCCAGAATCATTTGGACTCAAACAATGACTAAATGACTTTTCTGAGTCTTATATTTTATTATTATCATTTGCCTAAGCTTTCAGTTCTAAATACTGGTGCAATAATTGCTTGGATATAGGATAGTAGCAAATAAATAGATTTCTATAAAACAGACATGAAATAATGGAATCTTTTCCTTGTTCCCTAACTCAATGGGTGGTATATGGTATTATATTTACATTTTAAAGACTTTTAAGATTTTTTCATCTCAAATAGAAGAAGAAAAAAGAAAAAAAGAGAAAAAGACTTGATTTTAAAAACTGTCTTTATCGGCCATATTAACTATTTATAGTGAATCCATTTTAATACTGGAAAAGTATTAAACTATTCTTCATTTTTGGAAAATATAGTGTTTTTAAAATTAACACAAATTGAGTCTACATTGCTTAACATTAAGATAAATCCATCCCATTCAGAAATGTTTTAGATCTACAGTTTGTATTTTGCAAAAAAAAAAAAAACCCAAAATACAAAATATAGACTAATTTGATAAAAATGAAGTGTTATTCAAAGGCTAGAGTAATCATTGTGTAAATTTTATATGCAAGTGTTTTAAGCATCTAAACAAACTACATTTTTTTATTGAAAAAGTTTTAAAAGTTTTACAACAATTTTCCCCCCTCCCCAACCATCCCCCCCCCCGACTTCCCAGAGCAAATACAGGATATAAAATACAACTTAATAAAAACAGCTAAGAAAACTATCTATAAATTCAACTCCATCTCACACTTCTCATAATCTCATAATCATAAAACAATTACATGAAAAGAAAGCAAATCTTCTTTCTTCTTTTTCCATCTAATTTTACACAATTAATATCCATTTATAACTGAAGCAATTAGTAAAACAGTTCAATATTACATAATCCAACCTATCGTTACTCAATTTAACCAATGCATACTTAGCAAGTTATTAACTCCATACAATTTAACAAAATATTTTATAAATCCCTAAATTTAAAGTAAGATATTATATAAACCCTTCCGTCCTCCACTTTTAAACCATTAAGGTCCAGTTATAATTAAAACACTTTAAAGAAAACATTTTCTAACTAAAAAACAATAATCAAACCTCTTATTAGTTTAACAGTACATATTAACAAATCATCTAAGAACATTATTTAATAGCTATATGAAGCATTTAAACCTTCTTCATATTAGATTAAACCAGTTCTTGATCTTCTTGATAGTTCACGTCTTCCAATAGTCTTCATTTGCGTCTACCCACCTACCCACCTACCCACCTTTAAGAGTCTTCATTTGCATCTACCCACCTAGATAAAAGATACTTCTTTATATAAAAAACCCCCTGAGTGACTTTATATTTGTATGCCAAATAATATCCGTCAAATCCAGCCAAAAACTAGATTATTGAGTTCATCAGTCATATTAGGGAAACCACCAGGTCAGCTGCAATTGCCTTAGGCCCATAGTCCTTTTGCCTTGTGACTATTACCTTCAAACAGAAAGCTCCAATTTGCTATATTCAATAAGACTTCTACAATTACAATTAAGTCCAGTTTAGTTAGTCTTTAATAGAATGTTCCAAATCACTCAGGCCAAGGCTTGCTTCACAACCCAAAATACCAGCATTGCAGTGATCTGTTTATTCTTCTCAAAATATTCCATTACAACTATAGATTGCCTCTCATCGTCGCTCATCGCTTAGATAGCTGCCATTAAACTGTTGGATGTTTTCTTCCAAAGATTCAAAGTCTTTAAACACTTAAACAATACTTTTTAAGGACCATCATCTCACCAAGGAGGGTTATTTTCCTCGTCTCCAGTCTCTCTTCCTAACTTTTTTACGAACTCTTTTCTTCACTCTAATTCCTCTGCCTTTTTTAACTCCAATATAATCTTGAATTTTTTGAAGTTGTTGTATACTACAAAATTTTTGCAAAACTGTAGCTTCCTCTGAAAACAGCTCTTTAACTGCAGGTAGAACTTTATAAAAAAAAATTCGTGTAGCCAAAATCTCAACAGCTCTCAAAAATTCTTGCTCCTTATTCTGCAAAGCCTCTGTTTTACTTTCCAAAAACACTGTAGGCTGTTCTATATTTTTTTCTCCCAGCTCTTCATTCAACACCTCACTACTAGATTGCAACTCAGTATTTACATCTGTTTCATTGTTTCCAGCTTGAAAAGCTTGAAAAAAAGTATCAATTTTTCCAGTAGAGCAGAGGTAATTGAGTTCAGAGCTTCTTCAAAATCAGACCATATATGAGGGTTAATTAACCCTTCCTTGCTTTCAAAAAAACCAGCCATCTTGCCCCCCTTCTTCTTTCCCTTCCAAAAGGACAGGGGAAAAAAAAGAAAAAAGAATATCAGAAAGAAAAAAAAGACCCCTTGCAGTTTGTAATTTATATTGCTGCTTCAATTATTACAATTATTTCTTTCTTGATTAATCCGCTTTTCAAAATAGAGTCTTGGGTTTCAAACAGGGACTTTATCAATAATTACTTTTAACTTTCACTTCTTCACACCCCATTGAAACTCAAACGCCATCTTGCTTTCTCTTTCTCCCCATAAAGAAAATTTTTTAGGAGAAGGTAAATCCTTGGAGTTAAGAAAAAAAATACTTGCTGTTTTTATTCTTGCTGCTTGTGCTCCACCAGCTCGAGTCAAATATATTTATTTAAAGTTGGTTGCTGGGATGGCCGCGGCATCTGGCTCTGCATAGGCAGAGACATCCAGGGTCCGGAGTGCTGACAGGCTTAGCGGGGAGCTCTCATCTTCGAGCACCGGATTATAAGTAAAATCTGGTGCTCTTAGGGAGCTCTACCCCACCCATCTACTCACTTTCCTCCCTCTTACCAGGGGGAAAGTTTCCAAACCGCAAGACAGCTGATTGTCACTGTTCTTGCGGTTCTACGGACTCCTGGGTTGGCGCTTCAAAAAGAAGCATCTAGCGATGTCAGCGGTCCCACCGGAAGCCCAACAAACTACATTTTTTGTACTATGAATCACATGTAATAATTTCTGCTAGCCTAATCTAACCTAACCTAGCTGACCATCTAATAAATCTTTAGAAAGCTCCAAAGAACAATGAAAGATAGTGATATATTCCTTTGCTTTTGAATCCGCAATCTAGTATTATTCTTTTCACAATTGTCAATTTTCAAATTATATGCTGACTCTAGAAGCAATACAGAAGATAGCAAGCCATTATATTTCAATAGTAGCTAGGTTTATACAGGATAGGTAGCAAGTAACTCTTAAATTGTATATGATATATAAATATCCACAGTATCTTAATATCTAAATATCACTGCTGCTATACAATCTCAGAATCCATTCTAACAAATTCAAAGAGCAGAAGAAATGCCTGAAAAAACAGATTGAAAAAAGTGTTTTTTCCCAAGGTTATCTGCAATCATATAATTATATTGTCAGTATTATTATACCATTGACATTAACATGTACTGGAACGTCAAGATTGGATTATTGCAAGAGACTCTTTGTGAGTCTTGAAGATGGATCTAAAATTGCAGCATGTGTCAGCATGGGTGGACTATCATGCTTCTCAGATATGCTTTATCACCTTTGGCCTGAAGCAGTTACATTGTTCATTGCTTATTGACCCACTTGAGTGTGCTCACTACTGATATTGTTTGTGTGTGTGAATATACTGTATGTATATTTGTATGTGGAGATAGGGAGTACAAATAGTGTATATGTTCTCTCTCTCTCTCTCATACACACACACACACACAGAGAGAGAGAGAGAGAGAGAGAGAGAGAGAGAAATATACTGTTGTCTAATGCTAAAATATACTATATAGTATATATCAGTGGTAGTCAACCTGGCCCCTACCGCCCACTAGTGGACGTTCCAGCTTTCATGGTGGGTGGTAGGGGTTTTGTCCCTACTTTATAAGTCACCATTACTGTGGAACCGGTGGGCGGTTAGAAAATTTTACTACTAACAGAGATACAAAAGTGGGCGGTAGGTATAAAAAGGTTGACTACCCCTGGTATATATGCTTGTTTGAAGAAAAAAGTATTCAAAATTGTCTAATAATAAAGTCACAATATAGATTTATAAGAAACTCACTGGGACCAGTCTTCTACCATGTAGTTTAATATTATTTTAAAAAGGAAATCTTGCATGCATGCATGTTGCCTTCTTTTCTTTAACCTTTTCTTTAGCTCTTTGATTAAGAACAAAACAACAACAATAAAACATACTGCTTCATAGCCAAATAACCAAAAGATGTATTTAGTGCAGTAAATGAGTAATGAAGCATATAAGCTGCCCACAGGTGGAATTGCAGCCTTTTATTTGTGTTGCACAGCAGTTGTTATCCAAAAGTGTACTGATTCTCCTACTAGAAATAATATGGCTTAACTTTTCTTTTTCCATTTGCTTTTTAAAGCTATCTGTGTTGACCGTTACATTTTGAAGCAATGAATTTTCTGGTTTACTAAATGGTAGTTTGCTAGATGCTAAATAGTAGATGAAGAAGTATCTTTTTTCTTTTCCAAATTTTCAACTATTCAGTTCCGTAAACCTTAATTTCTTATATTATGAAAAATGAAACATTTTTCTTTGCTGTAATAACATTTTCTTCATTTCCATGTCTCTTTTTTAATGTAATGAAGTAAACTTAGTGACTATTTTCTTTATAGAAAGAAATATAGTTCAACTACCCTTACATTTTTATTATCCTATTCTGGGCCTTCTTTTTTTGACACAACTTGCCATTCAAAGAGTTGTTAGATATGAGATGGGCAGAAAATAAATATCACAAACAAACAAACAAACAAACAAACAAGCAAGCAAGCAAGCATTTGTTAATTTCAGAAAAACCCACATGGACATAAAAAAAATATCAGGAATAAAATTAAATAAAGAAAACTGTGAGTCGTAAGAGGGATTGTTGATTATAGTTGTACAGTTCTAGTTCTGGTTCAACTACCATAATTAAAATTATTATCTTAAATAAGAATTCAAATTAACATTGTTTTCTATAGGTGACAAATAAATTAGAGCACAACTTCTAGATGAAATGTTTTGAATCAAGCAGAACTATCAAAGGAAGTATATTGTGTACTTAATTTTTTTTCCATTTTTAATTATTTGTGTTACGTTATGTTCTTTAATAAGCAGTTGGCTTGCTTAATCCTACTAAATAGTATGTATATTCTTAGTTCATTCTTATTTAAGGCAAGCAGCAGAGTATACATTTATTAATTGAATAAATATTACTGATCCAATAGTCAATGGTAAGACCAATCTACTTGGCCTCCAGAGGGCTAGAGTGGAAATAGCAATAGCACTTAGACTTATCTACCGCTCCATAGTGCTTTACAGCACTCTCTGAGCAGTTTACAAATTTCAGCAACAACAATCTGGGTCTTCATTTAACTGACCTGGGAAGGATGGAAGGTTAAATTAACGTTGAACCAGCCAGGATCGAACTCCTGGCAGTGGGCAGAGTTAGCCTGCAAAACTGCATTCTAACCATTGTGCCACCATGGGTCCTGTCAATGGTCTATTGAAACTCAAGGCAGAAACATGGCAGCACTGAAAAAAACCACAAACTTCATTCCCTTGGGAATCATGAGTCCTGAATTTGGGACACGTTCTCTATGTTAGCCTATTTGAGGTACCTTAGTTAAAAAATTGTTGTCCTATCATGCACTATTTCACTTAGTTAATAATAATGACAGTTTTAATATATATAGACAGATCAATTAAAAATCAGAAGTTAATATGGTTAACTATCTGTGTTTTTAATAATTTTCCTCTCATGTTATATTAACTATTACAATATGAAGGATCAGCATCAGGTAGTCAGGTTTCTAGAGTATTGAGTTGTACATTTCAGCATTCAATTACATATTATATATATGTATTGAATCACCCTTCATATTTTTTTAAAAATATAAGTGTTTGGATATATAGAAATGTAAAAATGTAATAGCTAATTCACATGGGTGGAATCTGATCTATATATCAGTAATTTAAGTGTAAGATTTATCCAATGAGAGGAATTAATATCTCCACAAGTTTCATACTTATGTATGGCTTTTACTTCTATAGCCTTGATATTTTGTATCATGGAAATGTAGAAGATAAGTGAGACTATAATGTTTTATCTGACAATTGCTCCTCTTATCCTGAAATCAGGGTTGTCTGCTATGAATATTGAATAGGGAAAGTGAACATAAAAACTGAAATGACTATTTTATTACATTTTGTCAGATCCATGATGAAATTGGTACTGGATGAAGGCAAATCTCAGTTTTTTGCTAATATAAGTACTCAATTCTACTTCTGATGGGGGAGAGTTAAAGAACTGGTTGCTAAGTAAATCTATGTTTTTTTAATATAATATATACAGTATATATATATATATATATATACTAATATATATTTTAAGAGATAATACTTGCAGCTCTTTTTATTGTTAAAATTTTTTGTATTTTCATAAATCTATTGTGTTGAATGAAGT
>WNWU01000016.1:14821997-14842812 GCA_012654045.1 Ptyas mucosa | reverse complement strand
ATATATACAGTATATATATATATATATATATATATATATATATATATATATATATATATATATATATATATATATATATATATATATATATATATATATACTAAAAATGATAGTCATCTATAATTTAAGTGTAAATACTTGCAGCTCTTTTTATTGTTGAAATGTTTTGTCGTTTCATGACACAATTGTGTTGAATGAAGTTAAAAGTGATATAAAGTCATTTCCTTTCAAAAGAATCTTAAGTATATGAAAGCTAAGGAAAGAAAAGTAGCATAGTTTCAAATCATTGATTAGATAGGAAATGACATACGAATAATGCAATCTACTACAAAGTAGTGATATGAGACTCTAGATCAACAATACAAATGTTATCTAGTTCTTTCTGATTTTGACTCTCAAAAGAAAATCATATTTTATTTTGTCCTAAAATATATGACATCCACACCAACCCAGAAAGGGTTCTTATTTTCCTTTAAGCATTTGCTGTTGTTATTCTTGGATTTGTCACTCCATAAAGATAAGAATGTGTACTTCTATAGATTTGCTGGGGATTTTCCTAGCTAGGATCTGAAAATGTGTACAGATTTAAGAAAACTAATAATTATAAATGATAATTTCTTTTTTATGTTTTAGATAAAGATAGAACTTTATCACTTCTAAAACATTTTTTCTTGGATGTTTTGGGACGATATAATTATCATGATCCTCTGCTTCAGACACTCTTCCCTTGTAAGTGCTTGCTTTAAGAAGAAGCTGAAGAACAGTTAAAGCAGTAATGAAGATACCTCCTTGATTAAGTTACACAGCAATTTGCCAAGCCTGTTTGCTCAATTCTCTTGGGAATTTGGAATGCAAACCAGATGGTCTCTGATGGCATATTCAGAATGAGATGCTAGTATCATTCTGGATTCCTTCCTCCTAATTTGTACTTCAGGTGCTATTATTAAGGCTCAGTTTTCTTAGCTTTGACATGATACACAGCATGTGATCGTCTAGACATTGCTGAAATACACCTCTCAATATCCTTCAGTATTGCCATCCTGGCTGGGGTACTGCTGGGAATATAGTTCAACAACATTTAGATGGTCCCATGTCGTGCACTGGAGTATCTGTTACAGATCCTGTTTAATTTCTCATTACCATTGCTGAAGATACTATCTCTAGTTCATTACTGAAGACATTAGGCCAGAGGATTAAAGATGTTCTCTTAGCCACTTCTGATTAGTTCCTCCATTTAGAACAAGCTGGACTATTATTCCTTAATATATCCCTTACTTTCATTAATTGTATTTTAATAGCTTTCTGTATTTTTATTAATCAAGGGGTTTTTCCCCTCTTTATTTTGGCACACAGCAAATGAAAAACAAAACAAAATTAAAAACAAAAAACAAAACAGACATTTGGTGTCCCACTTTTCAAAACCTTTATACATTACTTAACTGTTTAATTGTCCTACTCTTCATGCTTGGAAAATTCCCAAATAATATGTAATTAATATATCTCTTTTAAAAGACACCCAGTTACCATTTAGGACTTAAAACAACTTGGAGATGCATTATAATCCTATTTAAACATAAAAGTGGACCCCCTCTTCTACATCAATGTGTTCTGTGCTCTTGGTAATCTCCACAAGAACCTGAAAAGGATGAGAAAAGGATTAGAAGCTAAGACAGTTAATGGGGATAAAACTTCACCAAAACAATATAAGCTGCTTCTAATCACTATCCTCACCTTGATCATAAGAGTTAGCATGTGACTCTTTAAGTTAAGCAGTTCATCATTGTCTTATGATGAAGACAATGAAGAAAATAATAATCTTGCAAAAAGTACTTAAGATTGTTGGAATCAGAGAATGAGTATGGTATTTGATTTATCATTATACAAAACAATGGCTTTATTTATATTTATTCAAATTTCTTGCAGAACGAGACACAAAGAAATTGTGCGCCTGAGAAATTGGTTAAACATGCTGCAGTGCAAAAACGTTTTGTCATAATTGAGCCATGGGCAGGGAATCTCTATATACTGTATGCTGTTTGCATATTTGTTATTTGTAAATAATTAAAGGATATATTTAATTTTAGGAAAGCCTACTTCTAATACCATGCCTCCCCCCCCCCCCCTATAGTTGTTATGGAGGTTTCATTTGTCTCACCTCTGTACTCTGTGAACCCGATAATTTCAAATTGCAATGCCTGCTCTACAGAAAGTATCAACAATGAGATTACCTTTTTTTTCCAAACAAGGCAGTCAGCAATTTTTTTAAAAAACATACATATAATTATACATTGTTATCTGCTGAAGCCTTATAATGTCCTGCCTAAATATTTGCTATCAATATTTTTGCATGATTAAATAACATAGAAGACTAATCTGTTTTGGAAAGAAGCTCAATGGAGCTTCCAAATGCTCCATTCAGATGTGCATTTGATGGTAATTAGATCAAGAAAATTGACAACTCCTGAAGATTTTAATGCCAAAGAGATAGGTAGAACACTGTATGTCAGATACCTTAGGTTCAAATTTTGTAAGTCTTTCTTCCTAAGCAGCACCTCGATGTTTTTCCAGTATAAAACCGGGACATAGTAATTTTTTTCTTTTATCCTTTTTAACAAGAAAACTACATAGTTCTATAATCAGCTTCAATAGCCATTCCTTTTGTAATAATCTGAACCAGCTCCGTTATGAACTAATATACCACATTTTTCAGAATATAAGACATACTTTCTCCACCAAAAAAGTGGGTGGAAATATCTGTGCATCTTATATAGCAAATATTGCAGCAGGGGAGGGGGGTTGATGCCGTGCCAATCAGCTGTTTTAGAATGGGCTGCGGTGACAGCGAATTGGCTGAGCCAAATGGGCCGTGACAAATGAGCAGCGGTGAATGGGCTGCACCAAATGGCCTATGACGAATTGGCCATGCCGAATTGGCCATGCCGAATGGGCGGCGGTGAATGGGCCATGGCGAATGGGTGGTGGCGGAAAATGGGCGGTTTTCCTCCCCAAAAGCTAGGTATGTCTTATAGTCCAGAACGTCTTATAGTCCAAAAAATACGGTATTCCAATATTTTGACTTAAGCATAATGCAACCCTTGAAAGCTTTGCAAATTCACTTTTTTTTCTGTTAGAGCTTCTGTTAGAGCTGTTAGACCATTTAAAAATGGTCTTAAAATCAATCTGAGCTGATTTCCAAATTATCATTTTTAGTAACTAAAGCTACTCTAATCTCAATATGGAGATTCTATCAGAATAATACAGTAGTATTTATTTTCAATTTTTTTTTCTTTTAACCACAGGTCCACACTGTATTTTGCATATTATGTACTTCAAAATCTAATTAAAAAGAAAAATCCTACATTCCCAATCATTTTCAACATTGCCCAGACTTAAAACTTGCTTTCCTAAGAAAAAGTACATTTATCCGAGCTACTTAAATCCACATAGTTCATTATTTGAAATCCTCATTGTTTCCTGCTATTCACTTGAGCTGGAACTCTTACATGTCTGTTGCATTGATAGGCATAACAGTGGTCTCAATGGAGATTTCAGTCATAATCAAAGCTCTGAGATTAGCATAGCATTGCTATATGACCATTTACTCTCAAGGGTCTTCTCTTAAAGTTTCAATGATAGTCTATGCTAAATTGTTCAATGGGAAATGAGGCTAGCTTCTTGGCAGTGGGGTAATCAAGCCAGGATAAACATGCTGGCTCTAGGTAAAGGGCACTAAATCCGTGTGAATAGTATTATCTGTAGCAGAGTGATATGAGATGCAAATATATGCTCAATTTAAAAAGAGCTCTTCATTCTGATAAACTAACCAATGTAATGTAATCTCCACTCACCAGCACCATGTGTAACGTAATCTTGACTCACCAGTACCATACAGGTTTGCCAATCACCATTGTTCCAATGAGAAGAAAAGATGGGAATGCAGTGATCTTTGCTGATTGTTCACAGAGAAGATTATGGACCATTCTGAAGCCAGCGTTCTCGTTCATTGTTCTAAATGCACCACAATCATTCACAACTGCAACACAATGGTCAAACTGTGTGTCCATTGAAGCTTTAACTGAAGAATATTTTTAAATGAGATTTCGTCGTTCCCCCCTCCATCTGAGTTTCAGAGAATGTCACCTCATATTTTTTTTCATATATGGACATGTGTAAGTGCTGAAAATTTTGCTCCTGCAGAAGTAAATGTCTGAAGGGAAAAATCAAAATAAGAAAACATGTCAGCAAAGAATTATATCTTTTTACATATGCTTGTACTTTCTGTCAGTAAACCTCCCTTGCATGTACTATTTTGTCTATCTTCTTATGTCTCCAGTATAAGAATAGATAGCTTCACTTGATGCATTTTAAAAGAATTACAAAATCTTTAATGTCAGTCTATTCAAGTGGATGAGATAATGCTCTGCTTTCACTGAAACCAATGAATACAAAATACAAAATGTTTAAAAATGTGTAGGAATCAATAGAATAAAAACAATGTTTCATATCTGAAGTGATTGCATGACATTGGTGCTTTGTGTGGCTTTCTACTTTCATGGTCAAATATGCAACTATTTTCATTATCTTTTAAACAACTTGCCAAGGAATCTTTGACTATTGTTAGAAGGGGATTGCCAAAAGAAGGAAGAAAAAAAGTTTTTCTCATCTTAAATATAAGTAGCTTTGATTTATTTTGAGAGGGGGGAAGGGAGGGAGGGAAGGACGAAGGATTCTCAAAAGTTAATTTGAACTAAGCTGCAGTAGTTGTATGGCCCAGCCAGCCACAGAACAAAGACTATAAATTATAAGAATTTTCCTAATTCCTTGTATCAAATGCATGTATTATTTTATCTTTTTGTTCCCATACTTTCTTTATTTTGTCTTTACCTTTGTTGCTGCTAACATTCTTTCTTGGCTCTGAACTTTATGCATTTTCTTTCCACATCCAAATGTTCATTTAACTTTATCCTGATTGCAAGGAATTTTCCCAAACTGTTACAGTCTTCTGCTTGTACTATTTCTTAATCTACAAAGCGTAACTTCAAGCATGCTGTCTTTCCTTTAGCATTTCCTCAATGCAAAGGCATGTCTAATAACCTTGCTCATGCCCTCTGGTTTTATGCATCTAGAATCAAATGAAGAGAGAGAGATATTTTCAAGTCTACTTCCAAGTCCTTAAAACAATAATAAAAATCCACAATATCTTTCTGTTCTGACACAGAAGTTTTTAAATCTTATCTTCCTTAAATCTTATCTTTCCATGTTAATCAATATGCACTTTGGTAATAGTACTGATTTCCTATTATTAAACTTTTTGTGTACATGACCTTTAATGTGCATAATTCTAAGGACTTGTATGGACACACTGAATTAACCAGAACCTGGTGATTTTCATCCTCACATTTTGCAGCTGGCACCATTTCATCCAGTAGAAAAAGAAAGCATGATCTTATTATAGTCTCTAGACTTGTTCAAAGTCCAGGCATAAGGCTGCCTTTTAAGAGTAATCCCATTAGAAACTCTTCCAAATATGGTATCCATACCAAATCTCTTTAATTCCTTTCATCCAATCCTCTTAGTTCAGCAGAAATATATTTATGAGAGATTAGCAGTGAAATGAAAAGTAACCTTAGCTGATAAGAAAATCATTCTTTTTCAGCCTGCCTTGTGTGTGTATGAACCTAAACATTTTCCTTTGGTAAATTATATGAAAGCAAACTGAGGGATTATGCTAACCTGCTGTTTAAAGTGAACAACAATTGTGAATTGTACACTAGAATATAGTATATTCTATATACTATTCTAGAACATATATATTCGGGGTGGGGAGGGTGCAATAGTTCCATGTTTAAAAATGCTGAACTTGACAGCTGGCAAGCTCACAGTCCAGTTGTGACCCCCGACACCGTATGATGTGGTGAGCTCCCATTACTTGCCTCAGCTCCTGCCAACCTAGCAGTTCGAAAGCATGCAAATGCAAGTAGATAAATAGCTACCACTTCAGTGGGAAGGTAATAGTGTTCCATGCATGTTGGTGTATAGTCATTCCAGCCACATGACTATGGAAGTGTCATTGAACAATGCTATCTCCCTTAGCTAAGAAACAGAGATGAGCACAACCCCCTAGAGTTGGACATGACTACACAGGGGAAACCTTTACCTATATATTTATCCATTTATGTACAAAGTAACTTTGCAAACAATTTATAAAAATAAAGGTTAAATTATGCTTAAATATTTGGAAAAGTATAATGCCGAGATGAGATGAGATGAGATGAGATGAGATGAGATGAGATGAGATGAGATGAGATGGGATGGGATGGGGACGGGGACGGGGATGGGGATGGGATGGGATGGGATGGGATGGGAGATTTTAATTCTAGGAAGGTAGATACAGTATTTCTGTCCAACAACAAATGTTGCCTAGGGAGAACATGCTTCCTAGGGAGCATCTGAAATAATTACTTTATGAACATTTCAATAACTAGTGCTTCACTATTAATAATATTTTGTCAAATAAATATTAAAGAAGATGAAGTTATGAAATATAATGTCATTACACTTTCCCATATAATTTAAAAAAGCCCTAAAGTGTTTCAAAGGACTAAACAATGTGTAATGTTTGTAAATTGTGAAATAAAAATCTCTATATCTTGAAGAGTAGAAGTACTTAGGGCAACTATAATAAAAGTGATATGTATTATCCTACAATTTAACTGGATCTACAATATATACATAGCCAAGTATGATGAATGTGGTAGACAATAAATTATTTAGTTTTTCTTTAGCATCTATTGTTCAGCAACCATTCAAAATCATGATGGTGCTGAACAAGTGATAGTCATTCCAGACCTCATACTTAGGGATGTTGCATCATGCTCACTATCATGTAATTATGATTTGGGTGCTCGGTATCCATTTTGAGATTAGAATGTCACAGCATCCTGTTGTCACGTGACTCTGATTTATGACCTTCTCTGCTGGCTTCCACTAACAATGTCAATGGGCAAGTTGGCAGGTAGTCAGAAGTTGCACTCATGTGAGGATCTTGCTTAATAATCTGCACGGTCCTCCCTTAACAATCACAACTGGATCTTCTGGAACTGCTGTCACTAAGAGGTGCATTCACATGGTTTTCTGACTTATGAGCACAATGCTTAACAGTGGAGTTTATGGTCCTAATTAGTATTGTTAAGTGAAAACTACCATAATCTATTTAATAAAAGTGCTTCACTTCCAAGTTAGAATTGTTCATGACTTGGCCAATATAATGGTTTGGCTGAGATGTTCTTATTCCTATTTATGTTGCTTGTTTGAATAGCTCCTATGTCAATGCACAAATTGTTGGGTTATTGAAGAGATAATTCCTCCAGAGATGTCTCATGTATCTCTGCAGTTTCTGACCAATTCACCTGAAACATCCAGCTGCCAAGGTTCCAGTCAGCAGAAAAAGCTTGAAATGCCTCTTTTACTACTTGGTCATCTAATAAGAAAAATATCTAATATACAAGAACATGCATGTTACCTGCAGTAGATTCTCAAGGCCAAAAGAAATACATAAACAGTACAAGAACTATAAATGAACAAATTTCCTAATAACTTCCAGAGGGGATTGCTAAGAGTTTAAACAGAATAGCCTGAATTACTAAAACACAGTGCACATTTCAACAATCCAACTCTTTCCTTGCAAACAAACAACAACATACTGTTGTATATGAAATTGTCATCCAGCAGTTTTTCCACTCCCCTCAAGTCTGCTTGATTTATTCTCCTGGCCTGGATTTCCTTTAACTTGTACTGTCTGAATCCCAATCTGCTAGTTTTGTTTTGTCTCTTCAGACTGTGATCCTCCACAAGACAATCTACTACCAAATTTTCTCTCTAATGAAAATGCTGGACTCTTTCTACTAGCTGAACTGCCTACTGATATTCCTGAAGTATTTGTGTGCCTTCTTCATTCAGTTGTTCCGCTCCCCTTTTTAGTTGCATAGGCAGTAGAATACAGATAGGCAAAAAGTTGTAGGGCAAATAGTTTGTTTTTTCACTTTTATTTTTTGCTTATTCACAATAGTTTGTTTCCAGTAACATAAAGCTTCTCACTTATGTCATTCTGGAGCCCTTTTTTTGGTTTAGCTTTTTCTTTTCTTATCAATTTCTAGGTTAAATCTATTCTGTCTCCCTTCTTTCTGATTATAAATTTTCAAATGTGCACCTGTCTGAGTATCCAAAGCACAATTACTTAACATACACTTCCATAACTTTTGTCAGCTTTGTTTCTTACCTCTCTATTCTTTGGGACAGATTCCATTGCTTTTAGACTCCATGATATCTACTAGAAGCTTATTATCACATCTCTTAAACTCCAACTCTATTTATTATCTTTGAGGATCTATTTTCCCTTGGTTTTGACTTACCTTCAGTTACACACCTGTACAAATATATCTTTTAACATCAAATCTAGACTTCACCTGACACATTTTTGCTAATTTGCACAAACTTTACTTTTTCCCAATTCTACTGCAACTATCAGGGTTACACAGGTAGGCCTCAAGTTACAACAATAATGGAGCCCATCATGGTCATAACTCTACTTAAAACCTCTTGTACATGGTAGCCATGCAGTTTCTTGTCTTCTCTGTGTCAGGTCCTGCCGTTGTCTTAAATAAATCAAATTTTCCAAACAAATAGTCTTTGATGAAATCTTTCATTTATTTAAGAACGAACAAGTCTGGTCCCGACTCCATCGGTGCCAGTACTGACCTGCTAACCCCCAAACCCTTCCCTTTCCATCCCTCATTACCCAGCGTCTCATTGGCCATCTCCCAAGTCACTCTTACTATGTCACCTCACAGGAATGTCCCCCTCCCAACCCATCTCCTAGGTGATGTTATCTGCCGAGTTGTAACTATGTGAAAGGTCAACCTGCGTCTTCTCTCTCCTTTTCTTTCTTTCTTTCTTTTTTTTCATGTCAGCGCTAGGATGAATGAAACTTGGGGTGCTGACACTCTGGTTCTCCTCCAAATCTTTCAGGTAAACTCCATGGCTTCTCTGTAACACTAGTTGCACCACTGGAAATACTGGTGAGGCCAGAGTCACTGGGAACACTGGAAATGCTACATTTTGCATCTGTTGCACTAGCTTAAGTATTATTACTGTCATATTATGCACTTCAATCTCTATTCCATCTTGACACCATAGCACAGAATCCATTGCTCCTGCTGTCTGCTGTCACTCCTGCTTGGGTATCAGTTGCCATGTGATAAATCTGTGAAGATTAATGCCAAGGGCAAATGGCAGACTCACATGACAATAGTTCAATTAGTGTGTTTGAAGAAATATCTATCCAGTTCCAAGTGGGAAGAAAGACACTGGAAACATGGAGGCTGATTGAAAAGATGGTTTAATAAAGCAGACTATCAAGCACATGGTCCTAGTGCAGTTGGACATATGGAATGAAGAGTGAGGGTTATTTATACCCTTTTTGAGCCTTGCCCTTGAGCTTTCTGTTCCTGTGGCAAGAGCATATATTCTATTGGTTGCTGTCAGACTCCCATGGAGCTATGCAGGGATCATAGCTGAGGTTGTCTGAGCAACCAGGTTTGAAACGTGGAGGGTGATGATGTAATGAAGAGGCTTGTGTTCTGTGGGCAATTCCTATTGTGTCTTAATGGCTTTGTTTTGGTTTGGATCTTGAATGAGGGCTAATCCCATACCACTGAGGCTGAAGGTCTTTTGTCTTGTAGATAGGCTGGCCCAGTCCTGCTGGGGATATTAAGAAAGTTTTGCCTTTTTAATATTTCTCAAAATATTTCATTCTTCTAGGAGAGGGGTGGGTTTTATTATGCAAGCTTATAGACAGGTGGTTCTCAGAATGATGATTTGCACCTGGGTAAGATAAGGCTCAATATCATTCAAGGGAGTGTGTGTGTCAAAATTGGCCCTCTTGTGCCAATGTAGGGATTTCAGGTGAATTTCCTGTTTGATTCCTCCTCCTGACCCAGTCAGTCTCTTTCTTACAGATTTTCATCAAAACCATACTAAAACATGGTCACGTGACTGAAGAATACTGCAAATGACCATAAATGAGATCAGTTGCTAAGCATACAAAGTGTACTTACATAACTGGGGAAGGAACAAACATCAATACTTTGAATACATTTGTAAGTATCCCCTCCTCCAGGTAGGTTGGAACTCTAAATGGTCACAAGCAATCTGCCGTAAATCAACCTCTATTTGAAACATATAATTCGATAAGTATATCTGGACTGGCAAGATTATTTTTGTTTTGCAACTTAGTTTTATAAAATGAGGAATTTCACATCACAATTTGTTTGCATTTTTGTTACTACTAATAAAAAGATATACAGTATTTGTGCTTACTTTATACAGAGAGAGATTTCCTAGATTTTTTTAAAAAAATATAATTGTGCATGCATAACTCAAATATAGAAATTTCTGCAACACTGATAAATTTTTTTTAGTTTTGAGCTGTATTCTACTTTGCAAAATCAGAAATGTGAAGAATTTGATGAACATGATATATATATCCAACTTCTATATGTTTGGGAACTGCAGGTACAGTATTAAAAAATTGGATATACTACATAAACTACATTTATCATCTAGCTCTACATAATGCCAATTACCGTATTTTTCAGAGTATAAGACACACTTTCCCCTCCCCTAAAAGAGGGTGAAAATTTGGGTGCATCTTATACAACGAATGTAGCCAAAAATGTGAGGCACAGAGGTGGCAATGGTCTGTGGCAATCCCAGCAGCCTGGAACAGCTGATTGGGGGTATTCCAGGAGGCCGATCCACCCACGAATCAGCTGCTCATGCTGAATCAGGCTGCAATAATGTGCTGAAGCTGACCTGGCTGTTTGTTGTTTGCTGCAAGGACGTGTCAGAGTTTGCAACAGCAATCACATCCAGAAAGCACACAGAAGTAACTGATTCAGCAGGATTCAATAACTTCTCTTTATATATAATATAATACATGAAGTAAATATACAATACCAAAATCAGGTTTTCCAATGTGGTAGTAAATACAAGCAAAAGACAAGCAGAGAAAAGGAGTTTCAGTTTTGAGCAGCAGACTAATTTAGAGCTCAGCACAGACTCAGAGCTGCAGAGCTAAGCCACGCCCAAGCTCCACACTGTCTCCTTGTTGCTCACACAGCAAATACTGTTTCAGTTTCCAAACAGCCCTCAACTCTCTCATACACTGACAGAACGCTAGCCAGATGAATACCGATAGATGCTGGTAGGCAGAAGCAATTTTTTTTTCTTATTTTCCTCCCCAAAAACTAAGGTGCGTCTTATACTCCGGAGCATCTTATATTCCGAAAAATACGATACTTTCTGAATAGCAACAATACAAATTCTCATATGAGGATCCAAGTGTAAAATCAGGATGCTAGAAATCCATATATGATGATTGCACTTAATGCCTCCCAGGAAGATGCTCTTGGGTTTTTTTGGAAATGTTTAAACCATTCACACATAGTGCATAAAATTATTAATGTTCCCTGATATCTGCTTTGACAACTGTTCTGTATCTTCTTAGTCACCTACATTGTGGTTCACAGCTCCTTTTTTTCCTCTTCATTTAATTTCTGTCTATTTTTTGGGACAATGATGCAATATAAAAGCTGATACATCTTCAAAATTGGTACAGTTCCCACAATTCCAGTTCTCTTTTGATCCTTGAGTGTCACATTTTCTGATGCTCATGAAAAAGGGAACTAGGGAAGGAAAAAGACCTAGAAAATCTGCCACTATGTGCATCAGGGTTGCTTAGATGCAGAACGGAACAAGTTCATATCGGTTCAGCACTAATTTGATTATGCATTAACAGGCATATAAACTCATGCAGCTAATGTGTGTGTATACAAGTTAGCATTTGTCTGCATTTTCTTTTTAGCTTTAGATAAGCTTCAGAGATGCAATTTCTGATTAACAAGGTATTTCTTCTGGAAATTATATTTTGAACGATATTAATCTCGTGTCAGAAGGCCAATCTTTCAGGCTTAGCAACAACATCTTTTCTTTGATGCACTTAATAGTAAGAAAACATGAGAGCAGAACAAGAGCATCACACCCATAAGAAAATTTAAATAAATATATCAATTTTATGATTGTGAGATAGAGATTTGTCCCTCTATTTTCCCTTGACAGGGATTATAGGTAATAATTGGCTAGGCTCCAGTCCTCATCTTCACTGACTCCTCAGGTATTAAGTAAAGCAGTTGTTAAATGAAACCATTTAATGGTAAATGTTAAATGAAACGATAACTGTGGTATGGCTTCCAACATATGATCTTAATTTAGCCTCCCTCTGCTTTACAGACCCACAAAGACCTTTACAACCACAAAGGTGGTTGAAGTTCCCTATTCCAAGCTCACTTTTTTTTAAAGAAGAAATTAATGGATATATGTAATGACTGAAATTTGAAATTAAAGGTTACGGAAGGAGTTATTCATGAATTCTGAATGGAAGTAAACAATTAATACCCTCAGATTTACTAAATTCTGGTAAACTAAGCAGTGAGCTGAGATATTTTGCATTCGGAAACACAACAAGAATATATTTTACTGTGGGATGTTCCTGTTCAGGATTCCAGACATTCTTTTCAGTGTTATATGACTTCTATGGTTTTTAAAAGTGTTCCAAACCTCAAGAACAGTTAGATTTTATACAACTGTTGAAAAATGGTAATGCTTCTGACCCAGATTGCTTTTTAGTAGAATGGCAAATGACATTTGCAGGTTTATTGGATCCTATATTTTGGAATTATATAAAGACTCTTTTAAGACTGGTAAATTGTCACCTTCATTTTATGAAACATAAAATTGGTAAAGATCATAAATTTTGTGCTAGGTATAGGCCTATCTCATTAATTAATGCAGCCACTAAGATCTTAATAACTATGTAGTTGCAGAAGATCTTATCATATATAAAACACAATCCCCACTCAAGCATCAGATAATTTATAATTATTAATTGATATACTGGTCCTAGCTAATGACAGAATGAAGCCTGTGGATTGAGATTTATTATTTGCAATCTGAAATCAGAGTTATAACAAAAGAAATGATTTCAGATTCTTTTACGTTACAACATGACATTGCAGACTCTTTGGGGTTATAATGTGGCTTTCAGCAGAGCTAGGTATTTTTACCCTTGCTATTTAATTTATCCTTGAAGTTGAAAGCTACCTTCTTAAGGTATTATTTTGGTAAGGTATAATTATAAATTATTTTTGTAGAGGGATGATATTTATCAATTTTGGATCAGTGTTATACCTCTCTGCCTAATTTTAAAGAAAGTACAGTATTGTTGAAACTTTAACAATAATAGTTATTTAACAGAATAACAGAGTTGGAAGGCACCTTGGAGGTCATCTAGTTCAACTCACTCCACAAGCAGGAGACCCTATGCCCATGATGGCGAACCTATGGCACGGGTGCCACAGGTGGCACGCGGAGCCATATTGGTGGGCATGTGGGTGTTGCCCTAGCTCAGCTCCAGTGCGCATGTGCACATCGGCCAACTGATTTTCAGGCCTTCCAGTCCTACCGGAAGTTGGGAAACTGGCTGTTTCCAGCCTCTGGAAGGCCTCCAGGGGGATGGGGAAGGCTGTTTTTGCCCTCCCCAGGCTCCTAGAAAGCCTCTGGAGCCTGGGGAAGTGGAAATACGGGCCTACCGGGCCCACCCTGACATCACGTGCCAAAAGCAGGGGAAAGTGGGGGGTCACGTGCGCATGCACGGGAGGGCAGGGCGTATTGAATTATGGATGTGGGCACACACACCCGTGACACCCCCCGCTCCCCCCGCTTTTGGCATGTGACAGCAAAAAGGTTAGCCATCACTGCCCTATGCCATTCTAGACAAGTGGCAATCCAGTTTCTGCTTAAAAGTCTCCAGAATGGAGCATCCACAACTTCTGAAGGCAAGCCGTTCCACTGGTTAGTTATTCCGACTGGTGGGAAATTTCTCCTTTGGCCTAGATTGCCTCTCTCCTTGATTAGTTTGTTGGATGAAAAGTGAAATGTTTTCAAGGAAAAATAAAGTCCTGTTGCCATTTGAAAGAGCACCTTTCTCATGAGTTAAGGTAAATAAATGTTACCTTAAAATTAATAAGTCACTTAGGAAATTTATCTTGGACAGAGAACCATTAAGGTTTTCCTTGCTAAATTAAGACTACAATTTGAGGAAGGTGGCTTTAATTTATATGATTTTCAAAAATATTAATGGTTTAATTTTGCATTAGACACCAACAAGTGCAATAAAAATATAGTGGAATATTACCCTTTCTGATTATGTAGGAAAGTTATTGACTATTTCCCTTATGGTATGTTCTTGGAACAATATATAGTATTTTTTTTTTCTGGAGTCAAGCAATGAAAAATATTTGAGCCATAGATTGGTTCTGATATTGACTCATGAATATATAGCTATTTGGAAAAAAAATACACCTTGAAAATAGATAGTAAATTTATATTGGAAAGTTCGGGCAAATCTGGAATTATGTTTAAAACAATTGTTATGCAAATTCTGTTTTAAATATTTTTCCACCTTCAGTTTAAATTTGGTCTCTCCAATGCACAACTTAAGCATGTTTTAATTGACCAATATGGATCAGACTCTTTGGTTGTCTCAATAAGGTGGTTTTTATTCAATGAGAAAAGTAAAGCTTACAATATATCTTTATCCAAAGCTTAATGGTGTTTTAAAGTTGACATTTCTTATGCATATTACTTTCTTTTTTTCATTTTATACTCTTGTAATTCTCTCTTCACTAGTCTCTTCACTAGTCAAGATTTACTGGGAAATGTAAAATGTATGGAAATTGTAGTCTAAAACACAATGAAGAATCCTAACTCAAATCTTTTGGAACGCAAATTTGCTGACTAGCTGACTTCCATATCTGGAAGATATGGATGATTAAATGATTATATGAATTAGTACAGTGTTCAGGAAGTTATAGTAAACACTTTTAATTTTCATTTTATATGTCCAAGTCTTGGATGAAATATTTGGTCCTCAGTATGACAGCTCAAAACCCATTAAAAATGACATTAATCTTTTAGATGCCACAGAAATTTTTAAATTTTTATTTGTATTTGCATTATAAAAAATGTTGGTTATTTGCTGTCTCTTTTATTTCCACCTGCACCCCATACTATATCTACTTCTGTGAAAGCAAGAGTGAATGTTCCAATATCTGTATGTATATACACACAATACATACACACACACATACACAATACATACACACACACAAAGATAGAAAGAATGAATATGTGTGTGTTTATTTTTTACACACATTCACCGTGTGTGTGTGTGTGTGTGTGTGTGTGTGTGTGTGTAAAATAAATCTACATTTTTATTTTGAAATCTAGCTCTTTCAATTATTCATGGCATATAGAGCAATTTGAAATATGATCAAGGCTTCCTTCCAAAGTATCACATAGTTTCTTCTGAATTTTTAAAAGAGAATGCAATTCTCTCTTTCTTACTGAAAAGGAAAGGAAGAAAAGATACTTGCTTCAGTATCTATCCTGTTCAAATGAAAGTTTTCCAAATTGTATATCTGCTTTGGGTGTTTGGGCATCTAGATGTATGGGATATAACACTGTAACTACACCTATTAAATCAATACACAAATCATAACATAGAACTGAGAAATTTAGATTTTAACAGAAGAAGCTGACTTTATGCTACATTTTTAGAATAGTAGCTATTTGCATTCACTGCTGACCAGCGAATCTAGCTGAGCTATTCCAATACAGGAATACACTCACCAGGTTATTTTATTTTTGAATACACAATACTATAAATATTATCAAACATTCAGGATCATGAATGTTGTTAATTCTACGAAACTACATTATACTGAATGTTCAAATAACTATTAAAATTATTCTGATTATTTAATAATGTGCTATAATTGCTTTACAGCTATATCGTCTCTGGAGGATTCCTGTTCACTCATTCAGTTTTGTTTTCTTTTTCTCACAGCCATTTACTATATTTTAGAAATTTGTTCTTACATAATATGGAATTGTTGATAGAAAATTTAACATTTATTTTTTAAGTGAAATTAAATCATGAAAGTGGAAGCTATTATAGCATGAACTTCTAGGTGCCTGTCTTAAAATAGAATCTCATGTTTTATCCTTTTTTTCCCTTTCATTTACGAATTATAAAGCATTTTTACATTTTAAAGTATTTTATGTTTTTACTGCTTCTATAATGTGCCCTTTTTTTATTCAGAAAACTTTATAAGAAAAAATAGTAAATCTGTGTGAATCTGAGTTTTGATTAGAAAGAAGATTTGATCAATATCCTGAATCAAATTAGATCTCCTTCTGATTTGAATGATTTGCTGCTGCAAAAATATTTTGGGGAGAAGTTGATTTAAAATTCTGAATCAAATGAGATTTGATAATTCAGTGTTAACATTTTTTTTTTTAAAAAGCATGGAATTCATTTGAATTGGATCAATTTTTTTTTTACAAAGGAACAATTCAATTAAATAACTGAATTATACATAATTTTATCTAATTATATACAAACCTACATTCTATGTTGTATCATCATAATAATAGTTGGTAATTTGGGAAGAATATGTGATGAATATCAGGGATGTATACCAAAAGTATACACAATACATCCAACAGGCTGGAAATATGAAAGCCAATTTTACCGCCCAGCCACAGCAAGCAAGCATCAGGTAGCAGAGACATGAGAAAATACTGGAAATAAGTTATCCATTTGGAGACAATGGCATATTCTAGAGGATGGAAACTACTCTTGTATTTTTATGAAGAAAATCATATGGGCATACAAGATAAAGGGATTTAGTGTCAGATTATGAACCCCTCAGGCTAAATCACACTCAAAATGCTATTAAGGAAGAGTAAAGGATTTTTCAGAGTACTAATAATATTATATGACATGGCAAGATTAAAGTTTTCATAATATCTATTTTCTGATGGTGCCATGTAGTAAACGAAAATCTGAAGCTACAAGGCAGAATCATAATGGAATGATACATGGAAAGTAAGAAGCATGAACATTGGAAAGCCCAACACAGTGGGAGAATTACACATTGACATCTTAGGTATCAGACAATTAAAGAGAATTAAAGTGGACAAAAATTAGACCTATTCAGTCAAAAGATTATACTACTTAGTAAATCAAAACAACAGCAACAACAAAAAAGGAATTCATTGTTGTCATAGTCAGGAAAGATATACCAAAAACTAATGCTGTCAGTGAATAAAAAATATCAGTTAGACTCTGTTTTATCCAAGTTTATACCCCAACCAGAGATGCAGAAGAAGAGAAAGTTGGTTACTGTTATGATCAGTTCAATCTGAAATCAAGCAAAATATGCTTCTTGTAGTTAAAGGTTGAATGCCAAAGCTGGAAATAGTCAGGAGGAAATATAGTTGGGACTGGAAGCAATAAGGAGACATAGCATATTAGTATACTAATATATAGTATGTACTGGTACTTTAATGAATTGAATGAATTTTTGGTCGAAACTGTCTAATTCATGTTTCAAATATGATTCTAATATTTAATATAACTGCACACACATATTATTTACCATTTAATATTTCAATCAACCTGAACTTATAGGATTCTTTAGAGATATGATAAATATTGGGTAAAGTTTTCTTATATCAATGTTAGTATAAGTTTTTCCAACTTTTCTTATTCCAGAGATAGGTTTGATTTATTTACCATATCCTTAGTATATTTTAAAATTTCTTCAGATTTGTTTTATCTGAAGAAATAACAAACTCACCTTGCATTTGATTAAAAGATAGCTATGAATGTTGTGTCTGAAAAAGTTAATTTCTATGATTTGAATTTCCAGTACTCTGCAGTGCAGTACTTTGACTGTCCAACTGGCCCAATCTGATAGATGTCCTTGGATTTTAATTGAAATAAGGGATGCTTCCTATACCAGGAAGTTTATTATATAACATGACTGTCCACCAAATGATGGATATTCTTTCTGCAATTTGTATTGAAGGTAAATGTTATCTGTGCAATGTGGGTTTTCTTGAAGTGTTACTAGATCTAGCTTATATACTGCTTCAATTTATAAAACACTTCAGCTTGAAATATCAAGTCATTCTATCTCATGTTAAAGTATCAGCATGGATCAATTAAATTTGATTGGATGCTTTGATTTGGAGACCTCAGACGATATGCTAAAGCCCTCTTTGTTCTCCACTTTATTCCAACACTTTAACTGGAAGAGAATTTTGACTGAAGCTTAAATGAAATGAAGTATTCTTTTAAAAAATTGCTGTCTCCAGTAAGGAAATTGACTTTGCACTCAACCTATATAAACTTAGTTAATGTTTCTAATATTTTAGAAGGCAAATTATTATTTTTTATATAAAACTAAGTAGTTTTCTGCAACAAGACTGAAAGGAATTTGTGTCAAACTACTTTCTCTTAGCTGCTTCCATTTTATTCTGTGATTTTGGACTAGTTTTACTGGGGTAGCTGTTTCCTTGTGAACCACCAGAATTGGCCCAGTAAATAAGCATGGTAAATTTATAAACATATAGTGAAAATATGTACATTAATGATAATCGTAGTGAGAATATGTGATTAACTATATATTGATTTTTTTAGATATTTTCAATTTTGTTTATATTGATTTTTCCCTTATGAATTATAAAACATTTGTATTGTTCAGTTTGAAACAGCTTAACCAGATTTATGCTGACATGTGAAGTGAATACTCTCTATACTCGTTTATTTCATTAATACCTTGGCTTCTTCATTTTAGTTAAAATTAATATCTCAACAGTCTTCTGAACTTAAATATTGACCTAATATGTTGAAGTAATGTCTACATTTAATTAAGTCAAATATTATAGTTACAATTGTCTCTCTGTCTCTCTCACACGCACACTCACGAAGAGAGAGACAGCGTGTGTGTGTGTGAGAGAGAGAGAGAGAAGGAGGGAGGGAGGGAGAGAGGGAGACCACATACACTGAATATATGTTATTTATGAATATTACTCTGAGCTGACAAAAACTCATTGACATTCAGTACTAATATAGATTTTCTTCTACACATCTCTAGGTGAATATAAAATTATATCCAACTTTATTTTATGAGCATTAGAAGTAGCTGATCATTCATTTAGATAAGCATCTGAACAAATTGAAAGTTAAAATAATAAATAAATATTAAAATGAAACTGAAACTGCAGCAATTCACTATTAGAAGACTAATAAACATGATGAGGCTTTCAGATATGCTAAAGTCTAAGTGAATAATAAGCTAACTTTAACTTTCAAAGAAGTGTTTCCATATGTGAGAGCAGTACAGGACATAATGAATACAATTCCCTAAGGGACTTGCTACTGATGGAAGACAGGTTCTTAACCTTACTTACCTCAGCCATTTCAAGCTTTGAATTAGCACTAACTAACAATCAATGACCTCAATGCCAGGGAAGATTCTGAAAAAGATAATCAGGCAACGAATCAGCAAACACCTAGAAACAAACAAAGTAATAACCAAAAGCCAACATGGGTTTGTCAAAAACAGGTCATACCAGACTAATCTAAGACAAAATTAGTGGACCAGAGGAATGCTGTTGATATAATTTACTTAGACTTCAGTAAGGCATTTGATAAAGTAGACCATTACCTATGACTTGATAAAATAGAAAAATGTGGGTTAGACATCATCACCATCTGGATTCATAACTGGCTGACCAACTGCACTCAACATGTAGTCCTCAATGGAACTGCATCTACATAGAGGGAAGTATGCAGTGGGGTACCCCAAGGCTACTGGGTTTTAGGCCCAGTATTCTTCAATATCTTCATCAATGATTTGGATGAGGGGATAGATGGGGAACTCAGCAAATTTGCAAATGACACCAAGGTAGCAGAAACAGCCAACATTCCAGAAGGTAGGCTTAAGATACAGAAGGATCTTGACAGACTTGAACATTGGGTGATACCTAACAAAATGAAATTCAATGATGAAAAAAGTAAAGTTCTACATTTAGGCAAGAAAAACAAAATGCACAGGTACAGTATATCTGGTACCTTGCTCAATAGTAGTAACTGTGAGAAGGATCTTGGAGTCCTAGTGGACAATCACTTAAATATGAGCCAGCAGTGTGCTACAGCTGCCAAAAAAGCCAACAAAGTTCTAAGCTGCATAAACAGAGGAATAGAATCAAGATCACATGCAGTGTTAATACCACTTTATAATGCCTCGGTAAAGCTACACTTGGAATACTGCATCCAGTTTTGATCGCCACGATGTAAAAAAGATGTGGAGACTCTACAAAAAGTGCAGAGAAGATCAACAAAGATGATAAGGGGACTGAAGGTTAAAACATATAAAGAACGATTGCTGGAACTCAGTATGTCTAGTCTGATGAAAAGAAGGACTAGGGATGACATGATAGCAGTGTTCCAACATCCAAAGAAGAGGGAGTCAAGTTTTTTTCCAAAGCACCTAATGGTAGGATAAGAAGTAATGGGTGGAAACTAATCAAGGAGAGAAGTAATTTAGAACTAAGGAGAAATTTTCTGACAGTTAGAACAATTAATCAGTGGAACAACTTGCCTCCAGAAGTTGTAAAAGCTCCAACACTGGAAGTTTTTAAGAAGAGATTAGATAACCATTTGTCTGAAGTGGTGTAGGATTTCTGCCTAATCAGGGGGTTGGACTAGAAGATCTCCAAGGTCCCTTCCAACTCTGATTCTATTCTATTCTATTCTATTCTATTCTATTCTATTCTATTCTAT
>WNWU01000016.1:14806339-14821987 GCA_012654045.1 Ptyas mucosa | reverse complement strand
ATTCTATTCTATTCTATTCTATTCTATTCTATTCTATTCTATTCTATTCTATTCTATTCTATACAATCTTTCAGTAGAGATATTATATGAGTTCTGTACTTTGTGCCAGTTACTAACTAGCCAAGGTATTTTGCAAAGTTACAGTTTTCAAGCATAGTCCTCACATACAGTGCAAAATAATAGTCATTATTATTATTGTTATTTATTTAAATTTATTGGCCACCTCATTCTATGAAATCTAGGCTATGCACAAAACTAAAAATATATTAAAATAACTACAAATATGTGTAGACAGTACTAAAATGATCTAATAAAAAAAATAAAGAACAGCAGCTCCCATGAAACAAATAGCAAATATCTGAGACAAATCAGTCATTAGTAGTACCTAGACATAAACAACATCTACATACCTTTCAAAAGAGACAATTAAAAAGCCAAAAAAGAAACAAAAGACCCAAACACCTCCTCACCAGCAATCAAAATCCAGATGAATAGAAATTACCACCAAGATTAACACTAGACCAATAATTAAAAAGCAAACAATATTTCTGTCAAGGAACTGCCAAACAAACAGTAACAAGAGACCAATCAAGAAACTGCCAAGATGAACACTGACAGGGCCAGCCACTAGTATATAAAATGAGAGCAAACACCAGTCCGTACTAGCATTGATGATGCTACCTACTTTAGTAATGAAACATCTGCAAGAAAACAACCAAGCTCAGACATAAAGAAATATCATACCAAAGTGTTCTTTGCCATAACCACCATGAAATCATTAACAGCTAAAGATCAAATATCACACACAAACTGTGCACTTTCTTTTTCAAGTAGAATTCATTTTCTTGGAGTTGACTGAATTTTAATTCCTTTCGGCAGTAGAGTCCTATCTGGATATACTTGCAACTTGTTCTACTTGTTCTGGCCATCATATTTAGGATATGTTTGTCAGGAACAAATAATCAGGAGCATTCACTGATTTTAAAGTACAAAAGAGTTCATTATTGTTACCTATAATACAAGACACTAATCAATTAATGGTCAAAGCTCAATTATCTCTAGAGAACAGAATTAATGGGGGGCTGGACAGGTCTTTTGTGACAATGCAATGACTCTAAACTGATGTCACATTTAACCCCACTCTGGCTTAGCCTCTTCTTCTACATCATTCAACATATTGCTTTCTTAGAGTTAGATATTAAGAAGAAATAGAGCTTATGAATCTACTTTTCATTGTTTTTGATGGTTTCAATATGGGATAAATGGAATTATGTGGGAGACCCAAACTTTTAAAGCTAAGCATACTTTCCACTTAAAAAGATTAGCCTCCACAGACCTTCTTTATTGAGATAGCTAGAATTATAATCATTAAATGTTATTACTATTACACTAAAATATTGCTAGTCAAATGTTCAGCTTTTAGGTAATTTAGGTAATTTTAGTCCTAATTCTACCAAATAGCTGATTGGCCTTGCTAAAGTTGTTTGATTTCTGTTTATTTTTGATGATCTATAACAAAATAATGTCTTAACTATAATTTCCATTTTAGATCTCCTTTGCTTTGTTGCCAAGCTTTGTTATAACCTTGTTAAAATGTTAGTATTATCATTTCATTTAACTTTATTTAATGTTAACTGTATATCAAGTATAGCACTGTATTTGATTTACAGTTAATATATTGTTTCCAAATTATTTTCTTAAGAATTAAATAAAAGTACATTTGGGTTAATAATAATAGCACTTTTGTTTTTGTATTATTCTTGTAAGCAATAAGGATAATTTCCCAATTATCTCTCATTTTTTGCTTAGTATAAAACAAAATGCTTTGAAATACTGCCCAAAGGGAAAAATATGCAATTAACATACTATAAAAATAGTAATAATTTCTTAGCTCTATTATTTATTTCTCTCGAGAAGGAAACTGATAATTATGCCAATGTGAGTTTCTGTCACACTGCAAATAGTTGTTTTAAATGAAGTCCCAAGTGGAACCATAGCAATTCTAAGACAGAGCCAGTTTGATCTAGTAGCTAAGGCACTAGGCTATAAACCAGGAGATTTTGAATTCCAGTCCTCTCTAAAACATGAAACCCAAGCCAATCATTGTCTCTCAGTTCAATTCACCTCACAAGATTGTTGTAGGGAAAATAGGAGGAGAAAGGAATATTAATTATATCCATTGAATTATTTATAAAAACAATAAAAGATTAAAAAAACATTTTTAAAAAGGCTTACTATTGTCTACTTATCCATACCATAATCTGAATTAGGTTTTCTTTTGGTTGTTTGAATTTTTTCAGATATGAAATTAGTGAAAATCTGAATAATATAAGAACTATTAGCTATAAATTACAGTTGAGAAAATATTCTGATAAAACACATCTAACAGTGTTAACCAACCTTCAACATGCCAAATGTATAGAAATAGAACAAGTAAATATGACTTGTACAACATGATGTTTAGTGAAATGTGGAGTGAATTTCAATAGGCCATAACTGAGCAAAAGCTCAGTTGTACCCAAAACCAAATTAATATGCATTTTAATAAGCAATAATAATATGGTGAAGCAAAATTAGCAGGGCTTGTGTGGGAAACCAGCGTAAACCACAGAAATATACAAAAGAACAGTTAAAAACAATGCTAAACAAGATCCGTACAAGTAAACCAACCACAATCTGAATAGCAATGGAGTTTACTTGCATTAGAAAACTCAAAGTATTCACAGAAATTGAACTGCAAAGGTCTAATCAGGCAAATAAATCAAAGCCTCACCAGACATATCTCACATAGTAGAGACAAATGAGGGAGAGTTAGTAGTAGAATCAACATTGTTATTGAACCTTTTTCATTTCCTTGCCAGGAATTCGCTACTTTACCATCTCAGAAAGAACCAAGTCCTTTAACTGAAAAACAAAAGGAACTGAAACATATAATAGCTGAGCATCTAGAAAAAACACAAAAACAATGGAATAAAGTTGCCTGGATTGAACCATGTCCCAAAATAACAGCTAATCCGAGTATTAAAAAATGCCAATACTGTAATATCAAACATAAGCACCAGCTCACCACACAAAACTAACCAATGTATAACACAGCTGCAGTTACAACTGATTACCTTGGATGCAAAATTAACAAAAAGGAAAAAAGCCAAACATTTCACCACCAAATTGGTGAGAGATAAGGTTGAAAAATAAAATTGATGTGCTAAAATCAGAAGCAAGCACAGTAGAACAGATGAAAGAACAGAAATGAAAGAACAAAAGATCATAGAATATTTGATTTAAAAAAACATATGCTTACCAAGAGCTTGCAAATTGTTAACTAGATTGGTAGCAATAGCAATAGCACTTAGATTTATATTCTGCTTTACAGTGCTGTACAGCTCTCTAGGCAGTTTTACAGAGGCAGCATATTGCCCCAACAATTTGGGTTCTCATTTTACCCACCTCGGAAGGATGGAAGGTTGAGTCAACCTTGAGCCTGGTGAGATTGGAGCTGCCAAATTGCAGGCAGCTGGCAATTAGCAGAAGTAGCCTGCAGTACTGCACTCTAACCACAGTCCAACAGCATCTAGATACTAGGCTTAAACTGTCTCTTCCCTTCCTCCAACCTTGGTTGTTAATTCCTAATGGAAGGAAGGAAAAGTAGTTAATGGCAATATTGATGGTGTAAGTCATTCTAGCTTCATTCATCCAAAATAATTTTACTGAATAAACAAAACAGGGTGATAAACAGGGTGAGTGAGGCCTTTATTTTCAGGGATTTTTCATTGATTATATCTTTTAATATTAACATTTAGTCTCTAATTATTTATGAATCTAATTATGTTTTATTTGCTTCATTATTTACTATAGTCTATTTCTGGAATGTTACATAGAGCAACACATCTTTTTCCTGTTTAAAAACAAAACCATTCATCTTCCCCTTGCTTTTCTTTGTGACCTGTTCTTGTAGGAAAGTACAGGCTGTTTTCCAATGTTCACTATTAAAGTTAGAGATACTGTCATAATATTCAGTTTCCCCATCATTTCTCATATACAGCACTGAAATCATAAAATACCGAGAAGAAACAGAAAAGCCACCAAGTTTCAAAGGGATCGAACTCTCTCTTTCAAGGAAGCCTCTGCTTCAGCTCAGAAATCTGATTAATTAGGAATATTCAACTGATGCATCCTCGAACTGAAACAGTTTCAAAGCTTTGAGCAGACCTACTGACTTGCAAACAGGTTTATTTCATCTAATGCAGTAAATATTCTTGTATAACTTTGATGGAGATGTGATATAGCTGGAAGTATTCAGTCCTGCCGAAAACTTGGGAAATAATGTTACCATACACCTCATACAGAGACTCTTTTTTTAATTAATTGACATCAGTGCATTAATAGATATTGTGTTCAAAGCACAAATGTATCTCATATAGTTTCCATTAATTTTTTACAGCATACACACAAACGTTTGTTACTGTTTTCTCATAATACTGGTTCAGCCAGGATGAACAGAAAATATTTCTTACTGAGAAATTTAATCTCATTCCAATATTAAACATATTTTTGAATATGATACTTTCTTGAGAGTTATTTACCTCACCAATTCTACACTGAATCATGTAGATAACAAATTATGAATTTAGTTCCTATTAATCAATAAAGTTATTGAACAATACACTTGTTCTCAGCCTGCTTCAATAATGGAATTTACAGTACTAGCTATTTAGGCAATGTCAGGACAAAGATAGAATCTATTTCATTTGTCAGTTAAAAAAAAGAGTATGCTCATCTGATACTGCAGTGTTAAGCCAAGGATATAAATAAACAGAAAGATTAAATATATTTCTGAGGAATGCATAATAACATTACATGTCATCATGAAGTTAAATATTATGCTGAAGTTTTTAAGAAGAAGCAGGTACAGAGCAAGGATTTGAAAGGATATATCCTTCCTCATTTATGATACCTTGCTCTTCAATTCATTAATAATTTTAAGGAAAATACTGTAAAACCATACAGTTGAATAATTATTTATAAAACTAATGTTTTTAAGACATATTCTACTACTGAAACTAGTGAGTCTTTGCTAATGTCTTTTAAGCAGGTTTCCTATTTTAGTTCAAAGTGATATCCTTTAAATGTCAAGATAATATTCATAATTCATCTACATCGAGATAATTTTTTATTGCTGTACCTTTTTTTCTGAATGACTCTGAGGTAAATCACTATTAGTCATATTCAGAAGAAATGATACTTTCATTAAAGCTGTCATCCAGAATGCTTCAATACTTCAGCATGAATTAACCAATGGCATATTAATTTTGCTGGGGTAGTACATATTAGTCTCATCATGTACTAAAATGTACAATATGCCTTGGAAAATGTATTTATTTCCTGAAATAAGTACATGGAGAATGCTGCTTCCTTAATTACTTGTAAGTAAGACAGCAGGTTTTAATATTCTATTCAAGACATAATGTTTCAAAATATGTTTCTCAAAATGTATACAGTCTTCTACAAACCCTTCTGTACTGTCATATTGTAAAATTACGTGGAAGGGTTTTTTTCCCCCTAAAATTGATGATTCAATATCTAATGGTTTCAAGTTTTTAAGGATCATGTTTTAGGCAAATTGGGTGTGATTCTGAGGATAATTGAATGTATCAAGTCTCGAGCACCTAACTATAGACTTTTTTAATTAATAAGGAATGAAATTAATGTTAGAATATAAAGTATTTATAGAAATCTGATATATGAGTTCATACTTATGCAGTCATAGTAGTAGAGGTGAATAAATTTTAGGCATTCTTTCTTTAATTAATAAAACAGTTTCTTTTATTATACTCAATGGAATTATTCTCCAGAAACTGCGTAGGACTACAATTTTAATGACATAATCCTTATAATACTTTAAAGCTTTCAGTATTCCAATATCCACAAGTTATTCAAATAAATTAATGCCATCTTTCTGTAAAATTAAATGATTGAATGCACATCTTTAACTTGAGACTCAATAATATATTCAGAGACAAAGTATAACCAGAATAGTACAAATGTTGTAATGTACACACTGTTATCTAAATCTGCAATATATATATGCTAATATGAACTGGCAGTAAATCCTTTTAAACATAATTAATCTTCATCAATTTGAATGGTAAATGATAGGGGAAATATCAATAGTAGCATATGCTTATTCCTTTCAGAACTGTAACTCAGCAGGAATAAAATAAAACACCAAAGCAATGAAGTAAATGGAAAAAGTAACAAAATCATGATACCAACTATAATTTTCATTTTCTAATATTTACAGGAAATTATAAGAAATTATAAATTAGATTGCTGTTCCAAAATCTAGAGAACAATTTAAAAAGTAATTTATAATTAAAATAGTTTACAAATGCTAATAATTATTCTCACTTTCAAATAGTGCCCCTTTAAAAAGTGAATGGATGAAATGTTCTGGCTTGTTAAGTACAGCGGTGTTTGAATTAATTGCCTTTACCTTTAAAGTTTATGGTTTTTTTAAAGAAATAAACTATGTATACTATTAGGATGATTAGATGATGGCTGTCAAAGTCAGATGAGCAATAAAGGAATTTTGTGGAAACTAAATGGATTTATATTTAATATTTTTTATATTGAAGGTAAACTGAAACATACATCATATAACTTTTTCTAATCAAGACAACTGCATAATTAACGATTGAACAATGTTTGCATGGGAGGATGGAGACAGACATTTGTTTTTTAACAATTTACAATTGTTCCACCATAACTACTTATATGAAAATGAAATGCATCCAGAAGGATAGGGACAGGTGAAATGTAGTTGTAATGAAAGATAAATAGTTTACGATGTTATTGTTTGTTCATAAACAATTATAATAAAAAAGATAAGTGCAATAAGACAAGCATGCACCATGGATGTAAGCAGAAGGACTGATACCTGGCATTTTTCAAGCAAGCATCCAATTCCTCACCTTCCATAGTAGTATCAAATCTCTTTTAATTGTTTTTCTTTTAAAGTGTTGAGAGATAATTAGTGAAAAACATTGAATATAATAGATGGATTAACCTTTCAATTTCAGTTAGGCTGAGTTTCTCATTTTGTAACATAATTCAATTCTGCGTCATTTTTCAGATTTGTTCGCAGAGTTTCTTAGAATCTTTATTGATTCTTCATTTGCCACAGAAGTCCTGTAGTTTTTTTACTTGGTAATGTTATAAATGCTGAACTAACTTTATTTACTAGAAGTTCTTATAAAAAGGGAAGATTCACTAAATCTTATTGGATACTGACATCTCTGTTATACAGAAATTTACTGTTTAATCTTCTTTGAATCAGTTGCTACCTATCCATTGACATCCTTTGGCACACTAAGTTTGAGCTTTGAACTCCATGTTTGGATACCTTTTGGAAAACTTCCCTTGGTTTTTTAAAAATCTGCTTCCATTTCCCATGTCTTTATAGGCCTTGTCTCTCCTAACAGGTCTACTGTGATATCTTTGTCAAGTATGGTTTAGTTTCTCTTCTTTTCTTGGCAATTCCCACTGTCGGTTCTGGCATCCAATTTGGTTTTTTGTATCTAGGTCTTTGATAGTTTCTTGTGTCTTGCTCTTTGGTAGTTTCTCTTTTTCTGTTTTCTCTGGTTTCTATTTTTGAATCTATGGTCTGGTTCCTTAAAAACATCTACACAGAACTGGACAGTGTTTGCAGGATTATACTTATACTGAGAGTCACTGCACTGATTATAGGCTTGCAGCCCCCATTCAAGTTCCAGTTTTAAACCTTAAAACTCTGAATGGGTTAACACACATTCTTTAGTCAGAATATCCTGTCCAATCAGAATTAACAGGAACTATACAGTTTTCTTAACAAATATGAAATAAAAAGGTGTTTAAAGAACACACTTTTTGGTGAGGTAAGAGTGTTTGTATATGTGTGTTTACTTAGGTATGGCCTATATAATATTACAACTAACTTTCACAGTATTAGTATGACATCAGAATTTCATTGTATAACTGTGTCCAAATTAGCAGATTGGTTTTAGAAATACAAATTATATACAGTAAATCTCATTAATATGTAAACCAAATATTTTTTTACCTTGTCTACTTAATATTGGGACATCCTGTAATGTTAGAATCCCTCTTCTTAAACTGCATAATTGGATATCTGAGGTAAAACATACATTATGATTAGAAACAAGAGTTACAGTCCTAAAGAAGGATATGTAATAGGGAGTGTGGTATAAGTGCATATTTCTAAATATAATTACAAACTCTTTTCAAAGCTCCACTCTAAATATTCCAAATAGCAAATAGAGTCAGTGAGAACAGGTCTCAAAGCGGCCTACATTCAAGCAAGTTCGCAGTTACATAAATATGTAATATGTATATAATGTAGATATAATAATAATAAACTTGTAGTTTATTAAATACATTATGGGCAAAATCTACACCAATAAGTCTACACTCCTTTCACATAGAATTGAGAATAGTTAAGGATTTTTTCCCCCAGGTCTAGGGAACTAATATGATTATCCTTGGGATTCTTTTTACCTATCAGGACTAGGTAACTGTCTCTTAATTCATATCTGAGAAACTTTTAATCCAAAACAATGTCCCTGAAATTATGGTTTTTGATCATGTAGCATTGCTGTCACTGACCCTTGCAGTTCTAATCAATCGCATGTAAGATTTACAAATTGGTACTGTTCAAAATTAGCCATGTTCTGATTTGTATATGCCAAATGTCATGCCATAACGTATCTATAACGTATACTGTTGTTGCTCTCTAGCCAGAGAGACTAATATGCCCCAACTATATTGTCTGAAGCTCACTCTGCCCATTTACCCATGATGGGAAGCCAGAGTCCATTTCCTTCAGCATTTGGAGAAGGCAAAAGCAGCCATTTTAATCTGTGGCATGTGGTCATCCAAAGAGAAACCCACATCCCACACACAGAGCATCACTAGTGAGATTTAAATTGCCAGTATTTACTAATTTTTATGTTCAGCAGTAACTTAATACTGCCTATCTTATATTTGAGTTTCACTATATGTATCCCTATTTTCCTCAGTTTCACCATACTCTGTTTTTCCAATAAAGCATTCATATCTACGCACACGGTCCGTTTTATTGGAGGAGAGGTGGGTTTAGCTCCTGTCAAACTGCACACAGACTAACGTGCAGTGAGGACGAACACCAAACAATATAAGATGAATCAATGGAGATAACAACACTGGGTAGTAAAAATTATTAGATGGAATGGAAATATGTTTATAATATTTGTTAGCTGGAGAAGAAAGAAAAGTATTCTGTGTAATAAAATAAATATTATCGGTACCAATCAACAAAATTAAAACCATTTTAATAAATAGTCAGCTAAAGAGGCTGATGCGATGTATTATGTAGAAGTGGAATTGGTGATCTGAAGGGATATGAGCTTTGTGTGACCATGGAGTTATTGAAATATAATTCCAATAATCAGGCAGTACAAATCTCTATATGTCTATTTTAATTTGTGAATGAGTTTAGGAATAGTGAAGTATTTTTAATGTCTGATGAGGCATGCAAAGTCTCCTGATTGTTTCCTGAATATATTTGTTAAGTTTACCATTTTTTTCTTTCAGTGATACTATTAAAGCCTTGGCTGATATTTAGCAGAAGTTAAACTATATGTTTGTATGGCATGTATCTGATAATAACTCTGTTAATAGATGCATCATCTTAGAAGATAAATAAACAACAGAAAAGAGCAGTTACCTTTTGAAAACTAAAATTCATTTAGTATCTTGTGATAGATACAAGATTGGGATGAAATCAGCACGTGATATAGTAGAAGTAATAGATATGGATTTATTGGACATAAATAGTATTGTTTCATTTTGGAAGTTCTTGAAAATAAGACAGCTCAGGTATTCACAAAGCATTCATGATTTTGCTATGGCTTAGAGAAATTCTGAATAGGATGATTATTATAGGACAACCAAATACAGTGGTGGGTTGCTACCAGTTCGCCCCGGGGGCGGGAGGCTCTCCCCACCTGCCTGGACGTCATCAAATATGCTCTGCGCATGCACAAAAGAGGTGCACGCACGAGTGAAACAAGCCGGTAGCAAAGGTAAGTGAAACCCACCCCTGTCTATATACTATTAAAATTATTGTTTCTACAAACTTGAAGTCAGTGAAACAGTGCATTATAGGATAGTTCTATCTGCAGGATTTCAGTTAATCTCCTCAGCCAGGAAAAGGCATTGGGCAACATTAACCTAATGTCAGCCATTATTTATCAGCCCAATTTTCTATGTAAATATTGTTTCAGGGGAATCTGCTATGTGGCTAAGATGAATATGAAACAAGTAAATTTACAAATTGTTGTGAATACTTTTACAAGTTTGCTATAATGATATATTTGCACAATTGTCCAAGCTACACAAATGAATTGCCATTTAGAAAGGGCTGGAAAAAATAATCTTCTGGGACCCTGGAAAGCATCTGATCATCACTTTTGAAAATATTGGAATCAATATACAATAGTGTATATACAATTTGTTACCATTGTTCTTACATTAGTTATAATTCAATTATTTGTTTATTTATTTATTTATTAGATTTGTATACCGCCCTACTTCTGAAGGACTCAGGGCGGTGAACAGTTAAACGATAAATACAGAATACTGATCTTCAGAAACCGATTAAAAATACAATTGAATAGTTTGATTTAGAATGGAATTAAATTAAACATCTCAAATTCAGATGTAGGTAGATTCAGATTTAAAGAATTTAAAAGTGGTTTTAAGGGCAGTTAGGTCAGGCCGGCTTTCATGAATAGGAATGTTTTGAGGGCCCGGCGGAAAGCCCGAAGATCTGGGATTAACCGTATTTCCGAGGGCAGCTTGTTCCAGATTGTGGGTGCTCCCACAGAGAAGGCTTTCCCCCTGGGGGCCACCAGTCGACATTGTTTGGCCGACGGCACCCTGAGAAGTCCCTCTCTATGGGAGCGTACTGGTCGATGGGAGGTTATTGGTGGCAGAAGGCGGTCTCGTAAATACCCCGGTCCTAAGCCATGGAGCACTTTAAAGATGGTAACCAAAACCTTGAAGCACACCCGGAAGACCACAGGGAGCCAGTGCAGCTCGCGCAGGAGGGGAACCACATGGGAGTGCCACGCTGCTCCCATAATAACCCGTGCGGCTGCATTCTGGACTAACTGGAGCCTCCGGATGCTCTTCAAGGGGAGCCCCATGTAGAGAGCATTACAGTAGTCCATGCAGGAAGTGACGAGGGCATGAGTGACTGTATTTAATAAGTCCCGATCTAGAAAGGGTCGCAACTGGTGTATCAGGCGAACCTGATAAAAAGCTCTTCTGGCCACAGCTGTCAAGTGTTCTTCTAAAGACAGCCGTGAATCCAGGAGGACACCTAGGTGGGGTGTGGGGGCTAATGACTCGCCCCCAATAGTCAATGATGGTATAAATTGACTATAACGGGATGACGGAAACCACAGCCACTCGGTCTTGGATGGGTTTAGCCTGAGTCTGTTCCTCCCCATCCAGATCTGTACAGCCTCCAAGCACCGGGACATCACTTCAAGGGCATCATTGGGGTGGTTCGGGGTGGAGATGTACAGCTGGGTGTCATCAGCGTACTGGTGGTACTTCACCCCAAAACCACGGATGATCTCATCCAGTGGCTTCACATAAATGTTGAACAGGAGGGGTGAGAGAACCGACCCTTGTGGCACCCCACATACAAGGGGCCTCGGGGTTGATCTCTGTCCCCCTGTCAACACAGTCTGCGACCGGTCAGAGAGAAAGGAGGAGAACCATCGTAATACAGTGCCCCCCACTCCCAACTCTTCCAATCGGTGCAGCATGATACCATGATCGATGGTATCAAAAGCTGCTGAGAGGTCTAATAGCACCAGGACGGAGGAGCAACCTCTGTCCCAGGCTCTCCAGAGATCATCAACCAATGCGACCAATTTCCGTGCTGTATCCAGGCCTGAAGCCCGACTGGAACGGATCCAGATAAGCCGATTCATCCAGGTACTGAGGGAGCTGTCGTGCTACCACACTCTCAACAACCTTTGCAATAAAGCGAAGGTTGGAGACTGGACGGTAATTAGCTAATACTGCAGGGTCCAGGGAAGGCTTCTTGAGGAGAGGTCTCACCACTGCCTCTTTCAAGACAGTAGGAAAAACACCCTCACTCAGAGAGGCATTTATGATTCCCTGGTATCAATTACATGATAAAGCTAAAGCATATGTTTTAGCTTTTCAAAAAAATATAGAAAATGTATATTTGAAACATGATCTCGGCTTTCCCTACATGCCTGTTCTGGCGCCGGGCAATTCAATCAAATCACGAACAACATAGATGATGTAAACCCAGTTTTAATGTCAGTTACTCAACAGCATCAGGTGAAAGCCGGATCACTAGAATGGAAAAAAGTCAGAGCTGAGGGTGTCAGCACCTCAGCCCACTTTATACTTCCGTTTGTGTTTTAAATTGGTCCCAGCTGTTTGAATCCACCGCAGAGGGTGCTGCAAGCGACATGTCTTTGTTTTGTCATCTGTCCACATTGCTCTGTCCACACTCCACCCGCACGCCACTGAGGCACTGGACTCACGCCATCCGTCTGCTCGTGGTTTGCCTCACTGAGCCCCCCAATCAACCATCACCAACGCCCGAGTGACCTAACATACTACCTCAGCCCTGTCGCCACCATCAAAACCCGTGTTCATTGTCGTTTCTTCTGGCGTTGCCTATCATCAGTTTCGGCATTACTGCCCGGCATATCTTCTGGGTTGCCTCTCATCCGACCATCTCCCGCCACTGTATGGTATTGAGGGGTGCTTTGACACTCGACACATGGGATGACAATCCCAAATGAATGGTCTTCTACAGCATGTTTATTACATTAGAGAAAGAGAACTAATTCAAACTGGAATTAAACTCTGATAGTCAAAAGATAATGTCTGCATTATAATGAAATCCACCAGTAATGTGCAATGCTTGTCTTCTGAATGATGTCAAGTTCTTTTGAAATGTAGGTTCACTCCTGCTGCAGGCTGTTCTATCTATAAGCTAATAAAAAAACTGAAGAGATATGAAATGCTGAGACTGATGATACTCTGCTTTTCAAGCAATTTGCCATGGTCAAGTGATGAAGGAAAAAGGCAAAAAGAAAAAAAAAGACTTGCACTGTCAGTTTCTTTTACACAGAATATTTTGTCATGATCAATAAAAACATTTTCACCTTGGATTTAAAATATATATCTTTTTAAAAAATCCATCTCAAGTGTTAACAGGTGTGAATGATCTGACTCACTGAAACATTTCATACAACTATTTTTTTTCACATGCTGCTAGTGAATATTTTGTATTCAAATTTTATCACTTTAACATAATTAATAATAGATTTTTATATAATAAGAAAGGATATTTGTACAAAAAATAAGCTAGGGTTTATTTATAACTACATACAAGTTTATATAAGGTTAGATATTAGCATAAAAGTTAATAGTTACTTGATTTATTTTTTTTAAATACAAAAACAACTGTTTCCTACTTTTCTTTCTTATTTAAAATACAATAGTTAATTACTGTATTCTCCTGCAACCATATCCATAGTTATCCATAATGACTTAAGTTCATGAACTCTATGAAAAGCTACATGTTTCAATAAATTCCTCATCTGTTTCTTATAGAAGAGTCCAACTCCAAAGGTAGCCCTGTTTCTAACTAGAACGCCACAAGCATAGAAAAAATGGGTGGGTGGGTGGAGGGAATTGTGTGATGATGGAGGGGTTCTGAAATTCTAGTATACAATAATTATAACTTGCTGTATCAAAAACAGTACATTGTATGTATTGTCTTTTTTCCCTATTAGGCTTATAGCTTTATTCTGTAAGAATTCATTGATGCTTTATTGTTTTAAGATCAGCGGAAGGTTGAACATTTACTTTTTCTAGAAATCTCATAATGAAGACTACATAATATGTTGTTTACACTATTGTACAAATTATTGGAGAATTTTAATGGATATTTCATTATACTCAACGTTTTTTTCTACCAGTCTATACTTACCTTTCTGTTCACAAGGGGAAAAAAAACACAATGAAGCAATAAAACAATAAAACCTTTAGAATTAAAAAGCTCAGTGAGAAGACTTATCACGAAAACCATCTTTTCTGTTTGTATGACTTACCTTCTCTCCTTGTCTCAAAAATTATAGGCCTAGAGGAAGAACTTTTATTGAAGATCACAACATATGGCCAGACTTTAATAAAACTGAATAGTCTGTCAGGTATAGCAGCTGCAAGCTTTGAAATATTTTAAATATAAAATCAGTATTTTAATGCAAAAATAAATTAAGAGTCATATCAGTGGGAAGTACAAGGATTATACCAGGGTACAATTCAATAGCCTTCTTTTTCTACAGGGATAATTTAAACTTCACTCAGTTTTAATGCTTATTCATACCAAAGTCAATATGTAGCAATGTATTTTGGAAGTAATATCCATCTAACTCAGTTAAACTTACTTTATTGGAAACAAACATGATAACTGTATTGTATACCATTGATAAATTTTACTATCCAATAATGAATTTTACTGTGAATTATGAATACAGAATTGGATTTAATACTGACATAGTACTCTATCCTGACTGTGCCAAGTGACTGGGATGTTGGCAAATGTATATTGATTTGCAAGATAAACTTTATATTAGGGATCCTTATTTGCATAGAATAATGCAAACAAAGGGTATGCTTGAAGTAAAATTGCCCTTTATGCTCCTGTCACACTAGCTAAAATGTACTAACATGAAGCCATTCTTATTTTTACTGTTAGATGACATTGTGCCTCCTGCACGAGCACAATTAATATTGGTAAGTCAGTATATTACTTCTCAAAATTACAGTAAAGCATTATGCAAAGCATTACTTGATCAATGTAATGATGTGTGGTGAAAATCAATATTTCTCTGGTGATTACCATAGCAGATGGATGATTGTGATTTAGAATGTAAATTGGTGAATGGTAAAGAATTTTAATTATCAATGAGATGAAAAAAATAGGTATATTTTATGAAACTACAAGAAATAAGTAAAGTATAATGATGATGATGATGATGATGATGATGATGAACCTTCAGTTGTGTCTGACTCTTCTTGATTCTATGGGGCAAGTTTCTCCATATCTTCCAAACTTGCACAATGTCTTTGTTCTATGCTTTGGCACAGTTCTTATTAAAAATAGTCAGATCTTGTGGAAAGGAAATGATAAATATATACAGAGAAATAAATAATGAAAGGAAAGTGGGCATAATAGAAGAAGACATGAAAACTGGTTGTAGCTAAATTAAAAGAATTATGTTACTATATAGGGTATCATAAAAGTATCTGGAGTAATGCTGCTGAAAAGAATGAAAAATATGTTTGATGTAATTATGAAGTGAAAAGAAGTGTGGATAAGAAAAATGCATCTAAGAGAATGATTGCTGTGAAAATATGGTTGAGAGGCAGATATTTATTTTCTCTGATGTATCTATCTGTCGATCAATATATTTATCAATCCATCAATCGATATATAGAGATAGATAGATAGATAGATAGATAGATAGATAGATAGATAGATAGATA
>WNWU01000016.1:14781996-14806329 GCA_012654045.1 Ptyas mucosa | reverse complement strand
ATAGATAGATAGATAGATAGATAGATAGATAGATAGATAGATAGATATCAGCATGATGGGTTTACTTTCTTTGTAATACTTTTGTTTTACAGAATATTGAAATATTTAAAAACAGCATATAATATACACAAATGTAAGGAGCTCCATTAATGGAAAACTCTATGTCTAGTATCACAAAATGAGTAATTCATTTGATTTTTTCCCATGTCAATACACCCTCCTATCGCATATATGATCTTAAATTCAGGAAGATCTGTCAGCATATATCAGTAGATTTAAGGAGATTACTTAGAAATATTTCCAAGATGATAACAAGGATTTTTATTTACTTTAAAAAGCTATAAAGTTGCCCACAGGAATTTTTGTCTGCTTCAATGAGGCAATCATCTCATTTAGGTCTATCACTCTTCATAGATAAAGAGCCGAGGTGGAGCTAAAACAGTCACTTTATTTTGCTGTTAGCTTCTGAGTCTATGAAATTGCTATTATCAAGTAAACAGTTTCTATGAAAAAAAGGAACATGCCTTTTCAAAGATTTACACAGTTCTGATTTCTAAGATCCATCAGCACCTAATTAGTATTTAAGGGTAACTTACAAAAACATAAATAACATAAGATTATAATGAATTTGTTTTTACAAAGAATTACATGAAAAGAAAGAAAGAAAGAAAGAAAGAAAGAAAGAAAGAAAGAAAGAAAGAAGTATAAAGAAAAAATGTCTTGACTTTAATTGAAGGAGCCTGAGTGGCGCAGTAGACTAAGGCACTGTGATTAACATTCAGCTGCCTGCAATTACTGCAAGTTCTAATCTCACCAGGCTCAAGGTTGACTCAGCCTTCCATCCTTTCTAAGGTAGGTAAAATGAGGACCCAGATTGTGGGGGCAATAAGCTGACTTGTATAAATATACAAAAGTATGAAGGCTATTGCTTAACGCATTGTAAGCCACCCTGAGTCTCCGGAGAAGGGCGGCATATAAATCAATTTTTTTAAAAAAATGCTTTCTTGCAAAAAAAAAAAACCTATTTATTCTAGGTATACTATAGGCAGGCTAGTTTCAAAAATACTTTTTTTCAAAAGGCAACTGGACTGATATTTCCTTGAGGAAGAAAACATTTCACTTCTCATCCAAGAAGCAAAATGTTTTCTTCTTCTTCCTCAAGGAAAAAATAGTCCAGTTGCCTTTTGAAAAAAGCAGCCTTGAGACAACTATGACTGGAATGAATGATAATATCAAGACATATAAGCAGGGTATCAAATCCCAAAGAGTACTTGATGGTAGTGAAGGTAGGGTGGATGTGGATGTCTTAAAAATATCTTCAAGTAATGTTGTTTTACTATATGGTCAATCTACGGATATTTAGATGAAGTTAGCATTTACCATGACTTGTATCTGAAGAAATAGATGAACATTTTAAAACTTTCACAACTAACTGTTGTGATACTTGTAGTAGGTTAAAACATGATTATCATCCATGCTATACAGAATGAGTCTGATAAATACCACATGAGTATCTCATTCATCTAAGATACACCAAGGGGTTTCCTTCTAATACTGTATTTTTCAGAATATAAGACACACCGGAGTATAAGACGCACCTTAGTTTTTCGGGAGGAAAATAAGAGAAAAGCTGATTGGCAGTGGATCAGCCTCCTGGAATAGTCCCAATCAGCTGTTCCCAGAGGTGAACTTTAGCAACGGGTTCGTCGGTTGTGAGCGCTGCACCTTGCTTTTTTTTCAGCCTCTGAAACCTCCGTTTGAGAGGGGTTTTTTTAAGCCTCTTTTTTTCCAGCTGGGTGGGGCTACATTCGGACTATAAGACGCACCCAGATTTTCACTGTCTTTTTGGAGGTAAAAAGCTGTGTCTTATACTCTAAAAAATACGTAATTGCATTCATTAAACCAGATGTTTTTGAAATTATTTACACTCATACAGAATGTTATAAATCTTTATATATTTATAATTGGTATAAGTATACCATATAGTGCTAACAGACAAATTAATGGGACCAAATTTATTTATCTCAGAGGATAGAACTCTTTAGTTTTGTGCTTTTTTGTTTTGTTTTTGTTTTGCAGTAGTGATTAATTGTCACCTCCAATAAAGCTAATTTTAATTAGCTGCTTGTATCTTAGCTGAGATTTTAGCTGATTGAAAATATATTTAAACAATTAGGGGGGGAAAAGAAGAAAAAGAACATCAAACTCATTGTAATACATAAAAAACCCTTTAATAACTAGATAATAGTTTTTACAGTCCAATTCTTTTAATTGTGAATTAGAAATGTAAAATGAAAAGAAATAAAGCTAAGAACAAAGCCTTTTACTACTAGTAAAATTTACAAAAAGTTGACTTAATCACCATCCATTTATGATGATACTAGCCATTCAGTATTCAAGATAATATGGTGCAGAAATAAAGCATTATGGAAGTGATCCATCAATTAATTCTGAAGAAGCAATTTTATCATGTATCATGTGTCTTTTAATTTTTGTGAGTAAATAAGTTTCGGGTAAAAGTTTTCTAAGTTTCCTAAACATTATTAGTGCAGAAGGAATATTTTAAACTTCTCCTCTAACAGTTTTGAAACATTTCTAAGGCAAGTTGAGCATTGAATGCTAATTTTGTTTTACATATTTGTGGAACTATTTTTTTTTCTCTGCCTGTATCTCTCTTTAATTATGCTCATTAGTATTTAGCAGGTACAGTCAAGGACAATAGCTGTTAGCCATGAATTTTCCAGTGGTACCATCAGTTCTTTCAATAAGTCATCCAATTCTCTTCCTTTAGATAACTATATCACTCAAATTGCATTCCCACTTAAAAAAACACCTTTTCTTTTAGTACAAGATGAACAGAAAGAACTTAGATTTTATAACTCTATGGACTGTGCAATTCAAGAAGTTAAAATCTTTTATCAGTAATGGTTAGCAGACAGATAAGTTTTCCAAGAAAAATGATAAAGGTAGAGCATATGCTACATGAATTCTGATTTGATTCAGGTATAGATGGATAATTTGGAACCTGATTTAATGAATGACTTATTTTTTTAAAATATAACTTTTACTAAAGTTATATCTTAAAAATATAGATTTAAAGGTTTTTAAAAGGAAGATAAAGACTAATAGAAACCAATATCAACTAAGAAAAAGAAAAAGAAAGAAATCAAAAAGAAAACTAAAAGTGCAAGAAACAAAAAAAAATAAAAAGAGAGGGAGAAAAAGAAAAATAAATGAGAGAGAAAGATGTTATTCATATTTAGAATTGAAATATGAATAGTAGTAAGAAATAAATGGGAAATCATGATTGTAAAAATGAAATGAATAATAATGGAATATTTGTCTTTGTATTTTTGAAATCTAGACAATGATAAGTTTTTATTTTTTTATTTTTTTTAGAAATATGAATAAGTATAAACTGTAACAATTGAAATACCTTTAATGGTATATGGTGGTGAAAGTAAAAAGGATTAAGTTGTAGCTTGGATAACAGCTAGAACATTTTTAAATTTAATTAGGGAAATTGTAACGATTGAAATATTTTTAATTATATATTGTGATGAAAGTAGGAATGATTAAGGTGTGATTTGGAGGATTATATGGCAAAACTATTTGGGTTATTGAGAGAGTTTAAGATGTGAAAATGAGTAACATGAGGGGAAAGCTCTATTTAACTAGGGAATTGTAATAATTGAGATACTATTAATTGTATATTGTGTTGAAAGCAGAAATGTTTAAGTTGTGGTTTGAAGGAATATATGGAGAAAATTATTTGGTTTATTATTATTGGTAAATATAATTAATTGATTTGTAAGAAATTGGATTACATGGAAATAATTGGAATATTCATGTTCATATTGATTAATATAAAAAAGATAGTTATATAACTAATTGATTTATATTAAAATGTTGAATTTGTATTAAACAATTGTAATATTACATAATTAAGGATGGATATAAAAATAGATGACAATGGGAAGGAGTATACTATAGAATGGAAGGGAAAATTGAATTTGATTAAGATTAGAGATGAGGATGAAGGTAATATTGGTTTTTTAAAAAAATAGATGAGGAATAAATATGGCAAAAAGGAAATATAAAAATTGTAAATTTAATTGAAATGACTAAACACTGTTTAAATTTGTGAACCCGCCAAAAACTCTGTTCAAAGAAAATACACTGTAGGTTTGTATGTGTGTTTGTCTAAAAAATAAAAAAAAACTTTTTATAAAAAACAAAAAATGTAGATGCATCTTATACTCCGGTGCGTCTTATACTCCTAAAAATATGTCAATTATAAATTTACCTCTTACTCCGTGGTTACATTACCTCTTCTTTTTGATTATATATAATAATCACAACCATAAATCATAAGTGCATTTTTATATATCTCATAAGGCACACATAAAAGTACATAAGGGAGTTCCAATCACCAATAAACATAGATACTGTCTAGGATAAGTTAATTTAGTATCTCAGCAAGTTATATCATCTTCTGCAACCATTCATCCATAGTGAGTAGGACCAAATCTTTTTATCTTTGTGCATATAATAATCAGCTGTAATTATACAAAAATAAACTTCAATTATATTTTTTTCAACAGTTTGTCTATTAATTACAAAAGAAAAACCTCTGCTCTCAATTGTATATTAATCTTTAAAATCCTCTCAATCAGTAGATGCTTTTGAATCCAGAATTTTCTAGCTTTTGTACATATCCACCAAACATGACAAAATGTCCCTTACTGTGGTTTACATTTCCAAGATAAATTTGAAGTGCCCTTATACATTGTAATTTGTAGATGATAGTCTGGTAACATATACCAACTATACATCATTTTATATAAAATCTATTTTAGATTATAGTATAATGTTAAATTTAATCCTTTTAGCTCCATATTTTCCTTTTGTTCTATTTCTATATTATAACCAAATTCTGTAGCCCAATTTGTCATAATCTTCTTTCACTTGTTTTTATTTCAATTTTTATAGAGATTTATATACATTTTAGCAATTATAAATTCATAATTTGTACACAGTTCTATTTCAAACATAATGTTCAAACCCATAAATTATTTTGCCTATTTTAAATCTTTCTAATAGTTTTAAGTAAGAAAGCCACTGACAACTATATCCGCCTTCCACCAGTTTTTCTTGCCAAAATCTTTTCAGGCAGGTTATATTTATTCCATATTCTCAATATGAATTAATCCATATTAACTTTGATTTTATTGTACCAGAAATATCATGCTACCCAAATCTCAGGTCATGCCCATTTTTTCACTGAAACTAAACAGAGCATGCTGCAAATGTAACTTCAAATCAGCAAACCCAATCCTCCTATTTCTTTGCATCATGTTATATTCAACTCATAGTTTTTTTCCTGCCATAGAATTTACATATATTCTTCTAACATTGTTTAAATGATGCATCAGTTGTCAAAACAAACACACCATTCTGAAACAAAAATACCTTTCTAGACAAGACATTCATTTTTTATTACAGAAATGTTCTCCAGTAATGACAGCTGTAGTTTCTCCCATCTTACCATATCTTAACATACAGTAGTTATTTTGAAATAACATACAATTCAGGTTTGTCATAGTGACAACTTGATATTTTATCTTCTTCTCAATCTTTTTATTCATCACTTCTGTTCAATCTTCTATTTTCATATGTGTGTGTATTCAACTTCTGTTTATTAATTTTGAAATATGCTAATGCAGCAAATTCTTTTAATTTGTGCATTAATATTCCTTCTCTGTCCTATCTCTGCGGTTAGTAAAGCAATCCTCTCCTTCCCTCCATTCTTGGTGCTTTTCTGGTGGTTGTCATTATAATTCTCTTCCTTTAAGCTTTCCTAAAATTACTGCTGTTATTCTTAACTAATGCAATGTATATAATCTTTTAAGAGCCAGTAAAATATGATTTATCCATCTGTGACCTTAACATTTTAAGGGGGTGGGGCCGCACACATTCACAATCACATGCATGCGCTTTGGGTACTTGGTCCAGAAAAAGTTAGCCCTCACTGTCTTAATATGTAGTATCCAAATAACTTAGGAATTTCTACTGCTGATCTAGCTATCAGGAATAAAAATGTAAAAAATCCTTTTTCAATTCCATTATCTGCCTTGAAAATTCTGAAATACATTCTACTTATAGTGTAATTTTTACTTCTTTGAATATTTGCTTACATTTCATTTGTCATATGTCATATGTTCTCTTCTGTTGACAATCCCTCTGACATTTTGATGAGTAGCCATGAGATATTTGTGATATTCCTATTGAAATTCAGTGCCAAATCTGTAATATCACCACTGTAGATCTTGTTTAGAAATTTAAAGATGTGTGATTTCCATAATTTTTACTTCTTTTAGTAGAGGTTGCTTACTTGCTGTTCAAATAACAAATACTTTACATATTTGAGATTGTCTTTTTAGATTGAGTTGGATACTTAATTATTGATTTCTCAAAATTTGTTCAGTAGGAAATATCTCATATATTTATTCTTAATAATTATTATAATAATAATTTGGAGTCATGTGGAATTGAGAACCTGCTTATTATTCAGTCTCTTTTATTTCACACAGCATCGTTTGAGATCCCAAAGAAAAAAGAAAGGATCTACATAGATTTAGCAAGGAAAAGTAAAACTCAGGCAACTTGATAATTTCAGAAATTCTCACGAGACTTATCTAATTTGAAGTTGTATCCAAAATTCTTCAAAGACATCAATGTGTCTTCTTTTATCTAAACTAGTCATAGGTACTTACCCCACCCTCAAACACAATTATATATCAAGTATATTATAATAAATACAGTTAAACTCATGAAAAAGTTACAGTTATTAGAGTGAACAATTTTTATTTTGGAGTTAAAACAATGTTATATACAACTTCTTTAGGGATTGGGGTAATTCTATTTATTTATTTATTTATTTGTCAATAACATATTAGGTAATTTTATTTTTTTTATTTTTTTATTTATTTTGTTGAGTACATATTAGATAATATGTATAAGTATAAGCATGAATTGAATACATAAAATGAATACAATTAAAGGGAACATTAGGACAGGGACGGTAGGCACGCTGGTGCTCTTATGCACGCCTCTTACAGACCTCTTAGGAATGGGGTGAGGTCAACGGTAGACAGTCTTAGGCTAAAGTTTGGAGCGGTTCACTTTAAATTTGTATCTATTGTATACTCATGTATTGTTGTGGTTGAAGCTGTAGTAGTCATTGACAGGTAGGGCATTGTAGCAGATGATTTTATGAGCTATGCTTAGGTCATACCAAAGGCAGCGTAGTTCTAAATTTTCTAAACCCAGAATTTCAAGTCTGGTGGCATAGGGTATTTTGTTGCGAGCAGAGAAGTGCTCTGGTTAGTAGTGTAATATTACCGGAGAAGAAGTATATATATATATATATAAGAAGAAATATATATTATAAGTAATGTATGTATGTATGTATGTATGTATGTATGTACGTATAAGCATGAATTGAATACATAAAATAGATACATTTTCACACTTCCATGGAGAGAAGGATTTTTCTTGAAAATCATGAAAAATTGAGCATTTGAAATTCTGCTGTGAAACCATAATAATTATTACGACAATACTACTTGTAATCAGCAATACTTCTTGCAGCTTCTCAGCACTTGAAGCTGAAAAGAGTTTGGACATTTCTTGAGAAAATGATTTGAAGCATGTCTCCAAATCTACCATGAAATACTTAGAAAGATAAAGGTTTTGGAAGACCTTTGATAGTCTCCAGATAGAATACTCTTTAAAATCTGTTAGAAGATCTCAAATATGCAGTGTATGCAAGGAGCCTTATAAATAGTTTTGAGACAAAATGTGCAAAAAAAGAGAGAATATAGAAATATTCAGATGACAGCATGAAACATTGGGATGCTATTATTTTTCCCAAAGAAGTTGTTATAATGCTGACTGAAAGGATGACTGATATTTTTACACCTTTCATATTCATCTTTCATATTCACATCTACAAAAGCAATGGTTTTAGAAAGCTTAATAGCTATGCAAAGTCAGCAAACAAAACACAGTAAGAATTGCTAAGTGCATTTAATAATTACTGAAAGCTCAGAAAAGTTAGCCTTTAAATAATTCCTGTTTAGATATCTTCCATATGATAAGGCAGTAATAACAATTTTTTGTCATGATAGTCAGAAAAAATAAATACCAGTATTATGATTGCCTGAATGAAATTTCCCTTAGTTATTTAAAAATTCAAAGAGACATAGATAAATTGTGAAAGTTATATGGGCAAAACTGATTATGTTTCTCCCAGAATTCTCTATATAAAGAGGCAGGCAAGAGTATCCTGGTGTTGCTCACTTCTAAGTGAATACTTTTTCTGATTTCTTAAGTCATGGTGTTTTTTTTGGGAAAAGTTATTAAGTAAAATAATGCAATTTGTAGGCAAGTTCCTTTGGTATCTTTGATATTACAAGTGCCTCTCTGAGGGAGGGTGCCTTTCCTGCCGCCTTGAAAGAGGCGGTGGTGAGGCCCCTCCTTAAGAAGCCATCCCTGGATCCAGCTGAATTAGCTAACTACCATCCGATCTCCAACCTTCGTTTTGTGGTGAAGGTTGTTGAGAGCGCGGTGGCACGACAACTTCCCTGGCACCTGGATGAAGCTATCTATCTGGACCCGTACCAGTCGGGTTTCAGGCAGGGGTACAGCACTGAAATGGCATTGGTCGCATTGGTGGATGATCTCTGGAGGCCTCGGGACAGGGGTTGTTCCTCTGTCCTAGTCCTATTAGGTCTTTCAGCGGCTTTTGATACCATTGACCATGGTATCATGCTGCAGTGGTTGAGGGGGTTAGGAATTGGGCGCACCATTTTGCGGTGGTTCTCCTCCTTCCTCTCTGACCGCTCACAGTTTGTGTTGGCAGGGGGGCAGAGGTTGACCTCGAGACGCCTCACATGGGGAGTGCCGCAAGGGTCGGTCCTCTCGCCGCTTCTGTTCAACATTTATGTGAAGCCGCTGGGTGAGATCATCCATGGGTTTGGGGTGAAGCATCATCTGTACGCTGATGATACTCAGCTGTACATCTCAACCCCAGACCACCCCAACGATGCCCTTGATGTGATGTCCCGCTGCCTGGAGGCCGTGCTGGTCTGGATGGGGAGGAACAGGCTCAGACTCAACCCTTCCAAGACCGAGTGGCTGTGGCTCCCAGCATCCCGATATAGTTAGCTGGTGCCATCGCTGACTATTGGGGGTGAATCACTGCCCCCTACAGAGAGGGCTCGCAATCTGGGTGTCCTCCTGGACGCATGGCTTGTCAGGGAGTTGATTGATCCCATCCTGGCTCTGGGATAATCACACCCTGGTTTAGAGGTTTGGACCGTGGCTTTTCCTCGAAAGTATACATTAAGAAAATAAAACCCGAAGAAGTATTTCTATGAAAACTCATTTTATTGTAAAGTAAAAATAAAGATAACTCTTACTATCTAATTAATTGGCTACATCTTGCCAGCATTCCTGCCTCACCTCTTGGCAGGAGAACAAAGGAGTAAGAAGAAGGATAAAGGAGGCTAGAAAAGGAATGCACGCTTGCACACTTAATACTGATAACAAAACTTGGCAAAACTACAGTAAGCCTATTAGACCAAAAGTGACAGCTCAGTTGGGAAATACAAGAATGCAGTGACATGGCTGTCTTTAGAAGAGCATATGACGGCCGTGGCCAGGGGGGCCTTTTATCAGGTCCGCCTGATTCGCCAGTTGCAGCCCTTTCTGGATCGGGATGCCCTGCGCACGGTCACTCATGCCCTTGTCACCTCCCAGTTGGACTATTGTAATGCTCTCTACATGGGGCTCCCCTTGAAGAGCACTCGGAGGCTCCAACTGGTCCAGAATGCAGCCACACGGGTGGTTATGGGCGCAATCTGATGTGCCCACGTGACACCCCTACTGCGTGAGCTGCACTGGCTCCCAGTGGTCTTCCAGGTGCAATTCAAGGTGTTGGTCACCACCTTTAAAGCGCTCCATGGCATAGGACCCGGGTACCTTCAAGACCGCCTTCTGCCACCAATAGCCTCCCACCGGCCAGTTCACTCCCACAGAGAAGGGCTCCTCAGGGTGCCATCGGCCAAGTTATGTCGGCTGGCAACACCCAGGGGGAGGGCCTTCTCTGTGGGAGCCCCAGCCCTGTGGAATGAACTGCCCCCGGAAATGCGTAAGATCTCCAACCTCCGGGTGTTTCGCTGTGCCCTTAAGACCTGTTGTTCTGTCAGGCTGGGCTATCAACGTAATTTTAATTGGGTGTGTTAAATTTTGGGGTTTTAAAGTGAGCCAAAATTATTTAAAATTTTTAATTATTTTAATTGATGTCTGTCTTGTGCTTTTAATAGGCTTACACCACCCTGACTCCTTCGGGAGAAGGGCGGTATAGAAATAAAATAATAATAATAATAATAATAATAATAATAATAATTGTTGTTATTATTATTATTATTATTATTATTATTATTATTATTATATCTAGTAAAATACAGCATCTGAGGAATTGGCAATAGTTGATGACTTGGAATGGCAAGTGTTGGTCCTTCTACTTCTGCCAATCCTTAATAGAGATCCTTCAGAGGAACAGGTTTGCCAAAAAATTAGTAATAATAACAATAATAACTACTGTGTGACCAACCATAATAATATCACAAACAAATATACAAAATCACCATCAGTAAATTGCAAAATGCAGCTTTACTCGGAACAGCTTACTGCACATTCTGTGAAGTTACCTTTAACACCATCAAACATCAACATCTGCCTATCTCAGATCAATTGATAGGTGGATAAAAATGCCAACTCCAGTCTAAACAGCTGGATATCTGTGTGACCGACCATAGTAGACAATGTATTAAACAACATCTGTCTAACCCAGGTGCTTGGAAAGAAATGAACAGAAGACAGAAATGCCAAATCCAGTCTAAACATTTAGCTAACTGTATAAGCAATCATAATAATAGTAAGAAAGCAAAGATAGTACAATAATGACAAGCACCTTGGGTGCAATTCCAAAACAACTGGAGCATTACTTGGACATCATCAGCATTTTGTTGTATACATAATGTACAATGACAATAAAGGCTTTGAACTTTGAACTTCAACAAAATCACTCTCAGTCAATTGCAAAAGGCAGCTTTACTTGAAACAGCCTATATCATGTGACAATGTATTTAATATTATTAAACAACAGCATTTGGATACCCCAGTCTGTTCAACAAAAATGCCATAACCAGTTTAAATCTGGCTGACTCTGTGACCAACCATAATAATTGAAAGGATTTATTCAAAAGCAATAAAGTAGTGCATCTATCAGAAAAAGATGAATCCAGTCACTCCCCCAACAAACAAGAAGTCAATGCTAACAATTATAATCATTATCAGGTTAATTATTGTATCTTCTTGGGCCAAACAGCATGCTCAAGATATCCTGTTGTATTGTAGCCTGATTGGACGTGCAGCTATTTCTGGGCAAAGTAAACTCATACATCAAAATAATGCTTAGGAATCCATATCCCTGGTATCTCTTGTGGGGACTGATGCCAATAGTATGGTCACAAAGAGAGTTAGTCTCCCATAAAACATTTATATATACATTCTTTGCAGTTTAACACATTTGTATCTACAAATCTGGGTGAGAGAAGCTGTAAGCCATAATTGTATTTAAACATCAAGACAGTTACCAGAACATAAAGACAGTTACCAGAAAGCAGAGTTTAGATTTTTTTTTAACACTATGGACTATTTAAAGGAGGTGAATAAATCTGAATAAGGAAAATTACAATCTGCTTCCTTTAGCAGAAGAGGAAGCTCAATTAGCTTGTTAAATTATTCATAGTGAAATTTGCTAAACTCTAGCACCATTCCCATCTCCATTTAATTTTTGGCATCACTGCTAAGCCTACTAACAAGGGTACCAATTAGTGCCAAAGAGAGGTGATTAATGTCTTAAGGAAAACAAATCATCCACTGCAGCTTTTGGTTTGCACTATAGGCTAAAATGTTGAAAGACAAGAGATATGTCTAATTTAATCCAAATCATGATATCAGTTGAAGGATGCATAAAATCTATGATGGAAATATGAAATATTTCAAGAAAAATTAAATACATTTGCATAATATCTAGGTGCTGTGAGTTAATTCTGATATATTTTTTGCAGAAAAAAAATAAAATGTTTCAGTAGTCATTTTTTAAGATAAAAATACAGTTAAATATAAATCAGTTTGCAACAGATATATATCTATTCTGTTAGTATTTTTAAAGATAGCAATGAGATAAGAATCAATTAACTAGTGATTGGAACTATAGTGCTTGAGGTCTCTGGCTTTTGGGTTGCAGCTTGTTTTTCCCATAGTTACTTATGTTGGGGGTGGGGAAGCTTTTTCATCCTTTGGATTTAAGGAGGAAAGCTGAAATGATTCCATTTGCCCTCTGGACTGGCATTCCTCATGAACAAATGATGGAAATCAAGGTTTCCCCAATCAACTGGTGAGTTGAGCAATAGGGAGGCAATGCATTTCATCATGTTGGCATCTGTGATGCAGTCTAAATTTATGGACACTAGAAATGACCTTCCTCATTTCCAATACACTTTGGATTATCATTCTTCAGTTGAAGATATAATTTCTTCAGATATAGAGGAGGAGGAGGAGGAGGAAAGAGAAATGTTTCTTTTTGATGCTTTTCATTATTTCTGGGATTATATTTAGAAATGTTTATGAATTTTACTTCATTTTGCTTGCCACACAAAATGCTGATCATAAAAGGCTTTAAAATATTTAAATGGAAAATATGCGTTTCTTTTTGAAAGAGTGAAGTTTTTTTAAAAAACCAGTAGAGAATATTTTTAATAAATTTGTGCTGTGATATCAGAGTCTGAAATTCTGGATTGAAAGTCCTTTTTTTAAATTTTACCTGCATACCTCAATTTTGGCAAATAGGCAAAAAAAAAATTATAAATGTTTATTTAGCAACTGTTTGGGACAGCAACCAAACATGACAGGTACTGACTTCAACAGATAGTTAAGACTGCAGAAAAACTAATTGCAACCAGCCTGACTTCCATTCAGGACTTATATACTACACAAACCAGAAAGAGTGTTGAGGAAATATCTACAGATCTCTCACATCCTGGACATAAATTGTTTCAACTTCTCCCCTCAGGATGCTGCTATAGGGCATTGCATGCTAAAACAACTAAACACAGGGATAGTTTTTTCTCTTGAGTATCACTCTGCTGAACACCTAATTGCCACAGCATTGATTTATATCTAAAGATATTTATCTATGTAGTAGGGCTGTATTACTATTATTCTCTCATCTTTCATTTTACCTTCTACTATTGGTATCTTATGATTATTTTTACTTTGTATGTACACTAGTAGCTTATTCACCAGAGACAAATTTCTTGTGTGTCCTATCGCACTTGGCCAATAAAGAGTGTTCCATTGCATTCTATTCCTTCCATTTCATTCCATTCCATCATAGAATTGATTTGTGATAGGAATCATTATTTGATAAATAGTAATATAAGTATTAATTGCCAAAAAGCTTTGTATAAAATATCAGTTTAAACAAATATTGTTTTCTTTTTATGCAGTAAATGATAAGTTTCCTCCTCTGCTGAGATGTTCATTTTGAAAAGCTACTAAGGAATGTGCATATAAAGCATTTGTGAAGCTTCAAATGAGTAAGGCATTCAGTGAACTTAAATTATTCTTTGGAAGCAGATTCCCAAATTAAAATGGTAACTTGCTTGAAACAAATGAATCAAATCAGGTAGGTTTGAAGCATTTTAGATCTCTGATAGCTTCTCTGCTGCTTCTGGAATTTTAACAGACAACAACCAATGTTTCATGTATGGTTTCAAATATGAAAAACATTGGCAGGAGAATTGGCAGTTCACTGACTTGAATGATGGACTCTACAACACAAAAATGTATAATACAATTATTATGTCATTAATTATTTTTTAACCATAATTTGAGGTGCTAAGCTTGACATGCTCTTGGTTTCAATCATTCTGTTCCCTTAATAGGCACCACTATTAAAGTCATGACTTTCATGGCTGGCTATCACCTGCTTGACATGATCCTTGAAAATTAATTTTCACACATGCCCTGGAATTAGTGTAGTATCCAAATCAGGACAACTTGCTTGAGTTAGAAGTGGGTTTGTTCATTTTGCAATTACCACAGGCATTAGGCATAGAATAAAGCTCAGTTAAAGGAGAATTATTTGGATAATGGATTTCCTTGGATTCTTATCATATTTGTGTAGCAAAGAGGTCAATATCTACCAGTTGGCTATAGAGATGGCAACTCAGTTGGCTTCTGTCAAAAAAAAAAAGCAACCTGGTAAAGGTTGATTGTCTTTTGCCTGCTGATCGTTGTCTGGCCTATCTGCTCCATCTAAGTCTTCAAACTCATTAGCACATTGACTACTTCATTAAGTTTCAAAGTGTACATCTACTTCTGTACTACTTTAATTAATAGTACAACACATAATACCAATAATAGTAAGAGTAATAATGTTGACCATGGATAATGCAATTGATCTTGGGAAATCAATATTGATCATCTTTTTTCTCCCTACTAGAGCAAGATTAGGGTTGCTCCCATAGAGAGCTTCTATAGGGGAAGTAGGAAACTTACTCATTCTTTTCCATCATTGTCCACTAGCATGTTCTTCAAACTTCCCAGCATTTTAATTTATGCACCTCACCCATCATTTTGCTCTTCTTTCTCCTTCTTTCTCACATGAAATGTTTCTCCTGGTCCCTAGCTGTCCAGTGCTGTCCTTTCCCTAATTTCTCATAGCTGACTATGTCCTTGATTCCCCCCCCCCCCGCTTCCCCAGAACAGTTCTGCCAAGAATGTTTGTGTCTTGGTGTAAATGCGGACCACTTGAAATTGGCTGTTCTGAACAAGGAATGTTTAATGTTTTACACATCATCCCTGTTAATTAAGCAGGAAAGGGGCCAAGGTGAAAATGACCATTAACTAGAAATACAAACAATCAGCTTTTCTTTAATTAGGGAAGGGCAATGGTTAGTTGGGCTCTTGTCAAATCTGTTGATTTTAAAAAGACAGAAATTATTATTTTGGATGCTTTCATGGCTATTGGAATACTTACTTCATATGCATTGTCTATTAGGTTGTTGATTATAACTTCACTAAAGATTATTTTAGCAAATGTAAGCCTTTTAAGACTTGAGGCAATTCCCACAAGTTTGTTTCACTCCAGAGAATAAAAACAGTTTAATTAATTCAATTTATATTGCTAAATATAGTTGCTAAAAATAAGCAAGTCTCCAAAGCTGGTTATAGTCCATCTAAGAGAGTTATGCATCTGGAGTAATGCAAACTTCTAAAGATTCTATTAGATTAGAATATATTCACAACTAACCTGTAGACTAATTATTACTAGTTCTAGTAAAGTAAGCCAATGAGGGCCCATTAATATACATCTTGTAGCCATACAATCTCAGATTAAATAGTGGTGAAGGGTTGGCTGGACACTGTATTTCATTTGCTTCTGTGCTTCGGAACTACTATTCTTTAGTTTAAGCAGTATCTCTGTCCTGGTCCTTATTCCTAGATTCACTTTCTTTTTATTTGTACAAAACATGGATTATTCTCTGTATAATATGATGTGCCTATCATTTGAAAAGTTTACTGTCTCTCATGCCATACTTAGCCACTTTGGATTATACTTTTTTGAAACTTAACATAAAGAAGTGAATCTTTGAATTCAGACCTTTGCTAGTCCAGTAACTTTTAAAGAATTTCTCATCAAGTGACTAAAAGATAGAAAAAATAAAACAGTTTTCATCTGTAAAACTTTGTAGCTGGCAAGTGTTCTGCTAAAAGTCATCAAGAAACCATCAACATTATTTTAGTTATTTTTTTACTGTACTGTATCTACTGTAACAGCCCGTTTTCTAAATTTTCCATTTTCAGCCTCTGAAAGATACTAAATATAAATTTACAATTTATTAATGGATAAATTATCTCAATAATTTTAAAGGTAGCCTCTTGTATTGGAGTTTTTCATTTCTATGCATCCTATTATTACTTTCATTCAGTAACTTCTTTTAGCTAACCTTGGTCATAAAGTATATCAGGAAGGATTCTAATTGTTGTAATTAAGTATCATAAAAAGGAATATTGCTTTCATTTTGACTTTGAAAGAAATTCCTGAAAGATACAGGGATTTTTTTTATCACATTAACTTGTTTGAAAATTCCATTCTTGGCCAATTTAAGATAAATCATAACATTAAAAACCAACCAAAACAAAACAGCAGCCACAGTGTAATTATTACACTGTCGCAATCAGAAAATGTTCTTAAAATGTCTTAAGTGTTTAGGATACATATCACACATAATTTAAACTCTCCTGAGTTTTAAAAAAAGAAAGAAAGACTAATTCCAGGAATATGAAGCAGTAATGCCTCTCAGTCACTGATTGGCAGCAAACAAGTCCTCACTTGAAACAAACCAAATTCTCACCAAATTCTTCATCTATAACTTTGAAACTTTATTTTCAAGATTCAAAATCCTCATCAAACTTCTCCCTATGTAACCATTAGACCACTCACTCATAAATGAAACCTCTCAAGTCAATACGTAGAACTCTCAATCTTCAACAGGCTATCAGCAAAAATGATTTAGCAGAGCTATTGCTGTAATTGTGAGAAACAGACAAAATCAATGTTTGATGCTGCTCCCTTATCCTGACTATCAATGCTACATTGCTACAGCAATAAAGCATTGGATTTTAAACATGTAACAATGTAGACCTGAATTTAAAACATGTAAGAAGACTATAGACCTGAATGAAACTTCTTTAAAATTTATTCATTTACTCACTTACTTAATTACAGAACTTATATGGCCATAAGGCAGCTCCTAACAATTCATTGTCATATGAAGACTCCAGGCAGCTCATAACAATTCATTAAAAAGTACTTTTCCCTCCAGCACCAGACCAATCATTCTGCAGCTCAATCTCCATCCTATCCCAATGCTTAGGGGAAGAGCCATGTCTTCATAGGCCTCTGAAAGGCTAAAAGAATAGGGATTGATTGGATGCCAGGTGAAAGTCTATTCCAAAGCACTGGAAGGGTCACTTAGAAGCATATCTCTGAGGTCCTGAGAATATTTAAGGGAGAGGACTATTTTATCTAATCTAGTAGGATTGACAGGCACCCTCAGGGAGGGATGGTCTCACTAAAAATCTGACGCTGGGCCATGTTAGGCTTTAAAGCCGATACCTAGCACCTTGTATCGCAGTCAGAAAGCAACTGGAAACCATAGAACACCCAAAAATGCAGGTGCCACTGCTTAAACTTCTAGTTTGTTTTCTAGGGCATTCCCATATAGAACACAGTGCAGTAATCTAAATTGCAGGTGACTAAGGCATGAGTTACTATTAGTAAGTATTCCTGGAATACTTCCTACTCCAGGAATACATGCACCTATGGCTGACACCTGCTTTTTGAGCAGGAGTCCAAGAGGATCCTCAATTGTGCACGATTTTGTGTGGCAGTCAAAGTTGTGAACTGCCCTTTTGACCCCAGGGCAGGGGCAAAAGCCCACAACCATCACAACTTGCTTGGGTTAAGTCACAGCTGGTTTCTTTCCATCCAGCTCTTACAAATTACAGGCAGTGAACCAGCAACTGAACATCATCACCTATCCCACACATACTGAATCCCATGTCAGCAGATGACTTCTCCCAGTGGCTTCATATAGGGATTAAATCAGAAGGAAGAGAGTTCCAAGTCCTTTAGCATCCCACATAGTAAGGTCCTGGATATCATGGTCTATGCTATTAAGTGCTGAAACATCTATGAGTCTGGATGGACACATCATCCCGACCTCAAGCCCTCCAAAGATTATCCACAAGTGTAGCCAATGCTGCCTCAGGAATATATTCCATCCCTAATCCAGAATGAAGAGTCCAAATAATCTGCTTCATCCAACATTCCCTGTAGCTGAGAACTCACCACCCTCTCTACAATGTTTCCTAAAAAGATTATCCAAAACTGTAGGATCCCAAAATCTCAAGGCCACTGAAATTTGTTTGTTTGTTTGTTTGATCCTTCCTTCCTTCCTTCCTTCCTTCCTTCCTGCCTGCCTGCCTGCCTGCCTGCCTTCCTTCCTTCCTTCCTTCCTTTTCTATGCCACCTTCTCACTGAGGCAACTTAGATGGCTTACAGTCATTCAATAAAATATGATATAAACATTTAAAACAGCAAGTAAAAAACATAATTTAAAATTCAGCTAATTGACATGGGAGGAGGTGTGGCCTGTCTTAATCCATTAATCATCTCCAAGAGGCTGATTGTCTTGGGACCCCAGACTAGCTGCCAGAATTAAGTCTTCAAGACTTTTCAGAATGTCAAAAGGGTGGATATGGGGCAGGGATAGGTTCTACTTACCTTTACTACCGGTTCGCAACGGGATCGCTCGTGTGCGCTCGCTTCGCTTGTGCATGTGCCTTGCTTCTGCACATGCACAGATCACTTCAGATGATGTCAGGGTCAGTGGGCAGAACCTCCCGCCGGTTTTACTACCGGTTGTATAGAACTGTTCCGAACCGGGGGCAACCCATCACTGGTATGGGGCCTATGTTAGGAGGAACTTTTTTCTTCCCTTCCTGCTGCTATCCTATTCACATCTGGGTTTTAGTGGGAGATCCACGCTCAACAAGCTTAGAAATTGGTGCTTAGTCTGCATGCAACCTTCTCTCAAATGACGGCATGAAAGCAATACAGCCCCAGTGCATTCATTTTGAGAAAGGTCTAAGCCAGTAGAACTTCCATACCCACCCACCCACCCACCCCAAAGTCAAAGTGAAGTTTAGACTCATAGTGTCTCTTGTCCTGGCATTCTAGATGTCACTCCACAACATGCCTAGTTACCAAAACCTTGGCCCAATTTTCATAAGTGTAGACAATATTTCTTTCTATTGTTTTCTTTTTTAAAAAAATGGCTATAACTGTCACAAACTTTTTTCTTTCTTTAGTTAGACATGAATGTTTTAAAAAATTCATGGTGCATTTTCTGTGAAAACAAACAGCAAAATGGTTGGCACTTTCTATCCTTTTTGGATTCCAATCTGACTTTATCTCTTAACTTTGTTTGTTTGTTTGTTTGTTTTAGGTTACTTAAAAACAAAGTCTACACACTTTTATATAGAAAAAATTAAAAATTGCTGCTAAAAGGCAACAAATAGAAAATAAATTGGGGAGAAAAAAAATCAACATTGCATATATCCTTTAAAAGAGTTTTAAGTGTCCTCACATTTTTCAAAAAAGAGTTTAATTTAGAAACTTGAAACACTACTTTGCTGAGCAAAGAATTAAATATACTTTTTAGACTACAAAATTACATTTAGATTGTCATGTACATCAGTTTAATTTTCTGCAGAAAGAAAATCATTTTGGATAAATTCTTATTCATTAAGAATTCAGAAAAAGATTATTTCCTCCCATGGCTTCTCATCTTCTTACAATGATTCTGTTAAATTGATACCAAACAAATAGTTTTGAGTCTTACACAAGGAGTTTAAGCAAATGATAAGCAAAACCATGACAATTGTGTAAATGAAAGATGTTGTTTATAATGAAGGCATATCTCAAAACGAAAGATTTGTTGTGTATTCTGTGTTAAAATATAACCTTGGATTGTATAAACAGAATACTTAGAGATAAAATCAATACAAATGCATATGATTCTTCTTACTGCCTAAGTACTCAATCATTTTTATGACAGTTAAATGGCAATCATATTTAATCAAACTCTAATACTGAAATGTGTTAAATGTGAAAAGAAATGGCAAGACTTGCTCTCATCTGCCAAATTCTATGGATTCCATTGAATGAATGAAGTGGTCAATTACTATTAGTAGCAGTGTGGTATATATACAGTGAGTTTTATCATTTGTCATTGCAACCTCTAATGTTGCCAGGCTGTCTGCCTTAATTACAGTGAATTGCCATGTGTCTTTCCAATACCCACATATGCCAAACTAATGAAAATGGAATCACATCATTTTCCAAGTTCTCATCTGTTGCTAAAGAACTGTGGGGAAAGAACAATTTACCTCAAAAACACCATGAGCCATCTGTCACTGGCATGATCACATAGATTGAGTAATGGAGGAAGAAAAACCAGCTAACCAAACTGCAGAGAATTCTTGGTATTGTTTGATGCATACTGACTTGATCATCTAATGTTACACATCTTGAAGTTAGGACATATCCTAATCTGAACCGCAAAAAATAAAGTATTAAATAATATTTAATACTAAATAATAATACTACATTATTAAATGACAATAATTAACAATCCATTAGACAAATATTTGTTAGATAACTATAACATATTTTGGGTTGCCACAAATGGTTTGGAAACTGTTAGCTCAGACTCCAGATTACAACCATGTTGAAGACTCTGAAATTGGCCCTTCTCTCCTTCCATACTTAGATGACTGGACTCAAATATATGACTCTACATTCTTTCTCTGAGGTTACTTGTTCTCTGTAAATATCAGCATATTTACCTTTATTCATGTTATAGCAATCTATCTACATAGTTATTGGAAAATAATGTTACACATTATACAAAGATAATGAAAAGCGTTGTTAAAGAATCATTAGCCTGTGTACAGGGAAAAACATGTCTTTCCCCTCTTGCTGAAGAAGACTCACACAATGAAATCTTATTCTACTAAATGTTATATCTTCATTGATATCATGACATGATGATGATGATGATGATGATGATGATGATGATGATTATGATTATTATAAGGTGATAAAAAGTACCAGTAATATTTTATTACTTTTAAATAATGAAATAATAACGTACTAGCAGAACACCTGAACAACATAGTCCTGAAAATTATATGTCTTCAAAAAAGTTTTTATCTTTATTGGGTTTGTACATTGTCCCTGCATTGTCCAACTAATAGCCTCTTCTTCTCTCTAGCTTTCTAGCTCTACAGCAACATTACAGTTTGGTAATAAACTCAGTTAATATGTAGAATTTTGAGAAAGTTAAAAGCAAATAAAACTAAAAACATTTGTCTGTCTAAGTTTGGAACAAAGTAATCCATAGTTTTGCTTTTCTATCCATTTTGTTTGTGAGACAAAAGTTCTGTGGTTAACCTCACAACAGTTGTGGCAGTTTATTAGAAAAATGTTGAGAAAGCAATAGCATAATTGACAGAAAAATAGGAATTTATTACGTCTTTTTACTGATAATTTATGTTGTTTTTTATGTAGTCAGTGATGAATTAGCATATTTATGCATGCCAGCACACAATGTTCAGTGTCATTATTTTTGTGCAATACATTTTCTGTAACATACTGTGGAGAATGGAAAATAATGTTGAAGAATGGAACTGCCCCATTTAGGTATGTCATCAGTTATGCCTTGCTCGAGATCAAGTCAATTTGTTCTTAATGCATACAATATAAAGAAAGAATCTGGGCTGAGATCTTATTTGGGAGGCATTTCTTCTGTCCTAGTAGCTTAGTGTGTGCAGTGAATTTTACTCAGAAAAAAAATGGTGGGAAAGAGAGCATTTACTTACAGGTTTTGCAATAAGGCAGCTTTGCCAACGTTTGTGATCAACCTACTATGCAGAAATGGTATATCACTGCATAGTATGGTATGCTGTCTGCAGAGCTATAGAAGTTCCATGATGAAACTCTTAATGCAAAATAAATTTTGAATGGATAGAATCAGATAAGGTAATCCTCACTTAGTGACTATTAGTCCAGCAATTATATGGTGCCGAACGAAAGAATTAATGACCTTTCCCCAGAGTTATCACTTTTGCAGTGTCCCTGAGGTCACATGATTGTAATCTGGGCACATGGCAATCCATTGCACTTACAATGTGTTACCAAGCATCTTACAATCATGAGATTGCCATTTGCAATCTTCCCTGCTAGCTTTCCCAGAAAGTCAGTGGGGAAGCTGGCCCAGAAGCTGGCAAGACGATGCCATCTGCTGAGAGGGCTCCTCTGGTTTCTGTGGTGGGTATGGATAAGAAAGGTCCTTTTCAAAATTCAAGCAGAATTTTGGAAATGGCCATTTGCAGGAGTGGTGTTTACAACTAGGCTGGCTTCAATTACCCATACTGCAAATCTCCTGCTTGGATCTTGGAATGGACTTTTTCAGCAATCTCTTTAACAGCAAAAGAGATGACTACCAAATTGATTTGGCTGTTCATGAGGTGGAGCCCCTATCCCAAGTAGTCCTTTTGCTTTCAAAGAGGCTGGCTGAAAAAAAAACCACAAAATCCAAGCAGGATAATAGTTATTTCTGGGGACTGACTACAAAATATCCTATGCTGCAAACACTCTATGTCCTAATCCTGCTTGGATTTTGGGACAAACCTTTTTCAGCAGACTTTGAAACTGAAAGGAATGCCTGTTGGAAGCCTTTAGCCCTATGTGACCCAGGATATTGCTTAATGACTGCAACTAGGAATGCTGGGATTGCAGTCATTGAGAAAAGTAGTTACGTGGCATCCTGTTTTCAACTGTTTCATTCAGTGGGTGATGATTCTAGTCCCAATAATGGTACTAAATCAAGGGCAATCTGAATTGGGAGATTCTGAGAACCATGTCTGACTTATTCAATTAAATTTTCATCCATTTATTCTGTTTTTAGGCAAATGTTGAAATGTTATAATTCCAATTTTTAGAATATATACATACAATTGAATGAATTAGTGCTAAAAGAAGCAACAAATGCCTAAATTTTAGACCTTTAACCAGCATGGGAATGTAGTGCCTATGTTTTATAACATAGCTGAATTTTCAGCTTCCTTTCTCTGATAAAAGCTCTCTTATGCCAAATCAGAAGTAGATAGCCATTACTGTCCCTGTTATCTTCATTCCTTCTTCTATTACTTCAACACTAAATTGGTGAGCAAATAATAGAAGCAGTGATCTCCTTGCATAGCCATTAGCTTTCTTATGCTGACCTAAAAGGACAGAGCCAATTGCTGAGAAAAAGATTATTAGTTTCTGCTCTTTTCTGTCAAGGTGACTCAGTTGTTTACATTCTTTCCTCTTTTTTCCTACCCCAGCATTGACTGATAGGAAATGTCATAGGCATTTAGCTGTATGCCTATATGTATGGAATTTATTGTCACAAGATCACAAATGGCAGTCAGAAATATCAACCTTCCCAGGCAGGAAGCCTATATGAAATTATTCTCAAGAAATGCCTTCATGTGAGTAGTTTTCCTGTTCAGAAAAATAGCTTCCATGGAAGGGTGTCACCAATGTGTAGGTATTAATTTACCAACAATCAATCAATTTTAGAACAGCAGATTTTGTTAACCTCCAAACAATAAACCACTAAACATCAATCACTAGTAAAGGCAGCAAAACCTAATAGAAGAACTGACTCTTTTAATTTGTGAGTATCCTTAAAGCAGTGATGGGGAACCTATGGCATGAGTGCCAGAAGTGGCACACAGACCAACTCTCCCGGCATGCCAGCTGTCACCCGTTGCTCGTTCAGGTTCCGGCGTGCACATACGTGGCCACCAGCTTGTGGGAGTGCCGGAAACTGGAAGATCAGGTGACCAGCATGCATGCGCATGCCGGAAACAGGAACCTCAGCTTCGCCAGGGAACTGCTCTTCCAGTTTCTGGCTCTCACACCCCCACCCCCGTGCGTGCGCTCCCATTTCAGCACTCGGTGCCAAAAAGGTTTGCCAAAACTGCCTTAAAGCATCACTGAAGCAGAGAGCTTTCTTTGCTGCAATGAGCACCACTTGGAATATTTTGTCCTCTAAAGTAAGATCCGCCCCCAGCCACCTATCCTTCCACAATAGCATGAAGACCTGGCTCTGCTGGTTGGCCTGAGGACCAAATGAGGGAGTTCCACACTGGAGTTGGTTGCTAGGTTGATGGCAGAATCCACCTCTTCCCTTGCCCTTGCTCTCTGCTCTCCACCCACCCATCTTTTTAGTTATCATATTGATGTATTTATTCTCATTGTGTTCCTTTATCATTGTTTACTTTATTGTTTTATTATTTTACTTCTGTTTTCATGCCTTTTCATTTTTTCCCCTTTTAATTATTATAAGCCAGTTGGAGTAGATCCACGGCAAGATAAGTGGTAAATAAAATAACTAAACTAAACTAAACTAAACTAAACTAAACTAAACTAAACTAAACTAAACTAAACTAAACTAAACTAAACTAAACTAAACTAAACTAAACTAAACTAAACTAAACTAAACTAAACTA